>CM053582.1:347166485-347187489 GCA_028627135.1 Pseudochirops cupreus | reverse complement strand
AAATATGTGTCCCATTCTACACAATAAACTTATAAGAAAAAAAACCATTCCCAAATTGACAAATGGTTTACTCTACACAAGGAAAGGGGAACCCATACTCTTTATAGTCATATTTTTAAAAACATGCTCCATATCATTACTAATGCAAATTAAAGCAATTCTGAGATTCCAACTCATACCCATCATTGAAGCAAAGAGAATAGAAAAAGGAAGATGAAATCTAAGGTGCTCTGGGAAAACAGACACATTGATACACTGCTGGGGGACCTGTGAATGGAAACAATGTTATTGAAAAATTATTTAGAATTATACACAAAATTTTAATAAACAGTGCATTCGCTTTAAGTCAGTTCTATCACCACCAGATCTATAACCAAAGAGATCATAGAAAGAACAATAGGTTATTTATTTAAAAATTATATATATATCTTTCAATGATGTCAAAATTTAGGAACTAAAGGGAATTAATCAATTGAAGAATAACCAAGTAAGTTGTGCTGTATGAGTGTGATGGCACAATATGATACTGTAATAAATTAAGAAATAGTTGATTCAAAAAGATACAGATTTTCATGAACTAAAGCAGAGTAAAATAAAAGGAGCAAGAAAAAAATGCGCTGTAGCATTAATGTTACAAAAATAAGCTGTTTTAAATACTTTTAATAAACTGATGACGAAATGAGCAGAAATAGAACAAGCTGTACAATGACAACAGTAATATAAAAATGTTGAATGCTGTAAGAACTATGATCTATACATACAATGATTTCTTTCCTGATTTCAGGTGAATATTCATTAATATGCTACCAGTCCCAACTTCAGATATTTAACTCATTACCTCTTGATTTTTCCATTCTTCTTAAAGTTCTTGTAATCTCCATAAAAGCAATCAGATGGCACAGTGGATACATGAACGGTCTTGAAGTCAGGAAGATGTGAGTTCAAACAGAACCTTCAGAAACTTACCAAGTCGTTTAACCTCTGCTGACTCAGTTTCCTCCACTCTATACTGAGATTAATAGTATTATCTACTTTTCAAAATTTTTGTGAGGATCAAATGAGGTAATATTTGTAAAGTACATATTAAAATGCCTAGAAAACAGAAAGTGCTTAATAAATGCTTATTTCCTTCTCTCCCTCCTTCCTTTCTTCTTCCTTCCTTCTTTCCTTCCTCTCTTCCTTCCTTCCTTCCTTCCTCTCTTCCTTCCTTTCCTTCTTTCCTTCCTTCCTGGGGTTTCTCAGGTGTATGCCATTGAGAAAATATCCTTGAATTTATTCAGCTGTATCTTAGACAAATTAAATGAGAAGCAGTAATTCTATAGTTAGCTTACGTGACAAAGTGGATAGAGTGCCAAGCCTGGAGTCAGGAAGAATCATTTTCATGTCCAAATCAGGCTTCAGACATTTACAAACGGTGTGACCCTGGACAATTCACTTAACCATGTTCATCTCATTTCTTCATCTGTAAAATGAGGTGGAGAAAGAAAATGCAAACCACTCTTGTATCTTTATCAAGAAAACTCCAAATAAGGGGGCAAGAAGTTAGACATGAATGAAATGACTGATTAATAAATAGGTAAGAAAAGTATATGGTCATCATTGATGCTTCCAATTCAGTTTATAGAATGAGAGATCTATAGTTGGAAGGGATCTTAGAGGTCATCTAATCCAACTCCTAGATTTTGCAAATGTGAAATTGAATCCTAGAGAGTTTAAATGACATGCTTAAGTGTCAGAGCCAGGATTCAGTCTCATGTCCTATGATGGCAAGTTCAACATTCTTTATATTGCACTATTCTGCCTTCACATTCACTTCAACAAATTTTTATTAAGTCCCTACAACATTCAAAATATTGTGGGAAATGATAGAATAGAATAAGCTTCAGTACTTCAGTCCTGCCCTCAGTGAGCTTACAATTTATCCAGAAGCTTTGTAATATCAAATAACCCCATGTGTAAGTGGATATATACATTAAATATAGAATTATTGCTTTGAAGTTCATATTAAAGAATGTCACAGCTTTGAAAAAAAAGAATCAGACAATGTCACAAAATGGCAAGGATACTGGTTTTAGTGTCACAGATTCTTCCATCAAATACCAATTCAACTCAGCTCTGTGTATTCTTAGGAATTTCACTAACTTCAAAAGAACGCTGTTCCTTCCTCAATAAAATGAGGCAGTTGGAATAAATGATCTCAAAGGGCCCTTCCAGTTCCAACATTCTCTGATTATATAATTAAATTAGTATCTTTCATGTTGGTGTTAGGGGGTTTCGAGTGTGCTGGACACACTTGGAAAATTTTATAGAGCGTCACTAAAAGGCCTGTTGAGGTATTTGCAAAGTGTCATTTGTGAGATTGACAGGGACAAGGCAGTGGTATTTCTGAGAAAGCCAGTGACCAAATGAACGTCAGTGTTAATAAATAAAAAACACAGCAAATACCTCACTATTTCAGAATGTTGATTTCCTACATGAAAGAGTTTACTGAGCCAGACTCAGTCTGAAAAGAAAAGAAAACACAGGCTTCTCATAAAATTATTAAAAGTAATGAAGGAAACAAACAGAAGTCAAAGGCACTCAACTTAAACTAAGTTACATGTAGGGACTGAAGTGTGTGGGGAATTAAAAGACCTTTCTAATGAATGTGAAACAGCACAGTTTTGGTTTTCAATCCCTTGCTTTTGGGCACTGCTACCAACAAAGTCTTCATGGCAGTTAGCCCATCCTTCTGAGTCCTTCAAATCAATGTAAATGATTCTCCATTATACATTCAATAATCAACAATATCACTAAGACATAACCAAAATAATGAAATGTGTTGTCCTGACTTCAGAATGTCTGTGCTACTGGAAAAATCAAATCTTTCATGGTCATAGAACATCGCAGATAGGCCGAACCTTGGGAATTATAAATTTGCCAGCCTCTTCATTTGAAAATGAGGAAGTTAAGGTCATCTCATTTTACATGAGCTTATTTTGATAGAAAATTCATTTATTAAAAATATTTATTTAATAGAAGGGAGGGCAGATTGGGGGAGAGGGTAGTTAGAAGCAAACACTTTTGAAAAGGGACAGGTCAAAGGAGAAAATAGAATAAGTGGGAGGGTGGGATAGGATGGAGGGAAATAGAGTTAGTCTTTCACAATATAACTACTATACAAATGTTTTGCATAACTACACATGTACAACCTATATTGAATTGCTTGTCTTCCCAGTGGGGGTGGGTGAGGAGTGAAGAAGAGAAAAAATCTGGAAATTAACGTTTGAAAAACAAATGTTAATTTTTTTTTTTTGCATGCAACTGGTGATTAAGATATACAGACACTGGAGTATAGAAATCCATCTTGCTCTATTAAAGAGTTAGGGGGATGATGGGGGAGGATATAAAAGAGGACAGATTGGGGGAAGGGGTATTTAGTAGGCTCACTATTGGGGTGTGAGGTAGAGGTGAGATGGGTAGAAAATTTGTAACTCAAAAGCTTGTGGAAATGAATGTTGAAAACTAAAAATAAATAAAATTTTAAAATATATATTTACTTAGTGCCTATGTGCCAGACAGTGTGCTAAGCATTTTACAATTATTATCTCATTTGACAGACATGAAAGTTTGCCCTCAGGGAGTTTGTATTTTAGGTAGGAAGCAACATAAACACAGATAAATATACAATATATTCAAAATAGATAAAAGTAATTCCTGGGGTGATTGGAAGACTAGCAACAATAGGGTTTCAGCTGATGTGCAAGAAGGGTCATTTGCCATGGGGCTGTAAGACAAGTTCCCATTTCTTTAAGTTAGGTATGAGGAAGTATTACATATTGGGCATGAAAGTCAGCCTTACAAAGTCACAGAGATGGGAGATGGAAGATGGCAGCAACTTTACTAGTATTTCTGGGAGATAGAGTTCTTAAAGAGGAGTGATGTTCAGCTTCGAAAGGTAGGCTAGAGCCAGATTGTGAAGGGTTTTAAATGCCAAACAGAAAATTATCCTAAAGGAAATAGGGAGCCACTGGACTATATTGAGTAGGGAAGGGATATGATCAGTCGATCAAAAAACATTCCTCAAGTGCCTGTGCCACTGAAATTTGTCTTTCAGAGCTGTGAGGAAGATGATTACACACGGGACAGATTGAAGGCAAGATCAATTAGGAGGGAATAAAAATAACCCAGGCAAGAAATGATGAGGATTTAAAATAGAGTGCTTGAGATGTTAGTTGAGATAATGGGATTGATGGGAGATGTGATGGAAATGGAACTGACAAGACTTGCCAAGTCATTGGCAAGGGGGTATGTATAAGGGGATAACTATGTGGGAAAGCACTAGTGGAAAGGGAGACCATGATGAGGATAAAGAATAAGTTTAAGAGAGGTGAGACATGAGGATACCTGACAGATAGAAGGTCAGGAATTTCATCATTCTGGAGTGGAAGTCTAAAATCTCTAGATCACATTGAGGTTGGAAGAATGAACATTTCTGTAGGTCTAAGGTTGATTGAAGGTGTAAGTTATGTTGGTTGAAAAGATTGATGAACTAAGAGGAAACCATAGTATTTGAGCTAACAATAATACATATACTTAAGTTTCCAAATATAAGGAAAAGGTGGAAGTATAGGCTAAGACTGTGAGCCAGCCCCACAACTCTATGAGAAAGGAGAGAGAATGACTGGAAATTCTGAGATAGTACTAGGTTCCAGATAATGTGAAGCTTATGACTGGAGTAAACCTCAAAAGAGGAGAGATTGGTGAGTGATGAGGACTAAAGGAGGGTCTGGAAGTGAGAATGGAAAGTGAAGAAGGTTCCTCCTTCCTCTAATGCATCATGGGTGGGATTAGTAGAGAACAGACAACCCATACTGGACATGACTAAGGATGCATTATCTCCTGGGATGCATGAAGCATCTGTAAATACCAGAAGATGCAAAGTGTGCAGGAGGAAAAAGTCTAGGATAAAGGGAAGTTTCATATTTGTCAGGTCAATGCAAGAAAAAGTGATCAGTCATCTAAAATATGGCCCAGGATTATAATCATACAATCTCCCTCCATCCTACACTCTTTGTTTTCTATCTATTTCTAGTCAGTAGAAAATTACTTTGTTCACTACAGTTATCTTGGCTTAAGTCCATCATATTCCAGAAGTATGATTACTAGGGAAAAGGCTGTTTCACACAGATACACACCCCTAGTTTTGAAAATCCATCAAGTTTACTTAGGAGAATTTAAAGTTCTGTTTACACTTCTTAAAGTTAAGTGGAGATTTCATAGTCATCCTACTTATTGGATTTAGAACTGGTTGAATGACCAAATTGAAATTTCCAAATGTGACTGTCTTGATGACAATCCATGAAGTCCTCATGCTTCTCTGACCATCTATTCCATTTGACAATATTGGCCATGCTTTGTACTCTCTAACTAGATATTCACTCCTTTCTGATATTTTGTGACATTCCTCAGCTGCCTCCTAGGTGTATGCCTGTTTCATTCCAGCCTTTGATAGTTTATCATCTATAACTCCTCTAAATGGTAGGCATTCACGAAGCTCCTATCGAAGGCCACCTTCTCTTCTCCCATTAACTCTCTTTGTAACCTCACCAGCCCCCATATGTATGACTACTCTATCTATACAGATGACTCACATATCGCTATGGATGATATAGATAGTATATGTACATTTGCATGTCTATATATATATATCTGTATACTTGTAGGATGTGCACATGTCCATATTTCCAATATACATACATATATACCAATAACCTTTCCCTTAACTTTAGTCCTCTATCACTAATCACTAAGTAGTCATTTCCAATTGAATATCCAGAATCAGTTCAAACTCATCATAACCCAAACTGAACTCCTTGTCTGTCCCTTTAAACCCTCCCCCTTCCATACCTCTCTATTTCTGCCAGCGGCACCACCATTCTTGCAATCTTACAGGTTTGCAGATTTGACATTGTCCTAGACTCTCCCTCACCCCATATATCCACCTATCTATCATTTGCTACATCTTGCTGTTTCGACCTCTACAACATCTTTCACATCTGACCCCCTCTCTACACTCACATAACTACTACCTCAGTTCAGGATCTCATCCTTTCTCATCTAAATCGTTGCAAGGGCATTCTATCTGCCTCATATATCTCCCCCTTTCCAGTCCTTTTTATATTACAGCCAAAGTGATTTTTCTTTAGCTAATATGTGAACATGTGACTTCCCTCATTAATCAATTCACAAACTGAGCTGTCCAGGGTCCCCCGGGGAGCTAGTAAATACTGAGGCTGGATTTGAATTCAGGTTTACATGATTCCAGAAACATCATTTTATCTACTACAAACCTATTTTAAATTAACATTTTTTCTTCATATAACTCTAATATTAGTTGAACTTTAATCTCTAACTAGCTTTGTTTTGTTTTGAATTTTGGCATGTCTAGTTCTTCACTGTGAATAAGCCAACATCTTTCCTTAGTACAAAGGTGTGCATGCATAAGTGAAAATACTTCCTAACACAAAGCTAAGCATTTTACAAATATAATCTAATTTGATACTCACAACAACCCTGCAAGATAGGTTTGTTTATATAATTATGATTTCTCTCTCATGAGTATTATTTTCTTCTCTGAGGTTGAATAACGAGCAGAAGCTTCTCTTTTAACGTTGAAGCAGCAAAGGCAGAGCGCTCCAGCTGAATAGCAGCTTGTTGCCCATGAAATGTCCATTAGGTTTCATGTAAGATTTTTGATAGAGAGAAATCTCCAGCAAGGTAGAAAAACAAAAGTCTGCAACAAAACTTGAAATACATTCCCATGAATCAAACCAGGTAATCTTACTACCATCTTCAGCTTGTATTTCCAAAGATGTAACTCTGTTAGATACCTATTTGGGAAGCATAAGGAATGCCCCTGTGCATCATTAAAATGGAGAAAAAACAGCAAAAAAAGTTTTCTTGCATAAGAAGGCTGTGGAGGAAAGTTTAAGGGATTTGTTCTGTGAGTTGGGCTGAATAAAGGAAAGTTGAGTGAAACTATCTTCAGGCTCAAGAAGCACACTGTAAAAAGAATGGCAACCAATTAATCTCATGAGTCCATGAAAACAGCCAAATAAAATGTGCATGGACCTCAATTATCAAAATATCCCCAAAAAATAGGTCATAAGGAAAAAAAAAAGATCATATTGTAAGTCTAGCAATACATGCAAGCTCGTTTCTGGTTTGTGAAATAACTCTGGTTACAAATCTCTATCCTCATTCCACTCCTTACCTTTTGCTTTCTATCAAGGCAGTGGCTTAGTGACAAAACAGTGAAATGATGACAGATAAGAGTTGGCCTCATATGCAATGCTTTAGAACTATCAAATACCCTTTATTGATTATAAGCTTCTTAAAGCTAATTGGTCATGTCTTATGAATTATTGTAGCCAGCTAGGTGGCACAGTGGATAAAGTGCAAAGCCTGGCGTCAGCAATACACATCTTCATGAGTTCAAATCCAGATTCAGACACTTACTAGCTGTGTGACCCTGGGCAAGTCACTTAACCTTGTTTGCTTCAGTTTTTCATCTGTAAAATTAGATGGAGAAGGAAATGGCAAACCACTCTAGTGTCTTTGTCAAGAAAACTCCCAAAATCAGGTCACAAAGAGTCAGAAACAACTGAGAAATGACAGAAGAACAATAACAAATAAGAAGCATACCTTTGCCCCTTTTGCCACATTTGAATTATTTAATGAGTGTCTATTGAATTCTTTAATAAAAGGGAATAAGCAGTATATAGCAATTACCATGTATTAGTCAGTGTGCCACTCTACAAATATGATCCAATTTGATGATACTCACAACAACCCTGAGACAAAAATACAGTAATTAGCCCTATTTTATAGTTGAAGAAAGTGAGGTAAATAGAATCTAAGTGAGTTATTCAGGGTGAAATAGGTAGGAAATGTCTGAGGCCGTATTTCTACTCAAGTTTGTGTGATCCTGAACCCAGCACTTTACTCACTACACAGCCTGTTTTAAAATATTTTTTTCAACAGAAGAATCTAGTATTAATTAAACTTTAATATCTAGGTAGCTTTTTAAAAAATTTTTGTTATGTTCTATTCACAGTGAATAAACCAAGACCTTACCTTAATGCAAAGGTTTGTTTATATAATTGTGATTTCTCTTCCAAGAGTATTATTTAGTTTTCTGAAGTTAAATAGGAAATAGAAGCTTGTCTTTTAATGTTGAAGGAACCAAAGGCAGAGCATTCAAGCTGAATAGAAGTTAGTTTTCCATGAAATGTCCATTAGGATTCATATTTTGTGTGAGAGAGATATCTAGAGGGGAAGGAGGGACAAAGGGGATATTGGCAAATTATTTTGGTATTGAAAAGCAAAAGTCCTCAACAAAACATTAAACACACACACGCAGAAGGAGGGAGGGAGAGAGGGAGGGAGGAGGGGAGAGAGAGAGAGAGAGGAGAGAAGGGAGAGAAACAGAGATGGGGGGGAGGGAGGGAGAAAGACAGACAGATACAGAGAGAGAGACAGAGAGAGACAGACACAGAGAAAGAGAGAGAGAGGGAGAGAGAGAGAGAGAGAGACAGGGAGAAAGCACTGTAATTTTGAAAGCAGTTGTTGTTCATGTGGCAGCTAGAGGTACTTATTCCTGTAAAGAAAAAAAAAAGAGTCCCTATAGAAATCATTATGCCATTAATCTGTGATATATCATGTTAAAGAAAGAGAAAATAATTCTTTTTCTTTTCCCCAGGGTTTCTTTTGTTGAAAGGGGAAATGACTGGTTTTATCTTGAATACTAAAGTGTTAGTTGTATGGGCCTGTAACCAAATCTGGTTACTGAAGGGGGGGAAATGTCTATTGATATAATTGAGAAGTTGCTAAAATTACTGAATTTCAAACTTTTATCTTTTTTAAAAAATCTATAGACTTTGAGTATAAAGAAATAGAATAATTTGCAAGAATAAGTTATAGTAGATATCATTTATATAATGCTATAAGGTTAGCAAAGTCCTTCACATGGGTTATCTTTTTTCATCTTCATAATACCCCTGTGAGGTAGTTGCTATTATTATACCCATTTTATATATGAAGAAATAAGACCAACAGACGTTATATGACCTGCCCAGTGTCACTCAGCTAGTGAATGTATAAGGCTAGATGCAAGCTCCGTTCTTCCTAACTCCATCACTACTTCTCAATCCACCACATATCAATATACTTATATGACTAGACAATAAAACCAAGAGAAAAGGAGGATGGAGAGCAGGAGGAATCTTGAGAAATGTTGAGAAACCAAGATGTTTATAGAGGAAAGGCAAATTTGAGATCCCACCAAGAAAAATGGAGACTTAAAATGGGTCCAAAAGCAGAGTATATAGAAGACACTAGAAGAAGTAAATAATAAGAAAAATGGACACAAACTGGATAGGGGAATGAACTAACATGGGAGTCATATAAATAGTTGTAGAGAACATTCTTTTTTAAAAGGACGAAAGGATAAAAAAGAAAAAAAAAGAGATTCAGAGGACATGATAGATGTCTTCTGACACTTAAAAGACTATTACATGGTATTACAAAGACTGTCTCCATCATTTTAGGTCTGACCATGTTCCCTACCAGAACTATGAATGATATTGTTCACCATTTTTTAAAAACAGAACTAGTCTTCTAAGCCTTGGGACCTGACCCCTGAGCAAAAATAATCTCTCTCCTCAAGTTTTCTTTGAGCTGGTGTCTTACCTGTATTCAGTCACATTCTACATTGAATTCATATACATGTCTTGTCCTGTCTATTAGATTGTAAACTCCTTGACAGCATAGACTGCGTTATTTTTCATCTTTTTGTCCCCAGTGCTTAGCATAGTGCTTTGTACATTGTAAAATCATAGTAATGGCAGAAATCACAGTTGTGTACATATAGTATGGGATTGAATTTGTATGTTATAACAACTGACAGCAGTCTGGTTAGATATTAGCGGCCTGAAAGAAAAGACCTAGATCTAAAGGAAGCACCCAAATCACTGACATCACAGATCCACTGAAATACAAAGGGATCATGATGAAAACTATGATGGATGCTTACTGAAAAGAGGCATGAATATTAACCAAATATAAAACAAATGTGAATGATATGTACATTGAAGCCTATGAAGAAAATTTAGCTCATGAATCACTTTTTGCATGGGCAAGATGAACATTAATTCAAAGTCCTAAAAACTTCTTCCTACAAACAGGCTCACGAAAAGAGATGGAAGTGAGATTATATCAGGAATTGTTTCTTTTGGGGTGGGGATGTTTTAAATGTTCCATTTCCAAATAACTAATTTCCTTTGCATTTCTATGTATTTTATTTTGTACATTTAAAAACATTATCCTGAGAATAGGCGTCATCAGACTGCTAAAGGGATCCATGAGAGAAAAAAAAATGTCTATAAATCCCTGGATTACATCTTTCCAAAGTTCTGATGAGCTTTTTGGACATCAGGCCCAGAAATATAAAAGTATCAAAGACTTAAAAGCTCAGCAAAGTAAGCCTCAATGCCGCACAGAAGTAAAACTGTCTCCAAACAAACTAAAGGAGGAGAAAGGTCTAAGGCATAAGTAAATCAACAACAAAAGTACTTTTCAGGGCCCTGGCCTGGTAAAGGGAGTGATGCTACTTCTGTTTAGCTGTTTCATTCTTTAATTTCTAACATGCAGTATCATCAATTTATTTCTTCTACTAATTTCCACTCACACCTTTGGCAAGAGAGATATACTTAACCTTTCATCACACTGCCTCCAACCCAGTTACTCTGGTTCAGCAAAAGTCAACACAACTTCTACCATCTTCAGATGTCCTCAGTGGAGAGGGTCATCTCTCCATAAAATTTAGGACTAAAAGAAACCTTAGAGGTAAATAGTCTACATACTTCATTTTACAGAAACCTAGGGACCTCAAATGACTTGCCTGAGTTCATATTGTCAGAGAGTATCTAGAGCAATCTCCCCTTACCTTCTTTCATTATTCTTTCATTTCACTTCATTCCTTCTAATGTTCTATTGATGTTTTACAGCTCTCAAGGGGGGAGGGAGGGGGAGGGAAGACTTATGGAATCACTGAAGAACAGAATTTAAGTTGTTAGGGATCTCAGCAGCCTTCTAGTCCAATTCATACATGAAAGGAAAACCCACTAAAATTCTATCCTTTATTCTTTATTCAGATTCTTTCTCTTCAGCTAGTTATGTTCTTTATTAAGTTGTAAAGTCCACTGTCACCCCTCAAGAAACCAGGTTATCTGGGAACACAGAGAAGACTGCCTTTTTGTGAAGAGCAAACAAATCCTCCAAACCAGTCCCACTGCTGGATTGACTGCAATGTAAAAACTGAATTCTATGGAAGCAAACGCCATGTGCCAAAGTTCAATCATAGCTATCAGCAGAAAATTAATTATATTTATTTTATCAGTCTTCAGAGGTTAAAAGTAAAGGAAATGGGTATAATATAGAAGGGACAAAATTTGGTCCAAAAAGGAATTTCTTAATAATAGGAACTCTCAAAAAATGAAATGGTCTGCTCCATGAAATAGTGAGTTTCCCTTCACTGGAGACCTGGAAGATGAGCCAACCATAACACTAACCTTCGGAGATTCCCTCAATTGTTCAAGTTCCTGCCATCCTCCAACTATCTTGCTTATGGGTATGTGCTGTATATCTCCATGTTTGCATGTATATACTATTTCACTTTTGGTCTCTTTATTCCCAGTGCTTACTGACATAAGTATAATTATGGACTGATGAAATAGGACTACTAGAAAAAAAGGATAAAAGACCTTCATAAAAATAATAACTTTTAGGATAATGATTTTTTTAATTGTAACCTATATTTGCTTTTCTTTTTTTCCTCTCCCCTGTATTATCTCATCAGCACTGAAAATGTCATTGCAGTGACTTCTCCATTTCGAATATTAAATTAACCCAAAGAAGCGAGAAAAAAATACACAATGTGCAAACATATATATACGCACATAGATAGGCAGACAGACAGACAGACAGATAGATAGATAGGTTGATAGATATAGATATACGACATAAGATTGAACCATGAGCTATTTGAATATATATATGTAATATGACACATTTAAAGTACAGTCTAGTAAAGGCCTAATGTGAATCTGCCAATCTGATTACGACTTTTATGATATGGGATACATGTGCCTGACCAACTCATTGCTGTCTGGAGTTTTGGCATTGATTTTGGTTTTGACAGATGAAGCAGTGCTTTGGACAGGCCCAGGCGATCATCCCTGCCCCAGACTTTCCAGCTATATGTGCTGGTACTGGATAGCCTGAATACATTTGGACCTTTTCCCCTTTGAGGTAGATAAAAGGAATTAGAGCCCTTTACAAATGTAGCAATCTAGAGCAATCAGACCCCAGCAACCTTCAGCACACCAATCATGAGTAGACCAGATAGGAGATAAAAGCATGAGATGGCAGAATTCCTTTTGAGTCAGAGCCTGCACTTAATGAGCTCATCAGTTTTTCTAGATGTTACTTTCTAGAAGTCCTCCATCTTCTCTTTGAGGGAAGGGGCTTCTTGACCAGAATGCATCAATGAATGTGGGGAGGAGATTGGAGAAGGAAGGATCCTGGTGATAATAAACCCTATTAAATTTGTGGTAGGCAAATGTGATTTGTGTGAAAAATACCTTGTCTATAGTATGTCTTTATGAAGAAGCAAGAGTAAATAGCCTGTATGGATAAGAGATGAAAGAGATTGGGTTAAAAAAATTGTTCTGATTCTTTGAGGTGATATAAATATACTAGATGGGAAAGAATGAAAAATTTACCAATAAAGACCTAACTAGTAGGTCTTTGTAATGATTCCCTTAAACTCTTTTTCTACCACATTACTTATAACCCATGGAAGAGGTTTCCTAGCTTGCATTAAATCACTCTTTTGCATTTCATAGTTAATATTCATCATATTCCCCATACTTCTTGGAGTGTTCCTGGTATTTTTATGTATTTCTTTCTTCCCTAGATTTTTCAGTAGATCGTCATAACTTCTTTGCCAGGCTCCCCAAAATAGCAGATTCAAATTACATATGTGTTCTTTATCCAGGTGGGCATTTTTAGGAACCTGGTGGCAAAGTTGTGATGGACAAGGAGATTTCAAATGTTTGTTCTCTTCCATTTTTAATCATCCCTATCTAAGGAAATATTTCTGTTATATGTTATTGTGGCCACTAAATTCATTGACATAGTTAAACTTTGGAGACCAAAATTTTTTTAAAAAGTTTCCTCTTTAATGTAATAAATGCTAATTAATATTTAGATAGTTCTATATGATCAATTCAACACTAACTGAAGCCCACTACACAGGGATTTGTCAACAAGTGATCAGGAAATTCCACTGTTATTCTAATCACTATGATGAGAAAGGTTTTTCTGTTAGTTTGTAACAGGAACTCTTTGACTTTTATCTACTTACCCTCAAACAGGGATTATAGATAAACGAGGGTTTAAATATTCTGGAACTAGATCATTTGAGGTCCTTGTACTAATAGGAAAGTTTGTATTGATATGAGGTGAAACAATGAAACTCTAATAAGAAAAAAAGAGAGAAAGGACCTCCAAAATCAGAGTCCAACATATATCTAAACAAGCATGCTCTCTACATCATATGTAGTAAATGCTCTTCAAGCCTTTTTTGATAATTTCTAGTAAGGGGAAACCCAGTCCCTCCTAATGCAGCCCCTTCCACACTTGGACAGCTATAATCACTTTGGTTGTATTAATGCTCCATCTAGAATTGTCACACTAAAGTGAATCAAAGTAGGGATAATGGAAAGATCAATGGAATGGGAGTCAAGAAATCAGGACTCTAGTCATGGTCTACTAAGACGCTAACTAGCTTTGTGATCATGCACAAATCATATTGAGTCACTTAGCCTCCCATTTCTTAATTTACAAATGAAGAGTTGGGTTAGGTTATCTCTAAGGCAGGTTGTAGTTCTCTATAATTCTATGATTTGACCATGGTAAGTCACACTCCCTGGGTTTCTAAATTTTGTTTGATGCATAGAAATATGAACTCTGAATTGAAAGTAGATCTAAGTAATGGGAGGTGCTATCAGTAGTTAGTATAAGAGGCAAAATATTGAGGTAGTGTATTTGAGATTCCATTTTCCTGCCTCTGTTTTGTTAGAGAGATAATTCTCTGAAGTAAAACCTGTTGGCTTCGGACTCTATTCACTGACAGAAATTAATTTGTTCAATGTTCCTTGTTTGCATCAGGGGTAGAGTTGGTGTCAGTTAGAACAGACATCCTGCTCTTTTGGCTTCCTGCTATGAGAGAGAAGTCACAATGTTCCAGTCTCTCTTCAGGTCCCTGAAAGGAGAAAAAGGCTTTTAGGAAGAGGCTGACATGATAGAAATTGTCAATTTCTCTACATGTTGGCTTATCCCAAGGGTGTCCCTCCCTTCAGGGACCTAATGAGAGACTGGAACCTTGTGTTTTCTCTCTCATACCTGGAAGTTGGAAGATCAAAATGCCTTTTCTCTGGCTCCTACCAACTCTTCCCCTCCTGCAGGTAAAGAACACTAAATAATTAATTATCCTACACTAATGAGGAGAGTCTTATCACAAATATGTTTTGAAACTTGGGTGACACTGTCAAATTGACTTTGATCATTTAAGCCTTGAAGGATAATATGGTATAATGGAAAAGAGGACAACTGAAAATACTTATATTGGGGAGGGGGGAATTTCAAGAAGGTCTGAAAGGTTTTGGAGAATTTATTCTATTTGGTCCCAGAATGAGCAAAGAGGTCTTGCAGAGAGCTTTTTTTTTTTTAAATGTAAGAAAAAATCCTGAAAATTTAAGTTGATCAAAAGTGGAATAGGCTTCCCAAGGCTATAAAGGTTTCACCATCATTGAAGGTCTTTAAGTAGAGACAACAGGACTATTTGTTGAGGATAATGTAGAGAGAATTCTTCTTTAGATACAGATTAAACTAGACGCCGTTTGGGAATCCTTCCAACTTTGATAGACTTTAAGTATTAGCCCTAAAGTCAAGATACCTAAGTTCTATTATTAGAAGCTAATATGATGTATAGCAGTAAAAGTTTGCTTCTTCTCTTTGGATATCAATTTTCTCATCTGTCAAGTAAAGGAGCTGGATCAGTTGACCTCTAAGAGAAGGTGCCTTCTAGTTTTAGCATATCATTTTCTACTTCATAAATTATCTAGGTAACTTATTTTTCCTTTTCCTATTTTGGGGACCTGCCTTTAAGTCATGTTACTATGTACTGGAATTTTTACAACAAGGTATAAGAGAAGCCAAGCTACTTCTTTTGATTTGTTGAATTGCTTAGGGAAAGATTTGGTAACAAAGATTGGAACCATTTGCATATATATTCCCTCTACTCCTCATTGTCTTGGACTTTTTTGTTTTGTTTTTGAGTTGAGTTTTAGCCTGGACCAGTAAGATAAAAATATTTTACTGGCTACATCTGAATTTGGTCCAAGAAGAAATTTGAAAAGAGGAATTGGGGGGTTATGGGCAATGTGACAGTGGTGATATCAGAGCTAGTGATTTTAAATTGTTGTTTTATTATAACCAACATTGAATATATAATTAATCTTTTGCAATCTTTTAACATTTTGACTTTTAAGGTAGAGTTCCTTCTCATCAAATTTCCTAATTAAACTGCTATAATTTTATTATGGATTTTTGTATTTTAGTTAACTTTTAATATACATATATATGTTTATTAATAAGTAGATTATTTAGTATTGGTATTCTCATTTCCTCATCATCTTTCTCTTTATGATTTAGTCAATTATTTGTACCACAATCAGTGAGAAAGAAAGAGCATAGATAAGACTTACACAAAACTTTGACTAACAATTTTTAATACTTTCTCAAAATGTGATCCAGGATAATTAATACTCAACATCCTCTCAAGTCAATTGTTTTAAGATATACCCAGTTGGGAAGGGTAGTGTGAACACTCTGAACATCATCCTTTGGTCAGAAGGTAGAGACTTGTTTCCGTGTGGATATGGATGGGTAGGGAAGGATGGTGAGAAAGTAGACCATAACGTATCTTCCTACTTCCAGTAATTATTCTTGGTAGTTTTGCTTCTAACAAATAAACAATAACAGAAACCCTTCATATTTCATTACCCTAACGTAAAAGTCTTGCTACCCCCCCCATAATTACAGTTATGGTTTACCATGGGAAAATTATCAGAATTTGTAAAAGTTGAAACAAGAAAGAACTGAGAAAAAAAATGGCCAAAGTAAGACTGTGTACTGTCTCTGGATTTATATAGTTCTAAAGATAGAAATTAATTTCTGTTATTTCTTAATATGCAGTCACCTCAGAGTAGTTTCTACAAAACTGATAAGCTCATATAAAAAAGTCAATCAGTTGCCCAACACTGAAATTTTTCCCCACTGGATTTATTCTCCGTCTTCTGAGCTCCTATGGCATTTTACACCTCCCTCATGGCATTTATTATACCTTGGTTTATATAGGAGTAATTCAGGTCCACTTCTTATCTTCCTTCTAATACATTAGAATCTCCTAAAAGTCAACACTAGTGTTTTCTTTGTCTTTACATCCTCAACCTCACTTGATTCAGTCTTTTGTGAATAGAAGTTGTTCGATAAATATGATTTCTCATCAATGACATAACGACATCAAGATTCAAAAAGAATAACTTCCCAAGACTAGTATGACCTAGGAGAAATGATGCTGGATTCCAAATCAGAGGATGCAGGTCCAAATCCCAGCTTTGCACTTATCTTAGTCAAGTAATATAATTTCAAGGAAGCTTAATTTTCTTATAATGTTAAATGAGAGGGTTGAACTAGATGGTCTCTCATATCTTCTCCAACTCCAAATCCATGATCAATATTTCATCCTCTGTAAGTATATATGGGATACTACAAACTGGTGGAAAGGTGACAATGCACAGAGAATGGAGGGATCTTGATACACACAGTGGCATTATGTGACCTTACCAGTCATGCATCAAATGAGTCGCACATAGACCATCTGTGAGCATTATCTGTTAGCTACCAATTCTCAACCATTGTGCCTCAAGAACACAGACAAAAGGATCCATCAAAGAGCCTGGAGATGAGTTTGATTTATACAGCTCGTTCTTCATTTTCCAACATCACTGCCAGTCATGTACACACAGCTGTGGGGGATTTTGTTCAGTTTATAGCACCTACAACATTGCTACATAAGTTTTCATAATCTGACTGTCAGAAGGATCTCAGGGTGAGTATTGCACACAGAAAAGATTGGCACAGCATCACTAGGGAAATGGCAAGTGATACATATGGAACAACAGAGTTTGATATCCAGCTACTTCTGAAAAAGAGCTGTGCTTTTTTCCCTCTATGCAATAAGGTCCGATGCAAAGGTGAACCTAATATCAGACCCATTCTTTCTAGTTCAGAACATTGTTTTCCTTCTGCCATTTGATGTACCTTGTTGCTTCTCCTTGTTCTTTTAGAGACATCAGGAAAGCACATTGCTGATTCTGAAGACAGGTTTAGAGAAGGGGAGGTAGGAAAGAATTCTGGAAGGTTCTCATTGTTCCTTACTGGATCTTATAAGATTATCTTGGGAATCATTCACTAGGAAAGAGAAAACCAACAAATTCTCATATTACCTTTAGCCCTGCAGCTTCTGGGCATCTTGATCTTCCATGGTGGTATGAAAGCCACATGTGGCAATGCAGTTATGTTATGGGGCTATGTTAGGAGATGCTATCCAGGCCAGGGGGCATGAACCTGCAGCCTCAAGGCCACAGGTGTTCCTCTAGGTCCTCAAGTGTGTCTCTTTGCTTGTTAGTCGCATTTGATATATTCAGTTCAGAAGTGTAGTGTGAATACCTTGAATATCATTCTGTGGTCAGAAGATACAGACTTGTCTCTATATGGATATAAATGGGTAGGGAGGGATGGTGAGGAAGTATACCATAAAGTAGTTTCCTATTTCCAGTAATTATTTTTGGTAGTTTTGTTTCTAACATATAAGCAATATCACAAACCTATATTTCATTACCCTGTAGTAAATCCTAGTTAGTCAGGCCACACTTGAAGACCTAGAGGGCCAAATGTGATGTCGAGGCTGCAGGTTCCCCACCCCTGATCCAGGATGATAGACAGTCCTTCTGAGAAATGGGACTACTATATCTCTTGGGCTGAACTCAGAGGAAGAACTCAGGTCTAAGTCTGTCATCTGCAGATCTTAGGTGTTTGATACTTCCCTCAAATTATCAGTCAAATATCTCACACACAGAAGACATTTCATACTTTCGTTGAATTGATTCAAACTGAATTCTACATGTGTTTAATAAATGCCTACTAAATGTCAAGCGCTGGGGATACAAAGACAATCCCCCCCCATCCCTATCCTCAAGGAGCTTATATTTTTTAGAAAGGAACAAAAAAGCATTAAGTACCTACTCTCTGTTAAGAGCATTACTTGTTTTAGCCTCACATAACACTGGTTCTGTTATTACCCCCACTCTCCAGTTGGAGAAACTGAGGCAGAGTTTGCATCTTTCAGGTTCCCATCAGTAGTTAAGTACCTGAGGCTGAATTCAGAGTCTCCTTGAATCAGCATAAGTGTCCTCTCCACTTCCTAAGGAGGCTGCTGTTTAGGGAGGAAGCAACACATGCAAAGGGAACTTAATACAAACATATACAAAGTAAACCCAAAGAAATTCAAGGAGGTGGAGCATACCAACGACAAGATCAGACTTGGCTGATGGTGCTTGAACTCAGTGTTGGGAGAGCTAAAGATTCTAAGGGACCACAATGGAGAAGGAACAAATTTTAGTTAGAGTGGACAGTCTATACAAAGGCACAGAAAGAAAAGACATTTCATCCTAAAGGCAGAAAGCAGTGACATTAGAGCTTTTCGAGGGCAGCTAGTTAATGAAGTGGATAAAATGCTGGGCTTACAGTCAGGAAGACTCATGTTCAAATACTACCTGTGTTACCCTAGACAAATCACTTGATCCTGTTTGCCTCAGTTTCCTCATCTGTAAAATGAGTCAGAAGGAAATGTCAAACCACTCCAATGCCTTTACCAGGAAAACCACAAAAGGGATCATGAAGCATCATACATAACCAAAAAGGCTGAACAACAATAACAAAAAACTTCTTGAGCAAGGAAGCAACATAATCGGACCCATGGTTTAAGAATATTATTTGGCAGCTAAGTGGAGGATGGATTAGTAGGAAGTGGCACTGGAGGCAGGGAAGCCAATTAAGTCTGTTGCAATAGTCCAAGGGCAAGCTGATAAGGATCTGATATTATGTGGAAGCATATGAAGAGAGACAAGAGGATGTTTCAGAGAGATGCTACGAAAACAGACTTCACAAGACCTTGCAACTGATTGTTTCTGGGGAGGGAGGGCAAAAGAAGAGCTGAAGATGACCCGAACACCAATGCCTCTTAGTCACATGAATTCTCCATTCTCATCTTCCACCTGATGTGTGGCCTTTCTTGGATCACCCACTCAGTATTATAATAGCTTTCCCATTGGGACATCACTTCTGCCATAACAAACACTACCTCGTTTCAGTAAGATGAATGAAGAGTTTTAATGAAACTGGCCCAAACTGCTCTGGCAAGCTGCCTTATTTTCGTGTTTTAAATGGGAGTGATCCATCAGCCAAGTGCAGCATCTCTATCTCAGCCTCCCTCTACACTATATCCTGCCTGTCTTTCCTATATTTCCCTTTGCTACTACCTTTGTCCCAGCCAATCATATGGTCCCTTTAGACTTTTTGATTCCCTTCCATAATACCACAGTGTCGTACCCTCTCCTGGTCCTAACTCTAATCCCTTTTAATTCAGCAGAGCAGAGAGGTGCAGAGATCCAGGCAGGTGTGTTCTAACTCCATCATTCCCCCATCCACAGGAGATATGCATTGCACACATTGGAAAGTCTGGCGGGTATTAATTACACTTGCAGGCTGCTCACTCATTAGAGTTGCCTATCTCCCTTGAGAGAAGTTGTAAATCATACCATGATTCATGACTTTTTTTTTAAATGAAAGGGGAAAAAAAATAACAAACACGAAAGGAAGGGGGGTAGAACCTCCTCCAAATAACAAATATAAATGAAGAGAAGAAATGATACCTTAATCACGCTGAGTAATAATGACACCCAGCTCATCATTCTACCAGAGTGGAGAGATTGTGGATAAATATTTCTTTATTTAAAAAAAGAGATAGATACACAAACACATACACACACATATATGTTTGTGTGCATGCAAATAATTTTGTTTTAGGAGTTTTTAAGGAATGGCATAAAATGAAAAGGCCCAAGTATTAATGAAAGTCTTAGTGAATGAGGAACATGGGGGTTTGGATTTTATTTTAATTTTTTTTTAGAAAATAGACTAAGATCTTGCAATGGTGGCACTTAACTATAATCCTTGCTGCCTAGGAGGTTGGACTTGGTGTAAGAGTAGAAGTTGCTTTCTCATTGGAATTTCTCCATAAAATCACCAAGTATTTAGAAATAGAACTGGAACAACCCCCCACACCATATTTAGTCCATGCTTTTGCCTCTAGGCATGCTTTACCTAAAACCTTCCATACTCCTCTAAAAGGATCCACAGAGGGAAGAAGATTCTAAAATTCCCTTAGTAACAGCCTAATAGGAACAAAAAGGAATTTTTTTCTATGAAAGTAAAGAAGGTTATGTTACCCCTCCCCACCCCCATCAGTTGCATTTTAATCTTTCTTAAATCCCTCCTGCTATAGTTTAAACTTCCTTATTTTCTTTGTATGCTTTGGAACTTTGTTGAAATCTGTGATCCCATCTGTGAAGGTACTCCCTTCAATGGTACAGAGAGCAACCCCTCCATTTCTTCATGAAAAGACAGACTATTGACTGAAAGACTACCAAGAAATACCACACCAGGTGTCTGTATTTTTTTTTTTTTAGTTTTTTTCTTTTTTTTTCTTTTTTTT
>CM053582.1:347149024-347165985 GCA_028627135.1 Pseudochirops cupreus | reverse complement strand
TATAAAGTATATTTTGCAAAGAATAAAATGCTAAAGAAAATGTAGCTGTTTTATTATTATTACTTAGAGTCGAGGTAGAAATAGTTTTATTTTTCTACAAAAAGAGACAGGCTGTAAAGTCATCAAAATCAATGTTTCTATAAAAGTATCAAGTCCACAAACTCACATTTTAGCTTCTATAACAACATTCAGTGAAGATAGCTACCTTGTAGACAGATGTCTTAGATGTAAATCCCAACTCTTTCACTTATTACACGTATAAGTGTTGACAAGTCACTTGTCTTCTTAGGTCATTCATCCTTAAAATGATTTGGTTAGACTAAAATTTGTCATCTCTGAGGTCCAACCTAGCACTGAACCTTGGATTTCCTCAGTCTTGTTGACTTCCTATGGTTGTTTTTGAGTTTATGACTGTCTTTCTTAGAGATATCAAGGGTACACAATGGATAGAGTGCTAGAACTTCAACAAGGTAGTTCTGGGTTCAAATCTAGTCTCAGAACCTTATAGGGTATACTACCTTGTGCAAGTCACTTTACCTCAGTCTGCCTCGGTTTCCTCATCTATAAAAAGGAGTGAAAATAGCACTTTTGAAGATCATATTAGATAATATGTGCAATGCATATTGCAAAAACCTAAAGAATTAGATACATATTAACTATTCTTAAAATTTAGCACAACGAACTGAAAAAAAACAATATCATAGATGTTGTTTGATAAGGGTACAGAATAGCTATCGCCTCCCTATCTCTGCCTCTCAGTGGAGCCTAAGGTTTTATTAACCTTTCTGACTGCTACATTGTGTTATTGATTTAAACTCATTAAATTTTGTCCCAAAATGTATGTTTTCTTTGTTGTTCACAAATACTATGTATGTTATGGTAAACATGTATGATATGAAATCAAATCATAGTATTAATACAACAGAGTCTAACTGGTGGAAAAAAAAAGAGATGCACACAGGGTTCTCCACATGATCAAAGAGTAGCTGTTCCCAGATCAGGTCAGGGAATCCGGAAACCTGTTCAGTTGCTCTTATGTTCTCAGCTGAAAGGTATACGGATTTCCCCTGCCTGCCCAAGTATATTAATCATGCTGACGAATGTGAGCTAGTGATCAGTCATCCGTTTCTCCCAAACTGACAAAACAACTGGAGACTGGATAAATGTACGGTTCTTGGCCACTGAGGAACCTTTACAAATCAGGAAGGGTCCTGGGTTTTTTGCCTGTCATTGAAAAGATAGGGAATCCTCCTTTAACTGGAGGACATATTCATTTCCCTGTTCTTCTTCCTCTTACATCATCTCCAAAGGCTGGCTGTATTTCTACAGTAATAGCAATGGTGTGACTGGCAAACATCAACATCAATGAATTCTTCTGGACATTGAAAGACCACCCAAGTAAACCGTTATTTTCTTACCCAGCCAGATTACCTCTACTCTGTAAAATTAGCACAAACAGCATGGTTTAGAGATGAAATAGCAAACAGTTTAAAAGTTTTATGGTCTCTCTCTCTAGTCCACACTGCAAATTCAGTTGCCCTTATGTTGGGATGGTCTTATAGAAATCTTCTTTGGATGCTCTGTATACATTTTTAGGTAACAAAAGTCTTTTTACACTTGTCATAGACATGCAGAAGTTGAAGAAATGTCACAGATCATGTAGTTCAAAACCTTCATTTTAGATACAGAGACAATAAAAACCCTGGGAGAACATGAATTGTCCAAGGTAAAGACAAGAAATAAATGGAAAGGCTTAGAGTAGAACTCAGGCCTTTTGGATTCCAGGTCAGGGGTCTTTCTACTGCTCTTACATTAGCTACGGCTGAAATCTCAGCTCAGGAGCTTCACATATATTTTCTTCTTAACAGCTGTTCAAATATTACTCTATGTGACATCAGCAAGCTGCAGGTTTCCATCACAGTTATATAATCATTGTTGGTCTAGGAAATTAATTAACAAACATTATTTCCTGTGGCTCTTTAAATTTTATGTGGTCATTGCATACCACTTACCCGATTATGACTTTAAAGGAAGAAAAAAAAGCTATGCTGATTTAGAATGCTTGAATATTCCAGTTCCAATCCGAGGGCATCTATCTTGTCAAATAGAAGGGTATTGAGCCTTCTCAGCCTCCCTCCTGTTTGTTGTTGCCAAGATTTATAACGTAATCTTCTTCCACATTTGAATTAGAGATGAGCTGTCCTGATGACAACTAAATACAGGTTAAATTAGAAAGTTAAACACCTCAGTCCATTTCATCTTTCCTGTTCGCTGTTGGCCTTGCTTTGGCACTAAAGTCATTCAAAAATGTTTTTCTGATTTAGAATTCTCATGTTCTTGTGGAAATAATTATTTAGCATATTTATGCAATTTAAGAGATATTTTATATTTTCACATTCTCTATCTCATTTTTATTAGTCATTCTTCATAACAAGTCAACAAAACAGTAAATTATGTTTAATCTCCAGATACATACAGAAAATATCAGAACGGCGAAGGGACACAGAGGTCACAGAGCAGTCAGAACTAGAAGTGACCGTGGAGATTTTAATTGATAAGTACATTCCATAACCTCCTAAGTTATATTAACTAAGTGCAGCACTTCTTGCATGCAGGGATCAGTTCATTCATTTTATTTGCCATCTCAGCATCAAGCATATTATCTGACATGCAGCCAGTATTTTGACATATAGCCGGTATTTAATAAATACTTGCTGATTAGAAGGTGAGGTAATTTGAGATAATTGTATCCTACAGAAACAATGATCAGTGTGCATTTCTTTTGAAATACAAGAAAACTATATGTAATAGTCAATCTCCAAATTCTCAGCATTTTGAAGAGAGATCACATTGCATAGGGGCCAGGGTGTTGGCCTTGGTGCCAAGTAGACCTGGGTTTAAGTACCCATTTTGATAGACGCAAATACATCTCTAAAGCTATAATTTGTAAAGAAACTGTTATCTTACATTGGTAGAGGGAGATTCCTCACTGGGAGTTCCCTAATCAATGGAATAATGTGCCTAATTCCAGCCTACTTTCCCTACCACCAAAAAAAAATCAATTTTATAGCTTCATACAGTTAAGGTTAATTGTGTTTGTATCCTTTATATGAACAAGGACATTATGTACAATAAATATCATGTAGGTAACATTGGGATTATATTCTCTCCTAAGCTTAAGATCTCAAGTTGGGGTCAGGGTAAAACCACATTATGTTTATAAATAGATATACTGGCCAGCATTATAGAGTGAAAGGACTATCACTTCTTTATAGTGCATGTTCTTTCAGAGTTACAATTTAAACAGGCTTCAGTAAATGGATTCAGAGAAATAGAAACCCTCTATAAATTGTTAGAGCTTGCATTGCAGGTTGTAATGCATTATAATAACCTGCCATAGGAAATCCATAGCATCCCATAAGTAGGGCCCTGTAGAAACACCTGGTTGGAACTGGTTAGGAAGACTAACATGGCAAGCTGAATTCAGAGGTTGACCAATATCAAAACTCAAGTTGTGACTCTTTCTAAGTGAATATTCATCCCTTTAGAATTTTCTGCACCTGCAGGCCCCATCTAGTAGTAGAGCTTTGCCACCATGTCTGATATTTAAACATCCACTTCAGCTCAGCATGGCAAAGTGGAAAGATCACTGGATTTAGAACCAAGATACTTGACCTAGCTCCTGGTCTCATGCAATAAACTGATAAATCACTTAATACCTCTGAGTTTCAGGTTCCTCATCTGTAAAGTCGATGAAACAATATTTGAAATATCAACCTCACAGTGTTGTTGAGAATATAGTATCTTAAATACCTTAAAGGACTATTTAAAAATGACCTATTGTGAATAATGAAGGGCACACGGGGTAGTTGATAGACTTTCATTAGAGAATAGTCCTCTAAGTCAGGAAAACTTCTTTATTTTTATTTTTAATTTTTTTTTTAGGCTTTTTGGAAGGGGGAAGTTAGGGCAATTTGGATTAAGTGACTTGCCCAAGGTCACACAGCTAGTATTTTGTGTGTGTGTTTGTTAAGTGTCTGAGACCAAATTTGAACTCAGGTCCTCCTGACTCCACATCCGGTGCTCTATTCATGCACCACCTAGCCACTCCCTTCTTCTTCTTTTTTTTTTTTTTTATTTTTAATCAGGAAGACTTCTAACCATACTGGTTATGTGACCCTGGACAAAGATCAACTTCTCAATTCCCAAGCAATTCTCTAAAATATTCTAAACCATGTATGTTGGTAGAAGGAGTTTCCTATACCCCCCAAAAATGCAAGTTCAGTCAAAAACTGTATATAATAGTCAAGAAATCTGTTTTAGGAAGGAAAAAAAAACCTGACAGATTCAGATAACCTCCATTCAAATACTGAACCTGTCATTTATCAATTGTATGTTTTTGGGCAAGTTGTTTGACCTCACTGAGCTTAGGTTTCTTGCTACATAAAAGTAGGGCTAAGTCATACTTGTATTACCTAACTACTTGAGACTATTTTAAAGAAAGTACTCTGTAAATCTTATAATGCTGTGTACATATAAGTTAAAATAATTAACAAACAAAAGGAACGTTCTGTTATTCACATATCACAGCTATTGAAAGCCAAATTCCAGAAGCATTGTACTACTATATCTGGCATGGTTCTCCAAATACATACAAATACACATACATATACACATACACATATATACATACAAACACACATATACGTGTGTACATACATACATACATATATTCCTCATTCTCTGCTAACTAATGGTATCTAGTCTAAACTTTTCTGCCTAATTTTCTGGGTCTGCTCTAATTTGGCCCTACCCTATTTCTAAGCAATTGTCAACTCTCATTCCAAAGAGCCAAGACTTAAAAATATTTGTCTTAGGCAAGTATTAAAAAGTACATGAAGTGGGGGGCAGAGAGTCTCCCAAGACACGGTCATTTCTCTGTGTGCATTGCATATGTGTGCGTGTG
Organism: Pseudochirops cupreus; assembly: GCA_028627135.1. NCBI lineage: Eukaryota > Metazoa > Chordata > Mammalia > Diprotodontia > Pseudocheiridae > Pseudochirops > Pseudochirops cupreus. The sequence continues at coordinate 347,161,019 of CM053582.1, read as the reverse complement.
TGCGTGCGTGTGTGTGTGTGTATTAGGGAGAAGATCTCCAGCCAACTATTCAGTAATTTTCTATTTTACCTTGAGCCATATGATTGACTAAGATGACAAAAGGGAAATCATAAAAGCTGGAGGGGATGTGGAAAAAGAGATACACAGGCAGCACAGTGAATAGAGCACCAGCCCTGGAGTCAGGAGGACCTTAGTTCAAATCTGACCTCAGACACTTAACACTTCCTAGTCTTGTGACCTTGGACAATTCACTTAACTCCAATTGCCCTTCCAAAAATAAAAAAAAAAGAGAGAAAGAAAGAAAGAAAGAAAGAAAGAAAGAAAAAAGAAAGATAAACTAATGCACAATTGGTGAAACTGTGAACTGGTCCAGCCATTTTGGAGAACAATTTGAAACTATGTCCAAAATGCTACAAAACTGCGCCTACCCCTTGACTCACAAATAGCACTACTAGTTCTGTATCACAAAGAGATCACAGAAAAAGGGAAAGGATCTATACACATGAAACTGTTTAGAGCAATTCTATTTATGGTAGCAAAGAATTGGAAACTGAAGAAATACCTATCAATTTGTGGAAGGAGTGAATAAGTTTATGGCATATGATTAAAATGGAAGACTATTATGTTGCAAGAAATGATAAAGAAGAATATTTTCAGAATACTTTGGAAGGACTCATATGAACTGATGCAAAGTTAAATGACCAGAACTAGAAGAACCACAATAGTTCCAAATGACTCATGCTGGAAAATGCTATCCATCTTCAATTAGGGAATTGTTAGACTCTGAGAGTATAGAATGAAAGATAGTAGTTTTCTTAAAAAAAATACAATAGGGCTAATGTAAAAAATATGTTTTGCATGGTTTCATATATATAATGGATATCATATTTCTCGCCTTTTAAACGGATGAGGAAGGGGGTGAAGGCAGGGAGAAAATTTAGAACTGAAAAAGTAAAAACAAGAAAATATGCATAAGAGGATAACAAGAATTGTAAGTCAAAGGTTCAGATCAGAGTAGGACCACAGAGAAGGTTTATTTTTGTCCAACACTTATCTTAGCCTCTATCAACTATGACACCTAGGTGCCTGGGATATCTTCTCATTTTCTGTCCTCATCAGCACATCTCTGAGTATATAATATCTGCTCAGACAAAACTTATTTAACATAATCCATCAATATCATTGTAATTAAGTATTCTGTTTTAATAATAATGCCCTTGTTTTCTTGTCTTTTGTTGGTTGCTAAGAGGTATAATGGACAAAACTGTAGACATAGTTAGAAAGAACTGAGTTCCAATCCTGTATCAGACACTAATTTTATGACCGTGGGCAAGTCACTTCCATCTCTTTGTCCCAGATGCTTCACCTATAGAATAAGAATAATTACATGATCATTGTGAAGCTCAAATGAAAGTGATTTAAGAATTTTCAAGCCTTAAAATACTCTCTAAATGCTAATTGTTGTTGTTTTTATTACATAAAAATAAATCTCACAGGGTAATATATTTAGAGCTGGAAGGGACCTTAGAAGCCTTCTAGCCCAAGTTGAAGAAATTGAGGTCCAAAGAGCTTCAGTTAAATGGTGCATGTAAGTTCACAAAAGACAGGGAGAAGATTTGAACCCAGGTCCTCTGTTCTGAGAGTCAATATTTTTTCTACTGTACCATGGAGGCCTTAGAAAGTGACTAGGATTGGGACACACATTAGAGAAGATATTTATTTAAAGGAAAAGTACATGAAGCTATGGCTTCCCTGGAAATAGGGGATCTTCTTAACATTTTTAAAGAACATTCCTCTGCTCTGGTTTGCATTTTAATTTTCATTAACAAGTGAGTAGAGCAGAATTACAGATGAAGTCTCCACAACTATTTCCTTTAGCTTGAAAAGCAGTTAAAAACAACTCTCCTTCAACTCAGAACTCCTTCTGCCGTTTTCACTTTACCCATCAGAATAATTCTTACCAGAGGAAGAAGAATGTACAAGCTCCCCAAAGGCCCTAAATTCCCATTTCTTACATCCTCTCATTCCTGGCCTTTCACTGTGCCCCAAAGGTGAGTTTTACCTCTAGTAATATGCTTCCTACCATTAAGGACCCAAAGCTGGCTAATGACTACAGCCAGGAAGAGCAAATAACAAATTCATGAATTAAACTTCTCATCCCAAAGGTAATGGCTTAATAAAAACCCTTTGCCTCAACTGCAAAGAGATCAGGAAATGCAAATGTGCTGGTTGCTCTACAAGGACACCTGAATTAACTCTGCATTTTGTGTTTTACATAAGGGAAAAAATATCAGCCAAAACTTACACTAGCTTCAGTACCTTGTTTTCTTTCTATAAGAAGACACATATTAACAGAACAAAAATGTCATGAATGTTCTAATTCTTTCATATTTTAGACATTAGCACATCATATTAACCTACCTATTATATTATATTCCATTTCAGTAATGAAATATGATTCTTCTCTACACTAAAGTGTAGATCAGTGGTTCTCAACCTTCCTAATGCTGTGACCCTTTAATACTGGTATGTGGGCATATCTGCATGTCTGTGGACCTGCCTGGAGACAGATACAGGAGCGGTGTCTTGGTTCCTAAGACCATCGGAAATATGTGTTTTCCTATGGTCTTAGGTGACACCCAAAGTGGTCATGACCCAGAGATTGAGAACTACTGGTGTAAATATTTCAAGAATATATGCTTTTTACTTGTCTTTCCTTCCTGCTGGATGTGCCTGGGCTTGAAGTTCTATCTCAGTCTTGGACCTCACTAGATGCTGATAGTAAGCTCCATGATGGATATTTCAGAGTAATGGACTCCAATCTTACACCTAATGTTGCCTCTGCTCTCAGTTAACGGTGTAGGTTAAGGTATCTACAGTAGCAGCGGTATGCTGCCGTCAGCTCACCTGGTTTATGAATGCATGTGCATATATATGCTGTACATGTTCATGTCTACGTACAGAAAAGATGTTCCAAAAGCCTTTGTGCATTTTTTTAGCCTTAATACCATCCTGGTGAGAGAGATTCTATTGTTTTTTTCCATTTTATAAAAGAGAAAACTGAGATTGAGATCAACAAAGTGAATTTCTAGTAAATGTTTAAAGAAAGACTGGAATTCAGGTCTACATACCTCAAAGTCTAAGAGTCAGTTTTTGTTATTTTTCAGTCATGTCCTACTCTTTGTTGCCCTGTTTGGGGCTTTCTTGGCAAAGATATTAAAGTGATTTGTCATTTCTTTGTCCAGTTCATTTTACAGATGAAGAAACTGAGGCAAACAAGGTTAAGTGACTTGTCCAGGCTCACACCATTAGGCAGATTTGAACTCAGGAAGAGGAATCTTCCTACCTTTAACCCTGGCACTCTATTCAATGCAGCACCTATCTTCCCTTAACACCACACATGTGCTATTTTCAATCAAAGATATCTCATTTTGGGGGGTATACAAGCCATATTCACTCCAATAAAGTACTTTTCTTTTAACATCAGCACCCATTCTTGGACCTTAAATGATGAAGATATAAACACATGAGCAATGATTCTTGTAAGGCAATCACCACATCCCAATTACCAGGCAGCAAAAGTTGTTTAATCAGATAAGTGTCATCAAGAACCATAGGCAAGGCATTCAGACATGCCCAGCAAATTTAATGGGGTGCTACATGTTCCAAAATATGTCTAAAAATGATAGATACTCTAGTATCCTCTGACCACAAATAAGTCAAATCAGATTCTTCTTTCCAACACAACCCACTGGAGAAATTGTCACAACTAGTAGTGAGTGGTTTACATTAATTCAGTGGCAGCATCTCCTGTTCTTGGATGTCCAGGAGGGAATTAGAATTTTTAAAAATTACTTTCTTTCAGAGGATGAGCTAATCTCAACACGCCTATGAAGCCCACAGAACAAAAGAAAATGTTGCAAGTTAAAATCCCTGACAAGTTTAGCAAAAATGATGACACGATTATAGAATTTATCTCACTGGGAAGGGCATGTGTGGAGAAATGATGCAGGATACTTCAAAAGGAAAAAATAAACAAACCTGACAGTATTTTTTCAGGTGTCCAGACTGCCTAGATGAGCTGAGATGGAGAAACAAACTGATTACTCTGTCTTCTACTTTCATAGTTTCAAAAAAAGAAAAAGAAAGAAAACACAAAATCTTTCCCCACTCTTACTAATAAAGTAACATCTCTCATTTCCTCATCAACTCTTTCCTCAGGACTCTTGGAACAGAGGCAATTCTGTCCAACAACTATCAGGTTCAACAGAATGGAGGCAACATTGAATATGTGAAAGCAAACAAATGGACATGAAGGAAACTAGCCTTTGCTAATGCTCAAGAACATTCCACTCTTACCAGAATGCCTTAGAAACCTACCTGCCATATATTATAGCTCTTTGTTGTCATTGTGACTATGGAGAATTAGTTGCATAAGGTCAATGAACCAATAACAGGTTATTAGATCTTAAGCTTGATAATCTAGTGATTCAAGGAAAGTCTTGTAATTTTATGATTAGATCCACAGTCAGATAATATAACTAGAAGCATCAACATCATCACCTTCTTCTCCTCCATCTCCTTCTTTTCCTCCTCCTCCTCCTTCTTTTGTCCAGTTGTCCATATATGTTAGAAAATAAAAACCAACTGAACACTTATTTTGGGTAGATCATTGTGCTAGGTGAAAACAGTATGTGATTTACACCTTTAGGAATTCCAGGTTTAATTGAGATCAAACCTACTCCCCTGGAATTAATTTATTTCTTCATTTATTCCTTCATTTCATTTTTTCACATTCATTCACTCATTGAGATGAAATATGAAGACTGATTTGCGAACCTTAAAGTCTTATATAAGTTTTGGTTGTTATAATCACTGTTATTATTATTAAATTGACAAACATATATTAAGGGCCTGCAATGTGTCAGAAATTGTGATAAGCATTGAGAATCCAAATGATAATAAATAAAACAATCTTTACTCAAGAGGATCTTGCATTGTAATGCTTATTACCCTCCAATGAATCAGTCTTTTATTCAGGGAGTGTTTTGAGAAAGCCCTCTGGCATAAGGGAATCCCTCCAGGGAGGATATAAGGTTCCCCATATTGACACTTGCTTTCTGCAACTGGGTTCACAATGTCATACTCCCCTAGTGCAGGTGCAGCTGTCAATAGGTAAAGTACTCCTCGGAATATACAGCTGTGCAGGGAAAGGCCCTGAGGGCTTGCCAGAAACATCAGGTAAAACAACCCAGTATGGAGTTCTGGTATAGTGAATACTATGTAAACTGAAAGGAGTCAGTTCAATGCAAAGCTTTATTGGAAATGGTGGAGAAAGGGAAGGGGGGAAGGACAAAGAGGAAAGGGGAACTGAGTTCTCAGGCATATACACTAACCCATAACATTCAAGTAAAGATAACTCTGTCTTGCAGAGCACAGAGATAAAGATGCATTCAGAGAAAGGTGTGCTCCAGCAGGAAGGTTTGCTTCTGGAGGGGTGGGTGAATACCAGCAGCAAGGGGTGTGTCTGCAAGAGGGGAGGAGTATGCTCCTGGTGAAGGGAAGAGGGTCTTTCAGCTGTAGAAGGTATGCTCTAGTGGGAAGGAAGGATTGCTCCTGCTGGAGGGCAGGATATGCTCCTGAGTAACCCCCTATGTCCAGGATTCTCCCTTTGACCTAGCAATACCACTTCTAGGACTGTATCCCAAAGAGATCATACTAATGGGAAAAGGACATACATGCGAAAAAATATTTATAGCAGTTCTATTTGTGACGGTCAAGAATTGGAAATTGAGGGGATGTCCATCAATTGGGGAATGGCTGAACAAGCTGTGGTATAGGAATATAATGGAATAGTATTTTGATTTAAGAAATGATGAACAGGTAGACTTCAGAAAAACCTGAAATAAATTATATGAACTGATGCTGTGTGAGTGGAGCAGAACTAGGAGAACATTATACACAGTTACAGTCACATTGTGCTATGACTAACTTTGGTTGACTTGGCTCTTATCAGCAATGCAAAGTTCTACGACAACTCCAAAAGAATTATGATGGAAAATACAATCCACATCCAGAGAAATTATGGAGTCTGAATGGAAACTGAAGCATACTGTTTGCTCTCTCTTTTTCGTTTTGTTTCTTCTTTCTCATAGTTCATTCCATTAGTTCTAATTCTTCTTTGCAACATGACTAATGCGAAAATATGTTTAATGAGAATGTATATGTAGATTGTATATTGTCTTGCATGCAGCCTTGGGGGGAGGAGTAAAGAGGAGGAGAGAATTTGGAACTCAACAGCTTGTGAAACTGAATGTTGTAAACTAAAAATAAATATATTTTTTTAAAAAAGAAAGCAAGCGAACTACTTCAAAAAAGAAGAGTAGGATTCTCATTCTTTCATTTTGGGTAACCTCCCCCCCCCCCAACTCAAGCCCCAGAGATGGCCAAATGGCACATAAGAAATTAGGGGAAATATTATTTGGGGGGTTTATCAGGGAGAAAAAAAGCTGGCAGTAACAAAATAGCATTTGGAGACAGCTGTGCTAACCTTCAAAAATGTTATGTTCAGTATTTTTTAAATTAAATCAATTTTATTTTTAATTTATGAAACAAAGCAAGTAATTCCATAACATACTAGAATGAAACAAAAATAATGATTGTGCCATGAATATCCTCTATAAACCCAAAGTGGACATTAAGGGGAAACTGCCAATCTCATGCCATAACAGTGAGGTACAGGAGGAAAAGCCCTAGACCTGGAATCAGATTCTTGCCCATCAGTTAACCCTTTTGAGTCTCAGCAAAATTGTTGATCTCCATATAGTCAAAATAACCTTTTTCATCTTCAAAATGATGATCATAACACATGCCCTATGTGTTTAAAAATTGTTGAGAAGAATGAATAATGGGATGAAAATGACTTTTAAAAGCAGTAAAGTACAAAATAGACACCTATTCCTTGTTATTGTCATGACCCTGGGATCAGTGATGTCGACGTAGAAGGGATGGAAGCCATCATAAGGGCCATTCTTTTCATTTTACAGAGTTTTCTCTGAGGCCCAGAGATGCCAGGAAACTTGCCCAAGAACAAATAATAAGTGGACAAACAAAGGTCCTCTGAATGCAAACCTAGCATTATTTTTACTATACTGTTGCTATTCCCAAACAAGAAATTATTGAGCCCCCACTTTATGCCAGTCATTAACATGAAATTGAAATGGAAGGTGGAACCATTAACCCAGTGTTTCAGGACTGGGTTTCTAATACTTCCTCTGACATTGAGTGATTGGGTGATCAGAAGCAAATCTCATTAGCCTCTCAGCCTCAGTTTTCTTAGGCATAAAATGGAAATAATAACACTGATAGAGCTTTTTTACTTCATCAGGGTGAGGTACAGAAGAGGTAATGTGTGAAGTACTGGGGACTCTTTTAAGAGCCATTAAATGTTAGCTTTGTAACACAGGAGTCTAGGATTGGAGATACACAGGCCTTAGAGGCCATCTCTTCCAAGCTTCTCATATAATTAAAGAAATTCACACTCAGAGATTTTCTGTGGCCACACAAACCCTGAGCATCAAAGGTGAGATTTGAACACAAGTTTATTTTTGGCTCCCAATTTAGCCTTCTTTCTACTATACCACAAGTAATATTACTTTGAAAAATAACAAAGCAGATCTTCAAGAAGAGCAAAACAAAATTCACAAACTGCATAGATCAGTGTTGAAGGGGATCACAGGATAAAGGTTATTAAAATGGAATAGAGTGGATCTAGAAAGGTTGCTGAAAAAGCGTGGGGATATTTTTTTTTCTCTAACAAAGCCATTCTCTAATGTTTGCTGTACTTAGAATTTCAGGATTAAACAATTGCTGTGTTCTCTATGGAGCATTCCACAGAGAGCCTTTTGGAAGCTCCTTGGTGTTGACATCTGCAAAATGAGGAGGCTGGACAAGCAGATCTCAAAGGGCTCTTCCCATTCTAATTTTCTATGAGTCTGGAATGCTACAGTATGTACCAGTGATCAGGGGGTATTGGTGGAACAACTGGTCCTCAATAGGAAATCTCCTAATTAGCTCCATTAATGTGATGATTTTAATAAGTTAAGACCCCCAAATGCCTTCAAATCTGATACTTTTGATCTCACATCTCACTAGGATGTAAAACAGCAATAAAGAGCAAGCATAGAACTCCTGTGGCTGCTAAATATTGTTTTCATGCATGTATTCTCATTCTTTCTTCTGCTCAAACAAAAATCTGAGGAAAAAATAAAATACCTCCCTTACCCCACCCTTCTAAGATTACTATCAGAGCCATACTGCTGTTGACAAAGTACTAGATTTGAATAAATTTTATGGTTTTCTCAGACCAGACAAGTAGAGAAGCTCATGTTTAATTGTTACAGTGTGCCCAGGAATGCACCAGAAAAAAATGGTCTTGCCATTTTATGTAGAAATAATGTTTGTATACATACTATATTTACATAATATAATGCATATATATAATATTTATTCACATGTGAACACATACAATATATATTGTATATATTCATATATGTGTATACATATACTATATAATGTTTATTTACAGACTATATTCATGTATGTGTTTTTGTATGTATGCATACAGAGTTAGCCCAAGTTTGCAAAAAGAAAATCAGCAAACAAAAACATTTTATGGAGAAGTGGAAGGGATAACTGCAGTGTATGTGGTGTGTGTGTGTGTGTGTGTGTGTGTGTGTGTGTGTGTGTGTGTGTGTTTGTGAAATAGGGGCAACTAGGTGGGTAAGGTAGATGTAGTTGTGGAATTAAAGTCTGGAAGACATACCTGGCACCTGAGTTCATATACCACCAGGGATATTTACTAGCTATATTTCTTTGGACAAGCCACTTATCCTCTTAAATTCAATTTCTTCAATTGTAAAAATGAGAATGATAGTAGCACCTACAGGACAGGGTCACTGAGAGAACAAAATGACTAACACAAATTTTACCTAATCCTGTCACTCCCCTTAAGGCAGCGGTTCTCAACCTGTTGGTCACGACCCCTTTGGGGGTCCAACCACCTTTTCACAGCAGTCACAGGGGTCGCGTAAGATAAGCGGAAAACACATATTTCCCATGGTCTTTGGAACAAAGACACTGCTCCTCCATCAGTCTCCAGGTAGGTCCGCCCACATGCAGATATGCCCACATAGAGTATTAAAGGGTCAGGGTCGGGGCATTAGGAAGATTGAGAATCACTGCCTTAAGGTATTATTTTGTAGATCTCCTTCCTTTCACTGTTAAACTCTTTAAAAGACCAGGCTACATGCACTGACTTTATAGCCTTAGCACCCAATCTTTCTGACAATCTATATTGTCTCCATCTCTCTATCTAAACTATTATCTCCAAGGTCACCAGTGCCTTCTTAATTGTCAAATCCAATATTCTTTTTCAATCCTTATCTTTTTAGAACTTTTAGTGGCACAGGCCACTGTTGACTGCTCAATTCTTGGACATTCTCTCCTCCCTTCCCATCACAGTCATCAGGTTCTCAAAGTATTTCACAAGACCTAACTGTTCCTCCTTCAATTCATCCCGCTGTCCTCTAAATGTGGATGGCAGGAGCCCTCACCCCTTTCATGATCTTGTTCTTTCCTAAAATTTTCATCCAGCACCTCTATCCACATGAGAATGAGATTTTAAGCTCAATCTATCTTTCTCCAGAACTCCAAATATACATTTTCACCTGCCTGTTACATGACCTCTAAGATTCTGGCAGCATAGGTTGTCTGAGTCCGTGGTTCTATGTGTCTACCCTTTAGGAATTTTGACAAAACAACAGTAATCCTTTGAACATTACACACACTCCAAATTAGGTCCACTAAAATGATGACTTTAATAAATAAAGTCCCCTGGATGACATCAAAATGACACTTTTGAGCTCTCAGTTAGCAAGGATATAAAACAGGAACAAAGAAAAAGAATTCCCTGATTGGTAAATATTATATTCATTAATGTATTTGCCATTTTCCACTCCAATTGGAAGAGAAAATGAAATATCCATATCTCCACCTGGATATTCCATTGACTAATAATAATTAACATGCCCCAGATTGAATTATTCATATCCTGAAAAACTGCCCCTTTTTCCAATTATCCTATTTTTATAAAATGAGATCATCATCATTCCTGTCTCTCACAGTCAAAATATTGGAATTATCTTTGATGCTTCTCTTTCCCTCATCTCCAATAATCAACAAATATTAAAAATTCTGTCCATTTTACAACCTCAATGTATCTTACATTCAAACTCATTAGTGTGGCACAGGACAAAAGGAGATAGATTTCAAATAGGAGGACTTGGGCTTGAATCACAGCTTTGCCAGTCAATGCTTATAACCCTGGGTACTACACCTCACAGGGTATCAGCATGCTCATCAATAAGATAAGAACTTTGGTCCAGATAACCTCCAAAATCTCTATCAGCTCCAAATCTAGGATCCTATAAGCCCTCCTCTTATATCCTCCATCCCATAAAATATCTGTCTCCAATCCGTCTTCCCAGCATGGATGTATTGCACTCTATTGCCCTTCATAAAATACATTCTCTAAGCATTCTCTTTCTATAATCCTCACTTGTTACTTCCTGCCTTTCTACATTCTCTCAGACTGCCTACTCTGCCTTCATGGCTCAGCTCAGGTCCTATTTTCCTCTATGGAGGTTTCTTGGACCTCCTCATATTAGAAGACTTCCTCCTTCCTCAAATATCCTACAGCACTTTGTCTGGATTTCTCCTTGGTCCTTATCAAATTCTACCTTGTATCAGATCAGTTTATATACATACCACATCTCCAAGACTCATATAGTTCTCTTTTTCAATAAGATTATAAGAGCCGTCATGAAGGCAAAGACTATGCCATTTGATGTTTTTGCATCCCTGACACTAAGCACAGTCCCTTGCACACTTAATAAATATGTCCTGTGACTGTCATTCCAACTTCTTCCTCCAGAAAATGGCTTTTCTCTCATTGTTTCAGCACAAATTCCAGGTAATGCCATAACCATTTTCCAAACACACTTTAAAGTTTGAACAAAAAATGCAGTTTATTTTACTATAACAGTTTTTTTTTGCCTCTGAGTAAAAAATAAAATGAATTCAATTGAAAGGCACATCTAAGGATCCCCAGAAAAGAACTAAAATCTATCTAGCTATCACCCTAAGTGAGAAAGTCCCTTTGACAGAAAAAAAAATGACAAATACTAGCTTGTCTTCTCTGGAGCTATAGCCTGACAGTAGACATTTTGAAGCTTTTCATGGAAATAAGCATGCATACACACTTGATATGCCCTAATAGCAATTAGTGCTTCAGAATGCCTGAAGCTGCTTTTTAGAATTTGCATTTACTCCTTCAGTAAAATCTAGGATTTTTAAAAATTTGTTTTTCTTTTACATCGCTTGAGGATCATGCATAACAAGATTTATTTCTTTAAAAGTGCGCTCTTGGCGGAGCCAAGATGGCGGCATAGCAGCAGCCACACATCGCAGCTCTCACATAGCTACCCCAAAATACCCATAAAATAGGACTCTAAACAAATCCTGGAACTCCAAAACGCACACAAAGATACTTCCCACTAAAGTCAGCTCGGCTACGAGGAACCATATCAGCACTGCCAAGCTAAACCAGTCTGGCTTGAAGCCGAGGCTGTGCCCCGGGGGTGGCTGGATGGGAGGAGCTCAGGAGCCTCTCAGGTGAGTGGATTAGCAGCAGCTGTGAATGGGAACTGTGAAAGGGGGAGATAAGCTGTCCGGCCAGAAGGCCTCCAGAGAGGAAAAGCTAAAGGCAGAGGTTTTGCACCCGCCTCGGCGTTGCAGCTTCCCACCCCGGCCTGCAGGCAGCAGGGGGACTGAGCGACTGTTCTCAGCCAGAGCTCTCGCGTTGAGCAGCCTGGACGGATCGCCGTCTTAGGCCTCAGTCTTGGAGTCCTCACTATCCAGTCAGCCATAAGTATAT
>CM053582.1:347126152-347148524 GCA_028627135.1 Pseudochirops cupreus | reverse complement strand
ATCTTTCATTACTATTTCATTCCCTTTACCCTCATAGAAAACCTCCTTTCAATTAATTATTTATTTATTTGCAAATAAGTTTTGTTAAGGAAAGCAAATCAACGTGTTGGCAATTTCTGAGCATGTATGCTTTATTTTGAGCCTTTAGTCCATCACCTTCTGCTAAAGTGTGGGAAGCAAGAGTCATCATTTTTCTGTGGATCTTGATGATGTCTCCAAGTCTTCCATGATTAAGAAAAATAAAAAAACTGAAGAGGCATGGAGGGTAATACGCAGACTTTAAACAGAGAGTTTAAATTTCTTGTCATCACTCTTCTGTCAAAGTACAGTTTTCTTTTGCCCTTCTGGGAAAATTTTAACTATTATGTACAAGGCATTGCTCCCGTCTCTTGTAATACAAAGTTAAACAGCAACAGTAACAACGAACTAACAAAATGGTCCCTGATGTCAAGAAGCCTATTACCTAATACACAGATATAATTTTACACATGGAAGTATTATCCAAAGTATTTCCCAAAATAGAATATGATAACCCTGGAAAAACTGGCTGTAATCAGATTGTGTAGAACCCTAAGTGCCAGTCAAAGCCTTTGATAATGTATCCTACAGATAATCAGGAAGCTGAGAGGGTTTTTGAGGGCAGGACTGACAACTGTCTAAAATGCTTCATCTCAGAACCTCTACTTTCCTTAGAGGCTCAGCTCAAGTGCCACCTCTTGTATAAGGTTTTTCCCAGCTCTCATAGTTTTAGTGCCCTCCCCCACTCCAGTCTTCCTTTTTATTCACGTCTGATATATAGATAGATAGATACATGCATGCATATAGATACACACATGTATATACACATATACACATATATGTATATACACACGTGCACACATGTTATTTTCCCCAAAAGAATGCAATCTTCTTGAGGGCAAGGCCTGTTTTATTTTTGTCTCCATCTCCATTGCCTAACTCAATGCCTGATACATAGTAAGCACTTCATATTTCTGAAATTGAATTAAATTCATATGAAGCCCATAAGTAGTGGCTAAAATGGACGGGAGTCACCAAAATTCTGCAGAAATTAAGTGGGGGTGGCAACTTTGTCACTGAGCAATCGGGAATACTAAAGTCTTTGGGGATTGGAGTACACAGGAAGTATCTACTAGTGAGCTAGTCCATAAGGGATGACACGAGGTGCTACCTAGCTCCTTTTGGATGTGGGCACCATTCCTCCTTGAACATGTTCTAGGGAGCTTTGGTCTCATCTCTACAACTCAATTTTGTGTTCTCTGAAGAAAAAATGCCCAAAGCAGTTTTGCCCCACATCACACACTGGTAATCATTTTATTTTTCTGATTATGTTTCTTTTTCTCTTCAGCCTTTTGTTAAATTACGTGTGGACCCTTTCTTCACATTCTCTCCCTCCCTGCTTCTCTGTGTCTCTATGCTAAGTGCCAGCTGTCATTGCCTGGCAGATAATTACCATTTTACAAACAGTATTTAGGGAAATGACATCAGTTTCTGAATATACTGCTGTCAGGGCTCATTCAAGGGGTTTTCCTCTGTTAACCACCTTCTCTGTTTGCAGGCTGGGCGGAAGCAATGAGGATTGAAGGGAGGGGGAAAAGGAAGTCCCTTCTTATCTCCCAGGCTTTAGAGAACAATTGCATCCCATTTGTCATTCTTTGTCTGACAACCCTCATTTCACTCTCCCCAAATCCTCCTTGCCATCCTCTGCCTTTCAGTGGCAGAAATAAATGGCTGCTTGTCTTCTTGCCATGCACTGAGTTTCCCTTTGTATAGCTTCCATGGTTTAAAGGTGCTGGTGGGAAGGCAGCAAGAGCTGGTTACTAACTTGGAGGATGATAGGGGCTGAAAACTGGAATTCTCTTTTCTGTCGCCTCTGTTTTGGTTTTCCTTATTTCATGTAGGACTAGAAAAATTCAGAAAATACATGAGCATTGGTTTGCGGTATGTTGCACCCCCACCCCACAACCCTTGTTCCTTTTACAAAATGATAATTAAAATGAAAATAATACCTGAAATCTGGCCCTTTAAATTTACTTTTTTTTTTTTACATTCAGTAAGAGGAAAGACAGCTTAGTCTAGTGGGAATAAGAAAAATTATTCCTCTATGAAGACTGATGAAAGTAAATGGGAATCATAAGTTTGGAAAAATAAAAGACTGGGAGATGAAAGGTATTTTAAATATATTTTATTTATTTCACTAAATATTTTCAAATTTCATTTAAAAATATTTAACATTTTTAAAATTTTGAGTTTTAAATTCTCTCTCCTCTCATCTCTCCCCCACCAGTCGAGAAGGCAAGCAGTCTGATAATGATGTGAAATCATGCAAAACATATTTCCCTATTAGCCATGTTGCAAAAGAAAGCACAAACAAAAAGAAGTGAAAAGGTTTAATTGGATTGCACTCAGAATTGATAAGTTCTCTCTCTTCAGGTGAACAGCATTTTCATCATGGGGTCTTTGGAATGAATTGTCATAAGTCATTGTCTTATTCACAATAGTTAAATCTTTAGCGGTTACTAGTCCTACCATATTGCTGTTACTGTGTACAGTGTTCTACCTTCTGTGCCCTTCATATTGCATCAATCCATATAAGACTTCGCAGGTTTTTCTGGAACCATCCTGATTGTCATTTCTCATAACATAATAGTACTGCATCACAATCACATACCACACCTTATTGAGTCATTCCCCAACTGATGAACATCCCCTCAATTTCCAATGCTTTGCTACAACAAAAAAGAATTGCTATGAATATTACTGTCCTGATATGTGTTTTTCCCTTTCCTTTGGTGCCTCTGGGATACAGACCTAGTGGTATGAAAGCTGTTTTCAAATCTTGGCTCTACCATTTATATCTATGTGACTTTGGACAAAGTTAATTGACATCTCTTGGTCTCAGTTTCTTCATCTTTAAAATGACATAGGACTAGTTAAATTCTGCTATTCTTTTCTAGAAAAGCCCCTAAAATGATCTCTCCAAATGAAAGATGAATCATGCGTTCCTGGGTTCTAAGACAAAGGAACACTATAATTAGCTTGCGGATTTGCCCAGGGTGTCAGCATGGGGTGGAGTTTCCCCCTGGCTGTGCCCTCCATCTCCCTATCTTGACTTCTAGTCTTCCAATGAAACATGCTACAACAATAAGAACCATGTTTCAATGGTCATGGTGCCACTTTTGCTGCAGTCCTCCTTTCTCTTAGCAACCCAGGCTAGCAGGAAGGGATCATTGGACAAACCCTCTTATGCCACTACAGAGTTAGCAGGATTATCCTCTGCATCGTTGCCCAGCTTTCCATTTGCAGTTGGGCTATTTCAGCCTTCGGTTAGATTCTGTTAAAGTATCGGGTTGTGTAGGGATAAGGATAAGGATTAGACCTGTTATATCACTGATCTAAAGAGCTCCTATTTAAGGACACACTTTCTAAAATTGCAGGTCAGCCCCTTCTCTGAAAAACAGTCTTAGAAAATTGCTAAGAAAACAGAGAGGTAAACTGACCTGAGCAGCATTATACATCAAGTATGTATAGGAAACTAGACTCAAATCCACATCTTCCCGGTTTTGAGGTAAGCTGTATCTATCTCTTATGTTACACTTGTTCAGTCATTTCAGCTGTGTTTGACTCTTTATGACCCACTTAGGGTTCTCTTGGCAAAAACACTGGAGTGGTTTGCCGTTTCCTTTTCCAGCCCATTTTACAGATGAGAAAATGGAGATAAACAGGATTGAGTGGCTTACCTGGAGTCACACAGCTACTAACTGTCTAAAGTTGTATTTGAACTCATGAAGATGAGTCTTCCTGATTCCAAGACCAGTGCTATATTCGTTGTGTCACCTAGCTGATCTTCCAAGAACGTAATCAGGGTCAACTGTGCTTATCTCCTAAGATTAGACAGAATCAAACTTGTTAAGGCTGGGATGGGCCAGGTATACCTATTTATAAAGTTGCCTAGGAGTGAAATTGAGATGCCATTTCAATTCTCATTCTTTTCATAGGATTTTCTGAGAACCACTTTCTCTAATCTATACATCTCATTGGGAAACTAGGGTGCCAGGGCTAGAGTCATGAAGACTCATTTTCCTGAGTTGAAATCTGATCTCAAACATTTATTTGCTTTGTGACCCTAGGGAATTCACTTAATCCTGTTTGCCTCAGTTTCCTCATCTGTAATATGAGCTGGAGAAGGAAATGGCAAACCACTCCAGTATCTTTGTCAAGAAAACCCCAAATGAGATAAGAAGAGTCAGATGTGACTGAACAACAACAAGAAATACTGTTTTTAAAGTATTACTTCTTTTGGTTATTGCTTTATACAAAGGGTTGAAGACTAGGGACTGGGGTGATAGAAGTTTAGCTTTATGTTTCTGAAAGTCAGATATTGACTCTAAGATAATCCTTCATTGTCTATTCAGAGCAAAAGTTCTCTTTTGGTTAGTGGGGGAGAACTGACAAATCACTTCCCCTCTATGAGGCTCAGTTCTGACATCTGTAAAATGGGTTAAGACTAGATGATCTCAGAAGTCTCTTCCAGTTCTAAATCCATGATTCTGCGAAGCATTCTGTGGGAAATTATAAGGAAAGGGAACAATACCCAAGTCTTCTAACTTATCTGTCATGTAATTGTTGTACAACCTAAAATTTCTTCTGTATCTAGATTACAAATGTCCTTCTGGCTTTAAGATTGAGATTTAAGTGGTCTCTTTATATTAACCCCCATACCTCCCCCCATCCCCATTCTCAATATCGGGCCTAATCTGGTTGCTATGGCAACCCAAGACCTGAAAACCAGACTGCCTTATTTAATATACCCTACTTTGGCAAAATTCTAAAAACAATATTTCTGTATGGTACTGGAGTCTGATTCATTTTTGTTTAAGGCTGAAACTGGTTATAAGAGAAAGGCCTTTTCAAAAAAGGAAACAACAGCCTTTCAGGAAAGAAGGTCCTAGTTACAATAAAAATGAGACAGGAACTGCTCTATCACAGAAAAACCTGTAGAGCTGTCAATCTGCAGATGTTTTGGTGAAGGGAAATTCACTTTGAAAGGAGAAAAAAATCTCTAAGAGATTTAAAGATCCCATTGGAATTCACAGTGCGAGTGGCAGTTCCCCTCAAAGGACACGTAAGCCAAGGCCAGGAGTAAGTCTAGTCTCTCTAACTGTAGCAATAATGACAGGTTCAGTGGTGTTCCTCATGTCTAAGCTTCACCTAGTGTCAAAATTCAATTCCTGTGGGTCGGAGAGCAAAGGTATAATCCAGTTACCCTGTGCTTGGATGTATATAAAGATATTCAGCTCTAGCCACTTTTTTCTTAATCAAGGCTGATTTAAAATTTACTTTAGGATGGTTTAGGGTAATGGTTCTCAAAATTCTTGATCTCAGGACCCCTTTACACTCTTAAAAAACATTGGTGAGGACCCCACAAAGAGTTTTTGTTTATGTGGATTACATCTATGTTTAGTGAATTAAAAATTAAAACATTTTTAAGTTATGAAAATGTTTTTTGTCTTGCTGATCACTGTTGTTCATTCTTAGTTTTTTTTGAAGAGGACCAATGACATCTTGGATGATGTCTTGACTTGTATATGAACTGGATTTAAGTGAAGCAGAGTTGCACAAAGTCATCACATTCACTTTCACTTCCTGAGCCATCAAAGCCTAGTGATAAGACAAAAGTTAAGACCACTGGAGACAGCCCAGGATACTGGTCCCTGTGGATCCTGTGGATTCCCCAGACATTTTGAATGCTGCTGGCTTCTGGCTGCTGGCTTAGTGGGTAGGGCATACGATTTTGAGTTAGTAAAATTCTCAATTCAGAGCCTGCCTCAGTTACTTTTCTGGGAAAGTCAATTAACTACTCTGAACCTCATTTTCTGTAACTGTAAAATGGGGATGAACTAGAATCTAACTCACAGGTTTGTTGTGATTATCAAGGGAGATAAAAGAAAATAAAAAGTCTTTGCAATATTCCAAAATGACAGCTTTAAAATCTCGAAATTCTTCAGTTTGATGTCTTTCTACAAGCTAACAATTTATTTTCTACTACTCAACATATTCACCAGCACCCTGGGCTTTGTCGTAGCTGCCTCTCACCCTTTGTAGACAATGCCCCCTGGGACAACCCTTCTTCTGTGTCTCCCCCATCAATACCAACTATTTTCAGATCTCATCAACTTTTTTTTTCCTCCTTTCTTCGGCTTAAAAAATTCTTGCTATTAGTCTTTGTAATATGATTATTTCATCATATAAAGCATGTGTGAAAGCAGAGGATTGAAGACTTAGAGACTATCTTTTTTTTTCATTTTCAACATTTGTTCCCTCATTCTCTATCTGTGTCCTTGAAATAAAAAGGATTTGTTTCCACCTCATTCCACAGTATTAATCAGATATAATCTCTCACCATATCTAGCATGAGAATGCAGATGGAGGGTCAGCTGTGACCTGTGAACAGAGGGCTAATTTAAGAATCCGAAGCCCTTGAGTCTACCATTAGCTCTAAAGAGCCACAGTGTGACCTTGGACCTTCAGGTCCATCCTTTCAAGTAGAAACAGAGCCTCAATTCCAACTTGCTGCCATATTTCCTCTTCATCAGGAAAATCAGATGAAGTAATAAGTAAAGACAAAAAGCAATGTAAAAATATAACATTTGGTTACATTTTTATCTATTATTTTCCTGAAACTCTTTGGATTGTAAGTTTCTCTTGTGTCCAGTCATGCGTCCTTCATGGAAAATAGATGCTGTCAAGTGAATGATTAAATTGCCTGGAGTAAGAAAAGGCAGATGAGGCAAATACAGATGCTTTCTAGATCATGATTCTCTCTGTGATAAGGAACACACAAATCTCTAAGCTCAAACCATTAAGCTTCTCCCAGGTAATAAGACTAAACTCCAGATATCAGAAATGCCATCCCTAAAAATAGATAGAAAATAAGTTGCTTGAGGACAGGGAATGTTGAATTTTTGTCTTTGTGTGCCTAGCACAATATTTGGCACCAAGTAGGTAATGATTTATTTTTTTAAGGCTGAAATTAGATATAAGAAAAAGGCCTTCTTTTATTTTTTCAAAAAAAAATTTAAATTTTTATTTTATTTTTAATATATGGAGTAAAATAAGTATTTCAATAACATAGTATAATGAAAAGGTGATTGTACATGAAATTGCAAATATGCTATGTACAACTTGCTTATCCTTTTAAATAAGTAATACATTTATTGTGTAAATTTCTTTTTTTTTCCTTTTTCTCCCCTTGCCTCTACCTCCTAGAGATGGCCGCCATTAGACACAAATACGCATGTGTACAGAATCATTCTATACATACTTCTATTAATCAGTTCTTTATCAGGATACAGATAATATTTTCCTTTATATGTGCTTTGTAGTTAATTTGGGTATTTATAATAGTAAAAATAGAATATTCACTTGGAGTTGTTCTTAAAACAATATTGTTGTTACTATATACAAAGTGCCCTTGGTTCTGTGGATTTCACTTTTCATTATTTCCTACAAATCCATTCATGTTTTTCTAAGATCATCAAACTCATCATTTCTTACAACACAGTAATATTCCATCATGATCATATACCACAGCTTGTTTAACCATTTACCAACTGATGGACATTCCTGCAATCTCCACTGTAAAGAAAGTTGCTATAAGCATTTTAAAACATATAGGTTCCTTTTTGCCTTATCATCATTGGAAATAGAACTTGTGAGTCAAAGTGTATAGGCAGTTTAATAACTCTTTGGACATAATTCCATATTGTTCTCCAAAATGGTTAGATCAATTCACAATTCCACCAACAATGAATTAGTCTCAGTTTTTTTCCATATCTCCTATAGTTTAAAAAAGAAGAAACTATGGCCTTTCAGGAAAGAAAGACCCAGTTACAATAAGAAGTAAGAAAGGAATGCCTCTATCATGGAAAAATCTGGAGAGATGTCAATCTATAGATGTCTGGTAAAGGGAAATTCACATTGAAAAGAAAAAAAAATCTCTGAGATCTAAAGATCCCCATGGAATAAGCTTGTTTATTGATAGATACATCTCCTAGCTTAAAAACTGGATCAAGATAACTGATGACTCATCTAACCATTGACCCATAGAGAACACCAAGTAGTTACCTACAGGAGAACCGATAGCAAGCACTTTTTAAATAGTGGTATTACTCAGTTTGTCAGAAGTTGATTTTGTCGTCCTTGTTGTCCTTGTTCCCTTCCTCCCCCATGCTTAGAGGAGTCAGGCGTGCGTATGTGTGGAGGGGAGGATCTCCATCTTATTTAATATACATAATTTTCTGCAAGTTGTCTCTTGGGGGGACGGAGAAGAATGTCTTCAGCAGAATGATGACTCCAACTAAGGTGGAGTGATTTCTTCTTGCTTTGTGATTTAAAATGCTCCTTGCTATATGGAATAAATGCATTTCTGGATGGTGGCCAGAATATGCATTTTTGTAACTTCAGCATATGAAATTCTTTTATTTTATTTTTTCCTGTTTGCTTTCATTTTTAAGTTGTGGGTATCTTACTTTGTAAGTGTTAGTCTCAAAACATTGTAATATCTCTTATACATACACACATATGTCAGAATCAATCCTTAAAGCATTTTTAAAATCACACAAAGAAAAATTATTTTCTGATGAAAATATTTGGTCAATATATTCAAAAGGCAACTAAATAATAATGCAAAAGAGAGAGACTGGTTTTCTGTTTGCCATAGCACCTTAAAATTTTAAAGTGAGAAACCAATGAAAATTGAAGCTGGCTCTCCAAATGTATTCAAAACCTCATTCACTTAGTTACTCTCTTAGCTAGACAGAAGTCTATTGTTGACTGCTAAAAAGTAAACATCACCTGAATGGGATAAGGTAATGACAATAGGTAGCATTTATAAAGTGCTTTAACATTTGCAAAGCATTTTATAAATATCATCTTATTTTATCCTCAGAACTACCTTGGAAAGTAGATGATACCCTCATTTTATAGTTGGGGAAACTGAGGCCAATAGAAGTTAAGTTAGTTCTCCAGGGTAATACACTCAGTAAGTGTCTGAAGCCTGATTTCAATGTATATCTTCCTGACTCCAACTAAAATCATCTAACTGTGCTACTTAACTGCCCTATATCAATAATATTCCTTTGTCAGCACACTAGGAGGGCTATTCTGAATATGTGTATCACGTTTGCTATGTAGTTCATAGTGGAAGCTTGAGAGAGCATGATAGGAAAAAAAATAGGCAAATGTTTTCAAGGAGGGAAGAGAAATAGAAAGGTCCAAATTACTGAGATTAGTGGGGTTCAAAACAACTTTTTTGAAGGGAGTTTTTAAGGTTGCATTTTCTCCTCCCAAACAAACAACAGAAAGTGATGATGTCCATGAGCTCCCTGTAACTGGAAATCTTCAGATAAGGGTTGGATGACAACTTATCAATAATGTCATCCTATTTGGGAACAAATTGGACATAATTATCTCAATCCCTGAGATCTGGTGATTGATGAAGACCACAGACTGAAAAGCCAGGCAGCTTCTACCAGAATCTCTCTTATCACCCCCACTTAAAGGATATATGTAAGTCTGGAATGTTCCTCCCACGATCATGAGATCACAGGCTCAGAGAATTGGAGTTGGAAAAGATACTGAAAAGCATTTAGTCAGACTTGCACCTGACAATGAATGATAAGCATATTGTGGCACAGAGATGTGAAGTTACTTTGCAAAGGTTACCCATCTAGAAAGAACCAAAGACAGGATTAGAAATCAGGTCCTCTAACTTTTTTCAGCAATGCAGTATTCACAACACCTACAGTAACTGTAAATATGCTGATATGTTTATTAATCACAAAATGTAACAGGATCTCTACATGTGGGACATAACTAGAACATTTATTCAAAGACCAGAAAACTGAGTCCCAAAACCAGACAGTCAAAGCCATCACAGTAGTTATGGAGTTGGCATAGGTAGTTAATACAGTAAACATCCACATTTTCAAGCCTTCAAAACAGAACAGGCTACCTCAGGCAAAGATCCTCCTTTGCTCACTCATGGCAACTGCTCTAAGTCCACACAGTTCGCTCCCAGCAGCTCTTCCCACACACACAGTTCCCATCCCTGGCAATCCTCACCAGGAGTCCTTAGCAGAAATTCTGGCTGGCTCAAAAAACCAAAAAACAAAAAACAAACAAAAAAAAGGATTTTATTCCACAGCCGCTGCTTCCAGTCACCACATTTGCTCTAGCTCTGCTCTGGCTTCCTCTTGCCTCACCTCTTCCTGCTACATCAGCAAGTTCAAGTGGCATGGAAGATCTTCAAATCCCATAACCATTACATAACTCCAACCCTAATGAGCCTTCCACTGTGAGGTCTTGGATCAATTCACTTTAAATTCCTGGTCTTCATTTTTCTTAGTTGTCAAATAAAGGGGTTTGTTTAGTCATTTTTAAGTCATGCCTAACTCTTTGTGACCCCATTTGGGGTTTTCTTGAGATCCTGCACTGCTTTGTCATTTCCTTCTCCAGCTGATTTTACAGATGAGGCAAACATGGTTAAATGACTTGTCTAGTGTCACACAGCTAGTGTTTCAGGACAAATTTGAACTCAGGTCTTCCTTACTCCAGGCTCATCATTATATCCATTGCACCTACCAGCTGCCCCTAATAAAAAGGTTGGACTAGAGCAAATTTGAAGATCACTCCTGAATTGCAGAGAAGGCAAATTCTTTTCTACACCATTTGTGCTAAAGGAACATAAAGAATAGAGAAGCTATTATCATTACTTTACCCCATCCACATAACATTTGCACTCTTACAATCCACTGCTGGCTTCTGCCAAACCAAGTGAATAAGCTGGAGGTTTCAGACACTTTTATGGATCCAACTTCAGTTAGATTTTCATTGGAGAATTATTTACTTGGGGTCATGTGGTGATTTGGAGGAGCAAGAGACAGAGATCTGAGAAATATATGAGGGAGATCCTAGGATCCATAAATGAAACAAACCTGAGAGATCTTCTAATCCAGCAATTTCTACAATGATTTTTGCAATAATTATAGAGTAGTAAAGGACCCTACCAGCTTGATGATATAGTAGATAGACTGCTGGACCTGGAATCAGGAAAATATATCTCCCTTAATTCAAATTTGGCCTCAGACAACTTACTAGCTCTGTGACTCTGCACAAGTTACTTAACCCTGTTTTTCTCAGCGTCTCATTTGTAAAATGATCTGGATAAGGAAATGGCAAATGCCTCCAGTATCTTTGTCAGGAAAACCCCAAATAGGGTCATGAAGACTTGGATATGACAGAAATGACTGAACAACAACTGATTACCTCAGAAGTTGTACCCACACTTGGAAGGGATCTTTACTATAACATGTCTGACAAGTGGTTGTCCATTCTGTACTTGAAGACCTCAAGAGGAGCTCACTACATCCTTAGGCAGCCCAACTAACTTTTAAGCATCTCAAATATTAGGAAATGTTTTCCTTCTCCCCCCCATCCAATCCACAGTGTAAAACCTGAACATACCTCAATATACAGTGTCCTTCTCTATATAGATGATCAAACACAGACTTGATAAACATTTCCAGCAAAACTTCTAGAGATGATTCTTACACAAGTACAGGTTGGAAACTATAGTTTATCACATCCTTTCTCTCTCTGACATTCAGACAATCCTGTGTCACTTTGGCAATGTCCCTTAAAATCAGGTTCCTCATCTTTTAGATGAGTAGATTAGATTAGATGACTTTGAAAGTCATACAGCTTTAAACTCAACAATCAATAAGTCATCTAGATGTTCAGAAAACACTTCAGAGAGTTCAGAGAAAGTGTAGTTAGGACCACTTGGACAGAAACTTTAAAAAGGAGGATTCAAAAGAAGGATGTGAAGTCGTTAAAGAATTGAATTTTTTTTTTTGGACTGGGGAGGGCAAGGCAATTGGGGTTAAGTGACTTGCCCATGGTCACACGTCTAGTAAGTGCTAAGTGTCTGAGGTCAAATTTGAACTCAGCTCCTCCTTACTCCAGGGCTGGTGCTCTGTTCACTGTGCCACCTAACTGTTCCAGGAATTTAATTTTAACAATGATTATAATGATGAGAAAAAGAGACAATCTTTTTGATGCCCATGTAAATGTGGGCAAGTCATTTCATCTTCCTGATTCCTCATGTGCAAAATAATTAGGTTTTTCTAAATTAACTCTAAGATCATATAATGTTTTGTCATCTGGAAGCAATGAGGCTCTGTGAAATCACAAAAGGTGACAAAAGTATCAAAGATAAATACAAAAAAAAAAGTAGCTTGAACCTATAAGAATATTAGAAGAGGAAGAGGAAGGAAAGAGAATCATTAGCATTTGTACAGCATTTTAATGCTTGCAAAGTATTTTACGAACATTATTTCATTTTCTCTTCATAATAACATTGGGAAGCAGGTCCTGTTATTCTCCTCATTTTACGGGTGAGAGACTTGAGGAAGATGGAGTTTAAGTGACTTTCTCAGAGTCATACAGATAATAACTGTCTAGATACAGTTTAAGTACAAGTCCCTAGAAAATGTGAGAGTTCACAGTAGTGTTTTTAAAGTTCTGTTTGGAAATTAGCAAAGGGCAATCCTACATGTGAAAATAGAAAGGAGCTTTATCCAATCTCTAAATTTCACTCTAGTATAGAGGAAAGAATGATCTTAACATTAGAAAGCATAGAACTAACTTGGTTAAGAGAAAAACGAAGTCTAATATAGTTTAGGAGATAGTGATAAAGCGCCTAGTCATTCAAGTCTTTGAATAGAAATAAAATGTTATCTCAGCTTGTTATCATTAATTGTAAAACCACTATCAATAATATTTGAGGAATCAGGAAAAATGAAAATAATGCCAGATGACTTGAGATGGACAAATATTGTCCCCGTTTTCCAAAAGGGGCCAAAAGGAGATGGGAATTATAAAGTTTGACACCGGTTCCTGATAAAATCTTAGATTATTAAACAATGCTTTTGGAAGTACTTTAAAAAATAAGTGGTCAATGAGAGACAGCATGGGCTCGTGAAGAGCGAGGGATGCCCAATATAGCATTTTTCTTTGTACAATTGTAAGATGGGTATTCTGGAAGGTGACGTAAACATAGAATAGTCAAATTCACCTGGGCATTTAAAAATCTTTTTTTGTGATGAAGACAGGGATATGTGTTTGAACTCTAATATATTGGGATAGATCTATAGCTGATTGATTGACCACTTGATAAGAGTAATAATTGAGGAATCAATGCTTGACTGGATGGAGGTCTCTGGTGGAATATTATAGGATATGATATATGGCCCTCTCCTCTGGAAATTTTATTCCATGTATTTAACAAAACAATAATTTTCAATGATAAAATCACAATAATATGATAAACAAAAGAGGAATAACCAGTGGCAGATGTCAGAATCAAGATTCAAAAACAGAAGATTTTATTGCCCAGCATGAAGGTTTGAAACTGACAAGAAGAAATTTTTGTAGAGAAAAATGTAAAACTTTTTAACAAGCTTCAAAAAATCAACTGCTTGTGGATATATGAAAGAAGAATTATCCTGGCTATGAAAAAAATGAAAAGATTTTGAGATTTCAATTGAGTACAAGCCAATACTGTCATAAATCTGTCAAATAAATTACTCACAAGCTATATTAATAAACATATAATTTTTACAAATAGGAAAGTAATATATACACTCTGCACTATGCTAGGCAGACCAAAGAGAGAACATTATTTATAGTTCTGGGTGTTGCATCTTAGGAAGGATATTAATAAATGAGAATAGGTCCAATAGAAAGTGCCCAGGATGGTGAATGGTCCAAAATCTATGTTACAAGAAGAATAATTAAAGATCCTGGCACTATTTAATGAGAAAAAGAATATTTAGGGAGGTTCACAACAGGTATATTCAAATACTTTATGAAGTGTCACATAGAAAAACTGGTTTATTTTGTGTTCCTTTGGAGGACAGACCAATTGGCAGAAATTAAAGAGAAGCAGATTTCTCTGCCCACATGTCACATTCAAGGGAAAAGAGCTGAAAACCCAGACATCAGTTAGAAATCTAATGCGGAAATTTACATGTGTTGCAGAGATTTACATGGTCTACGATGTACCTGGTACTCCTTTATACTTAGGAGAGGTGACTCCTTAGATAAGTGCTATGTGCCTTACAAATTCAATGATGCTCTCTCCTCAATTGACTGTGGGTCAAAAGTAACTAATATTTTCCAAAAAGCTATGTTACTCTTTTGGATCAGATAAGGCATAACAGCCTTAATGTACTTCATTGTGCTTTCTCCAACTTTTCTTAATTCCACAGTTTGTTGTAGGCCAGTATCCCACTATTATCTTCTCTATCGCTATCTACCTTATTCTTAGACTGATCTTTTCCTTGGTATTTGCCTACTTCTTTCCTTTGCCCTTGTGTTTTCTTTTGAGTCCCCCCTTTTCTGAGGTGCTATATGTGCACATTTATTCTGTCTGTCTGTTTCCTTCCTTCCCCTTTCTTCCTCCTTCCACTTCCCCCCCCCCCCCCCATTCTCTCTCCCTCTCATTTTCTCCACTACCTCCAAATTCTATTTCCTGGAATGATTGCTCTTTCCTTTCTAGCACAAAAAAGCTTTAAACACATACACACACATACACACCACACACACACACACACACACACACACACGCACACACACACACACACACACACATTCCAAAACAGAAGAGAAAAAGAGACTGATGAAAAGCCATTTGCCAAAATGCTGAGACACCAAAGACTTTTGCACACAGAGGAGATGAGTAGTCTCTTAATCTGAAGAGCGCCTGAGTGGGCACAGCTGAGGAAGATTAGCATTTCAGAATGCACTTCTGCAGCATTTGGGAGACTGACAGGACATTCAGCTCACATGGTAAGCAGTGGCACACCTGGCTGTCTCTGGGAGCTCAAGACATCTGAAGATTAGAATGTCGGGCTCTCTGCTCTAACCACATATGAAGGGATCTTATTTTCAAATATTTTGAGGTCACCTAGAGCTCTACATGGGCCACCTCCCTAGTTGTCAGTACAAAATATGCAAATCCTCCAGGACAGCTCTTCCGTGCTCCTGAGGTCCATTCTGAAGAGGCCAGTACATAAAAGTACTCAGATGATATAGTGACAGATCTGAAGTGTTCTTATCAAACTGACATTTGTTCTCTGACCTTCCATTCCAACCCAAAATTGAAAAGTGTTGTGAGAAGCTATTAGACCTGGGCAAGAGAGGCACTAACCAGATGTAAAGTTGGAAAACTAGGGACCAGAGGGTATGCTTGAGACAAGTGGATGATTAGCCCAGTTTTGTCCAGAATATGAATTTCATCATGTGAATTCCTAACGCAAGCTCTTGAACTATGCATTCGGTGAGTGTGCATGTATGTACTACTAGATACATGCAAACTGGACCTTTGTCTCAAGTGGATCATGATGAAAACACCTATTTAGAATAGAAGAGTTTGTAAGAATGAAATTATTGGATGGTTTCTTTTATTCCAGATGAAGTGAAATCTTTGTTACAACCTGACAATTGGGCTTTTTTGTGATCTGTAGATTTCTTGTTGTTCTAATATAACTCTGGAAGAAGATCACTAATTTTGACTGCATGTGGACTCTTGATTCACCTTAAATTGGATTTATGGGGCAATCTGCCAAACAAAATGGCAGTCAATAAAAGTTTGGTTTTTGGTGAGTTTTGATGTATTTTCAATGAAATGTAATACAGGGAGAGAGGTTATGGAGATAAGTGTCTGAGAAAAATACTCCATCTTGAAACAAAATGACTGTCTCATCTGTGACACTAACACTAGGAAAAAATGATTTTCCTCATGTTGGTATGATTTGCTACATGTATCATTTTGCCCAATTTTCAAATGGAGTAGTAAGTGAACAGGCCAATTTATTACTGCCTTAATTCCTTTCATCCATTTCATTTATATATTGTAGTGATGCCGTTTCACATTAAGGTAGGGTCAGAGGCGCCTGGTCTAGAGGGTTGAAAATAGAATTGGAAAAGAAAGAATGGATACAAGGAGTTCCTAAATCATCTCCCTATTTCTATTATCTTCCCACTAAAATTCATCTTCTATACAACTTGCCAAAATGAGTTTGCTAAAGCTCAGGCCTGACCATGTCATTGCCCTACCAGTGGCTCCCTATTACCTCCAGGAACAACTATAAACTACTTTGTTTGACATTTAAATCTATTTACAACCTCAACTCAATTTACTTTTCTAGCATTATTACATATTACTTCCTTTCAAAGTACCTCCCTACCCAGGAGAACTGGTCTTCTTACTGTTCCTCATACATGATATCCTATTTCTCATCCTGCTGCTTTTGCCCTGGTTATCCCCCATGCCTAGAATGAACTCTCTCCTCACTTTCACCTCTTAGAATTTCTAACTTCTTCCAAGGCACAGCTTTAGCTGCACTTTCTATGCAAATCCTTGCCTTATCTCCTAAAATGCCAATGTCTTCCCAGCTCCAAATTGCATTGTATCCATCTGTAGCAGAGAAGGGATACAGTGACTAGAGTACTAGACCAGGCTTCAGGAATGGGTAAATTTAAATGTAGCCTCAGGTACTCACTGGCCTTGTGAACCTGGACAAGTCACATCACCTATGTCTGTTCTAGTGTCCTCATCTTTAAATTAGAAGATAATGAAACTACCTACCTCCGAGGATGGTTGTGAAGATAAAATGAGCCAATATTTGTAAATACTCTTTACTTTGCAAACCTTAAAGCATAATATAAATTCTAATTCATTATTTTTGTTATTTTTTATATAACCATAGAGGGATTATGTTGTCACTGCAAGCAGAATACAGTCTTCTCAAAAGGACTTTTGCTTTTCTTTTTGAATCCCAAGAGTGTGTCTCATGGTATCTGGCACACAGTAGGTCCTTAATAAATACTAGATTAACTAAGTCAAATAACCATCAACAGAGTAAGTTAGTTTAAGATGGATGTGACAGGAAAAAAAAGGGAGACTTCCAGAATTCAAGGATATATGTCCAGGAGACTCTATCAATGAATCAAATAACACACATCTATTAAATAACTTCTGTGTGGTTGGGGCTTTGGTAGACTTAAGAAATACAAAGGGAAAAATGAAATCATTGTTGTCTACATAAAGATCACCTCCTATCAGAGTTAGAGATGGAGCAGTAATATTCAGGATAAAGTAAAAGGCTGTGGCTGATGTTCTACATATGGATGGTGGTGCAGGGCTCGCTGCTGGAGAACTTTCTATTTTCTTGGAGTTGTCAGGTCAAAATACAATATATAGTAATATCTCATATATAGGTATCTCAGTAGATAATAACAGATAGATGTATATTTGTACATGTGTGCGTGTGGGGGGGGGGTATGTACATATATTAATAGCCTCTTTCAAAGATGAATTAAATGTGTATTTCATAATATCTGTCAGCCAGTATCAAAAGATGTTTGTAGCTATAGGAAAACCCAGGTTATTTATTGGGATGAAGAAGAAAATTCATATACACACTTTTTTTGTTGTTTAATTGTGTGTGACTTTTTGTGACCCCATTTGGGGCTTTCTTGGCAAAGATGCTGGAGAGCTTTGACGTTCCCATCTCCAGTACTTTAAGGCAAACAGACTTGTCCAGAGTCACACAGTTATGAAGTGCTTTAGATCAAATTTGAACTCACATCTTCCTGACTCCAGGTTTATCACTCTATCCACTGACCCATCTAGTTTCCTCTTACTCTACTGGATTAGAGTGTATTTCATAACTGTCAGCTAGTATCAAAAGAAATACACAGTTATAGGAAATCCCAGTTCATGGAGTGGGAAATACACACACACACACACACACACACACACACACACACACACACATAACATATAAATATATATATTTATATATGTATGTGTATATTTATATATGAATATGTATATATGTGTATATATGCATATATAATTATATATAAAACATATTATATAATTACATATTTGTGTGGATATACATATATACATATATATGCACATATTTTATAATAGTATATTAAAAAAAACTTGCCTTAAATAGCTTTTAAAATGGCCCCAGATTCTTTTTATTACACCATTCATTTAGAAAGGACTTCTAAGGCTATGTAAAACTGTTCTATTTCAAAAGTAGATACATATTTGTATATAAAATGAATTTTCTCATCCCACTCCATGAATTTGGTTTTCTATAGGTATGTATTTCTTTTGATACTGGCTGACAGTTATTATGAAATAGACATTCAAGTTTTCTTACCAATTTTATTCTTGTCACCCCTGTAGTTACCAACTAATTACTAGCTCTTCTCTACCTAGATTTCCTGATTGGTTACAATATTAATCTCATACAAGGATGCTATAGTTAAAGCCCCACATGTTAATTATTTCCTTTACTTTCCCTGGGTTGGTCTTCCTCTGATAGAGGGAAGTTCTCAGAAATTTCTGTGTCCTCACCACTTTTGTGGAAACTGGTGACTCACATGACAAAGCACCAAAAAGCTAAATGCTATTAAAAGTTTTGTGGAACCACCTCCATGAAACTTTACTCCTTTATAGTAAAAGTTCAATCAAAATGATAAATATTAATACATATATATACATACATACATACATATATATGTGTATATATATATACATACATACATACATACATACATATATATGTGTATATATATATATATATATATATATATATATATATATATACCAGCCTTCTGTATTTGTTGAGTTCCTAACTCTGGTTGTATATTTTTGTGATAATGAAGACATGTAGTTGTTGGAAATACTTGAAGACTTTTGAGTCTGTTCTAATAGTCATTGAGGAGGAGGAAGGTTACTGACAGAGAATCATTTTTCATCTTTATTACACATAAAAGGAATATTAGGGCCTAGCAGCTTCAGGAAGACACAAAGGCAATTAAGTCAGTGGTAGGTGTAGGAGATGTGGCAAGAAGAAGAGGAAATGGTTGTATTTTTGTACAAATGGTAGCAGACCTATGAAAGTTCTGCATACCTGTAATGTTTATTAAAATACATATGGTAGGGCTAGCATTGTCATAAAAATGATGCCCTAAATAAAAAATTTCAGAGCCGTGCCTAAAATTATGCTTCTAACCTCTCTACTGCTTTTACTTTATTCAAGTAGCCCTGCCATAGAGGCCCAGTAAAATAAATTCACATTATTTCAGGTAGAATCATCATAAGGAATTATTTCAGCTTTCAGGGAACAGTGCATGGCCAGTTGTGATACAGAGGATGAAACTAAGGATGGTCTGAGGCAAAGCTGAGGGAAGTACCTGAGAGGACAGTCAAAATCCATGAGTAGTTTTGTGCTGGCAAATGGGATGGCCATGTAGAGCTTGGTCTGTACCATTACAGGGTTTGGGAAAACAGAAAAATGTGCCCCCTGAAAAGAGATGACTTTGAGACAGAAAGTTGGCAGTAGAACTAGGTGAAAGAGATAGGTAGAACTGCATGGTAGACCACAAAACAAAGGAAAGAAGTACATCCCTGGGATGTCAGGACCCTTGATCAGAACACTGTAGTCCTACTCTAGTAAGGGCTCTAACTATGGGCATCTGCTTTTAAAATACAATAGTTTTCCATAGTCTCAGAAGTCCTTTTAAAAAATGCTGTAAAAAAAAAAAGGCTAGGGGCCATTTTAAAAGCTCTTCAAGAAAAGTTTTGTTTTTTTTTTTAATTTCAGCACATTAATTATTTGCATGTTGAAATGGTCCTTTTGATTACAAATGAATCTTATCTATTCATTAAAACAGGCCCAGGCTGAGCCACTGCTTGGAAGTCCTCTGTTAGAGGTTAAAGTGAGTTACCAAATATACTTGAAAGCAACAAAGGGGCACTTCCTTAAATTACAAAGCAAAACTAAACAAAAAATCCCCTATAATTTAGGTTTTTCACTAATGTAGAAGGGGTATCCCCTAATTAGCCAGAATCAGTGAGGTTTCACTCTGTGTATCCTTGCCTTGAACATCTTCATTATCAGCCGCTATTTATCACAGTCAGTGATGGCCAATTTATTTGTCACTGACAACTTACTATGGCCCAGCACATTTCGAAGGGTTTTTCAGAATGTTTACAAACATTAATTAAACAGCATTAGCCAGTTAGCATTTAGCCATCTTTCTGCTTGTAAGGGTATCCTTACGAAGTACTCACTGGGTACACGGTATCCTTCCCTTCATCCCCACCCCTCCTGAGTGCCACTGAAGGTGTTGATTTTAGTCTCTCAAACCTTCTATAATCTGGGTTGTATTCTGTTAGAGAGATGAACTTTGGAATTGCAAAGTAGCTATAATTGAGCACAGTTCTCTAGGCAAGGTGTTACCCAAGGACAATCCCTAGATGGAATCAGAGCGTTCTTAGACCAACTTTGCCCAAGTGGCATAAAAGAAAGGTAGAATAGAGGTTAAGCTTTCTTTTTCTATTTCCATTTTTGATGTGTGCCCTGAGACTTTGTGAAGGGAGTGGTTTATAAATGCAATAAATGCTACATGGTAGAAAGGGAAACACATTCTAATCAGCTGTTGCCATCAAGACTTGATTATCTTGACCTCTATCATCTGAAATGAGGTTATATCCCCCCAAATGTGCATCTCTTCCATTAGAAACTTATCTAAGCAAAACTCAATTATCAGAATTAATTAGTGCCCCTCCATTCTTTCTGAATAATGAGGTTGTATATATTTGAAAAAATAATTTTGAATAAATACAATTACTATCATTATACATATTTAGGCTTGTGGCAATAATTTAATTTCTCTTGAATGTCTGTAGGTGTCTGTTGATTAAACTTGGGCCTGGCCTAATTCCAACTCTGTTAAGTACTTCTTTATCCTGGGCAATGCAGCTGATTACATTGTAAATAGTCCTACTTATTAAGAGACCTTTTTTAAGATGAAAAAAACTAACATGGGAAGTTTGCAGAACAACAGTGTTCATTTAGGTCTTTAGAAAGAATATAAGGTAGAAAACTATCTGAAATGCAAGCTTCCTTTTCATCCCACTGAGCCTTTGTGCTTCACCTGATTTCACAGAAAAAGAAAACTGAACCTGGGGACAAACACTGTAAACCCTGTTACCTGGGAAGCCGTGACTGGTGGGTTTCTTAAGCTCTGAGTTCTGAGAAACACTAGACTAAATTGTGGGATGAATATGATCAGCCCTTGGATCAGGGAGTCACCAGGCTGCCCGAGGAGGGGTGAACTGGCCCTGTTTAGAAACAAAACAGGTCAAGGTTACGATGCTGAGTACAGTGGGGAACAGATGGGGAGGACCCCCGTACTTCCCCAGATGAGATGGGGAGATTCAGTCTTACACAAACAAAAACTCACAACTTTTAGCAAGTTTTAATGATTTCACTAGAGAAATGTGAATACTTTTAAGGTGCTCTTCTCTCATTGATGTACATACTGTATCATTGCAAACAGTAGTCCGCCTATACAAGCTCTTTCTGCACAGTTCTTCATTCCTTCTTCCTACTAAGGATCTACCTACACTGAAGATTTCCCTCGGGTTTTTGTGCCATCTTTGCCTGGTCCGTCTCTCATCCTTCACTTCTGCTACAGGTCACTTCCTTTTTTCGTTATCCTTGCCCTCAGGGGTGGCTTCTGTGCAACTTTGTCAATATTAACAATTTGTTGACATCTCCTGATGTCCCCTCTATATTTTTCCATTTTCTTTTGGGGCTTTATGATTATAGGGAATATCTGTTGAAATATTTATAATCATGCCCACATGGAGTCCTAAGCCATTGGCACCACTCATTCTTTAAAGGTAGCCAAGGCATTAGCTAGCTGAAAGTGGCCGCAGATCATAGATAAGGGAATAAGGGAAGTAGGAAGCAAGGATGTGTATAAGGGATCCCACCTCTGTAGCACAGAATATGAAAAAGAGAAGGCAGGGAAACTGTGCAAAGGGACATCGGTCTACCCCTTTAGTGCATCAACACACCACAGTTTACAAGAAATGACTGTGTCTGGTGCTTGGGACCTTCTCTACTCCTCCTCACGCTTCAGTTGCCACAGGTAGTCTTGGGCCATAGTAGCCATCTAGTGATCTCCAATTCTTTTATCAGCCAGCATTTGCCTGCCTTGTGAGCAGGAAGCAGAAACTCTCTTCTCCTTCCTGGCAACTAGAAAGTCTCGGATCCAAAGGTAAAAGAAGGAAAATGGGAACTCTATACCCATTGGCCTGTGTGCAAATTTTGTCAATACCATGTCCTCTCTTGTGTCTTCTTGCCAGGGCTATGCAGGTGAATGTTTAACAACAGCTTTTCCAGAAGAA
>CM053582.1:347041273-347125652 GCA_028627135.1 Pseudochirops cupreus | reverse complement strand
TATAATACATATGTGTACATTTTAAAATTTAATCTACCATCTTAACAATTTCTTAAGTTTACAAAAGTGACAAAACAGTAATGCAAGTTCTGATGTGTGATAATCATCAATTTCTATTGTGAAAATGCTCACATTGAAACATTGATATTAGGTTCTTAAAAGTTGTTTCGAGATCGGTCCAACACAGTCTTGCTTCTTGTCCATAGTATTTCCAGACCCACCTTTCCTTAGGAATCACCATTATTACCATTACCCAGAGGCTCTAGAGAAAATGATGATCATATAAGGCAGAGTTAAAGACTATGTCATAGGAATCAGTAGCAGATGAGGAAATTCTTTCATGGATGAGTAATTTTTGATAACTTCTTAGTTGTTAAAATAAGAACGATAATTAATAATAGTGAAAAGATTTTCTACTCCTATGCAATTCTTTCTTTGAGCTATCTTGAAAACTGATATTTGGGTGCTTTTAAAAATTGTGACTTCTATCTTCTGTATATAATTTATTTTTCTGTGTATTTTCATATATAATTTATCCAACTGACTTGACCTTATCTTAAAAAATTATATCCATTTCTTTACATAGTAAAGCACATATTGAAGGGGTGGTATTCAAGTGTGATTATTCTACTAATATTAATTGCAGGGATAAATTTCTACTAAACAAAAAAACTGGCAGATCTGTTCCACTTCAAATGTATTTGTTGTCCTCTTCCCAATTTTATTCATAAGTAGTCTAAGAATGATCTGGATTAGAAGAAACTCACAAAAAGATTCCTTCTATAGACTTGTTTTCTCAGTCATTAATTTTGTTGCTTTGAAATACTTAAATTGTGGTAAAGGAGAAATTGTTAACAACATCAATGAAGAGGGAAAGGTCATTTTCATTCTAAAAAAAATGAAACAAATAAAAAGGTATTGTTCTTAAAACCTAGATGAATACTTTAAAAGTCTTCAGGGTCTATTATTTCATTAATCATTTTCTCCTTTAGAGATAGATCACAGGCTTTCTATAATTTGATAGAAGGGCTTCCAGCCTTGTGGAAAAAAAATAGCACCTTATAGCCGATCTGTATCAAATTACTAGATTCATGCTCCAACGATAGAAATAATAACATCTCTCGTTGCCCATAAACTCTAAGCCTTTATATCTTAAAAGAATCTTCCAAGACTCTTACTCTAAGACATAGCTTTTCAGAGCCCAGGAACACATCTACAACATGATTAAGTATGAAAGGTAAGACTTCAAGGGAGCAAAAGTTTAACACACAGGTAATCAACTAGTTAGAGGAAAATCTGTCTCCCAAATACTAACACTGTTTCACAAAACCTCTGTTCCGGTAATGGAGAAGGCCAAGGTTCTCCATAACAGGGTTAAGGAATCTCAGCTTAAGAAGTCCATTAACTGACTATAGTACTAAGCAAATGCTTTGTTGTGGAAACTTCCAAGTATCTCAGTAGAACAGATGAGGTTAACGTCATATATTCATTTCCTATAGAGATCAAGGGAGATAATATATGTAAAACATTTTTGCAAAAGTTAAATAGCTGTATACAT
This sequence comes from Pseudochirops cupreus, assembly GCA_028627135.1. Taxonomy (NCBI): domain Eukaryota; kingdom Metazoa; phylum Chordata; class Mammalia; order Diprotodontia; family Pseudocheiridae; genus Pseudochirops; species Pseudochirops cupreus. Next base: position 347,124,094 of record CM053582.1, on the reverse strand, counting down.
AAATGTCAGCACTCTCTGTTAGCTTTACTCACTTGAACGACATTGATTGCAGTCCTACCTAGGTCAGCTACTTTATGAATGTTTTCTCTTGGTTATGAGGGGGATTATATTAAAGATCATCCCCAACCTACCTACTATTATACTACTGGGATGGGGAGGAGAAAAGAGAAGGCTGCTCTAGGAGCTGAAATATATTTACATTTCAAGTCTCTGAAGCTAAAAGACAGATATTCACAGAGATCTTCTCTATCAATTGGAATGCTATGATTTGGAACTGGAAATTTGAAATCTGCAGTTCTTGTTAATTTTTCATGTGGTTTTTGAGAAAATTTCAGCAACTGTAATGTAATCAAATTGGGAAATTTTGTGACTATAAGTCTGAAAAATTTTGTTATAATCATATGTGTATATATTCACACATATAGATATATTCTCAAACAACCCTGTCAACTGAAATGTCTCTCCTCTCTTTGAGGCCATCACCCTTTTCCTTTTCAGCCATTTCCTAGTTCCTAATTATCCCTCACTACCCCGTTGCCCAGAGCAACCCACTGATGTTAACAAGCTAGTCCCTGATAAGCACCGTAGATCCCAAGCTCTCTATTAGAACTTAGCTGGCTGGCTTCTGTATACCCTCAGGTACTTGTTTTCTGCAAGGTAATCACTGCCCAGATAAACATATTTGGTTTTGTGTGTTAATTAATGAGTTTTCTGTTTGACCCAAAAGAATTTAGATGTAGTGACAGATCTTTAGGGAGAGACACCTTTGGTACTTGAGCCTTTCAGTCTGTCAATAGATACAGACAACCTAGTTTATTAAGTATTTAATCTTGGTTCTATTAATCACCATTAACTCTAGCAATTAGTCAAAATGCTTACTGAGGCAAATCAGGACAACTTTAAGGATTAACTAATATATTTTGAACACATCAAGAATAATATCTCCAAATGAAGAGATTTTGGATATTCATTTCATGGAGAAATATGGTTTCCCCCCCCCCCCCAAAGTAGTAAATTAGGACTCTTGATTTGCATAAAATATTTTGTGTCATTCTCCCTTTCACCCTACACCCCCCCACCAACCTTATTTAAATCTTGCAATAGCTACAGGGGAAGAATGGATAAAGATTTTTCATCAGTAAAATGAGGAAATATCTCAAGTGGTTCAATGAGTCTTTCATAAGGAGTGAGGTTTCAGGCAGATTCTCTTTTCTCCCCAGAGTACAAAGTATGAATGTGTTTGATGGTTATTCTATGGGGTTGGATTATTGGGACTAATGACTTACTGCTTATATGTGAATGAATGCATGTGTTCCATATGTATATTCCCTAGAGAGTTCCATTTTAACTTAGTCTCTGTTCTGCTCTAGTTAATGGGCACTTAAAATAAAGTACACCCATTTTTCTTTATTACTTTAATTTCTTTAAAAATGAATCCCTTTATCCTTCTGTTTCCAGTTCAAAGGCTATACAAAGTCTTAATACACTTCAAATTTATTTAGATAGGCTGATACATTTAATGATCTCATCAACTTTAAACAAACCCAAACAAATGAACAGTAAGTGATCTTAAGCATAATTAGCAGGACAGTGATGGGGGAGTGCCATGCAGAGACAATGGAGGGACCCCAGTTTCTACAGAATTTCCAACAAAGCATAATTATTACAATCATTGCTGTTATTATAAGTAGCTAATAATGTCTTCTAGCTCGTGATATTATGTCTTAAAATAAATGGTTCTTTTCGTTTTTCATGCTTTGTTAGATTTAGCTATTCTTCAATTCACTCATTCATTCAGTATTTATTGAGCATCAACTGTTTACAATACACGGCATTTAGGCACTGGCAGTCAATGGATAGGCTTACTCCTCTTTGAACTTGCAATGCTTACATTAAAAACAAACAAAGTGCTACATCAAAATAGGTAGAAATAAATTGTGACTACCTCACTATATCCATCTTCATACCATTTCTGTAAGTGGAAAGCAAATGCTGGCATCTGGAGTGGGTAAAAAGGAGAAAATAAGTCTGAAGGAAAAAAAAATTACTTTTCAAAGCACATATTTTCCAATAGTATCAGAGGAAACCCAAATATGCCAGAGACAAACTTTGTCTGTTTCCTGAATGAGAACAGAAGCTTTTTCTGCCCAACTGTAACTATTGTCTCCTACATTTCCCCACGTTCTATCTTAAAATAGTCAGTTTTCTTCCTTTTAGAAGGTCTTCTTGATTTAAAATATTTCTGTGATCCCTCATTTAATCAACAAGCATTTGGTGAGCATCTGCTGTATGCACTACCCTGTATTTGGCTGTGTATTATTTGGAACGAACATTGGCTAACCTCCTACCTCCGGGATGATTCTTTTGTTGACTCATTACTTAACCCGTAAATGAAGGTATCACCTAAGATGCTTCTGTCCTTGGCCTTCTCTTACATCTTAGAATCCTCCTCCACAGTGAACTCATCTATTCCATGGCATCAGATATTCTCACTATACAGATGACTTCCGTGTCTTTACCCTTGACCCTTCCACAGAGCTACTGGGATGATGAACCAACACCTCAAACACGAGATGTCTGAGATTAAATTCCTCATTGTCCACCTCCTTAATCAATTTGTCATTTCCTCTAATTTCTCTATTTTTGCTGTCATTGTGTCCTTCCATTTAACCAGAATCAAAATCTCAAAGTATTTGCTGACTCTTCCTTTCCCATAACCTTTTATGTCCAATCAGTGGTCAAATCCTATTCATTGTCCGTCTACATTATCTTTTCTATACCCTATTTTTTATTTCCACCATTCTTAGCTCAGATGTATATTTATTTTTAGCCAAGCTATTTTAATAGCGCCATAGTTGGTCTTCTTTTCTATAAATTATCTCTCCTCCAATGCTCCCATAACTCTACTGCTCAAGTAATCACTCTAATATACCATTGTGAACAGGTCCACTCAAAAGCTTCCTTATCCTGGAATTCAAGGTCTTCAACAGTTTGGATACAGTCTTATCCCATATTCTCTCTCCACTCCCTTCACATACTCTATGCAATGGTCTGTGGTATGCTGGTGCTAACTCCCACCTGTTGCTAAGGCCAATTGTTAAATTTCAATATCAGAATTTATACCTCAGAAATCAGCAAATGCTACAAATCAAGTATTGATTTATTGTTTTGTTCACTGTCTAGACTAAAGAAGGTGATGGAGAAAATGGTCATAATTCAAATTAAACTTTTAAAAGTGTGTCACATGTACATTTTTCCCCCAGGGAGCTGGTTGTTAAACATTTACCAATACCTATTTGCTCTTATCTTTGCATGCAGAAAACACTTCATACATGTTGATTGAGTTGAATTATTCATCATACAAGGTAACCATTATAAAACATTTAAAGTTTGCCAAGCATTACCTACATATTTCCATTTGACCCAAACAACAATGCTGTTTTGCAACCAAATTAGGCTTCTTTCAATCACCAAATCTCATCCTGCCAACTCACCTCTTCTGAGTCCCATTCATTCAAGTCCCTTCTTTAATTTAAGTTGTATCACCTATCCCATAAAACAGGAGAAGAGAACTTGTGGCATCAGGATCAGGGTCATATATGGCCTTCTAGGTCTTTGGGTGCAGCCTTTTTACTGAGTCCAAGTTTTATAGAACAAATCCTTTTATAAAGGGGATTTGTTCTGAGAAGTTTGGGTTCAGTCAGAGGACCACAATTAAGGACCTAGAGGGCCACATATGGACTCCTGCCTACCCTCTATATGAAAACAATCAGCTTCTTCCCAGATTTCTCATAGACTCAATTGAGATAGAAGCTAGAGTGCTGGACTTAGAGTCAAGTAGGCCTGTACGACCCTGGACAAATCATTTAACCTCTGCTTGCCTCAGTTTCCTCAATTGTAAAATGAAGCTGATAATAATAGCACCTACCTCACAAAGTCATTATGAGAATCAAATGAGATGACATTAATTAAAAAACAATCTTAGCATGGTAGCTAGCACATAGTAAATGCTGGATAAATACTTATTCTTCCTCTTCCCATTATGTTTCTTTCACTTTTCCTTGTAGATTTTCGGTATTTGTTCACATATATTTTTTTCTCTTTAGGTTGTGAATTCATTGAGATTAGACACTGTGACTCCCAATGTCTATAATCCTAGTACCTCGTGAGACATTTAGACCCCAGTATCCTATTTATAAATATATGTTGCATCTAACCTAAGGATCAAAATCAAGAAGAACAAATCTTAGCTCTGCTAACCCACTACAACCAGACAGATACTGAGCACAAGCAGCATGGCACTGATGTTCAAACCTTGCTGTTGTGTTTATTTTCCTGCCTCCTCCCTACTGTGATTCTAAAATGGATGTCAGTGGAATGTTACACTACGTCAAGGAAGTTCTATTTAAATAGAATGGAAAGCCCAGCAATTTGTGTAGGATACACAATTCATTAAGGTCACATAATGAGGCCATTCCATCCTATAAAATCCAATGATCTTGGAAGATGAGGTGAGATTAAACCAACACTTCAGTGCCACACACTGAATCGGGAGGTGGGGGCAGGGAGGAAATTACCCTTGTTGTCAACTTGTCTTGAGTATCAGGCCTTGGGCTTCATATACAGGGGAGGAAAATGGCTTGTTTGAGCTCCTGGTATATAGTAATTACACAGGTGTGCTCCACTATAATCGGAGTCTTTCCATTACCTGTGCAGCCATTAGAGTAACTGGAAGGGCTATTATTCATCGTGCATGCATGCTCAGCTGTGGAGGCTCGGTGACAAGTTCAGTTTAGAGAAGCATAAATCTAGCACCGGAGCAATTGCCTTAGATTCATGTGCAGTACAGTAATGGCCAGAGTTTTAGAATTGTTATTCTCCATTATGAGCATGGCTTCCATCAAACCGAGGTTGTGCTTTTGTGCACCCACTTACATTATTCAACTGCTTTTCTTCTACCATTATCATCATCATCATTATTAATATCCTTTCCATGTGCTTTGCAAAGTCTTTGATGGTTACCTTTTCTTAACACGGAATATCCTCTATATATTTCGAGAATGCATAGGTAGCACGCTCGGACAGAAGCCACATTACCGAGAGAATGGTGATAATAGGGCCATAGATTGTGAGAATAAAGGGGACTTAGAGGTCATCCAGTCTGGCCATGTCATCTTACTGATGGCAAGACTAAGTCTCCGAGAGTTTAAGTGACTTGTCAAAGGTCACAAAAGTGTAAGTAAAAGGGCCAGGATTCAAACCCCTCCCTCTGTTTTGACTTTAAATTCAGTCCTCTTTCCACTGTGAGATGCTACCTTTTCCTCATGCTCCATCATTTTATTATTCAGATATTATTTAATACTCATCATTCTGATTGACTTAACTGGCATAGGACAGCAAAAGTAGTCCACATCAACAGATTCTATCTCTTGATCATTTTTTAAAATTTAGTTTAGTTTTAATTTACGAAATAAGACAAGCATTTCCCTAACATTGTAGAGTGAGAAAAAGATGATTGCACATGAAATTACAAATCTCTTATGCACAACTTGCTATTCCTTTTTATACATATAATAAATGTATCATGTACACTTATTTTCCCTCCCCTCACCACCCTAGAGACTTAGAGATAGCTACCATTAGAAGCAAATATGAATATATATACACATATACATATGTGTATACATATATATATATATATATATATATATGAAATTATTCTTTACCAATTATATTTATCAGTTTTTTTCTTTGGCCATAAGAGTTTTTGTCCCTATAGCCCCACACTATTATAAAAGAAACTCAACATGCCTAAACCATAACTGATTTCATTTACTCCCAAATCCTTCCCTTTTTCAAACTTTGATATTATTATGAAGGGGAACAGGACCCTTTTAGTCATACGGACTTATAATTTCCATGTCATCCTCAGCTGCTCATTTGCATTCATCCTACTTATCCAATCTGTTGTCATATCTTTTCATTTATACTTTAACAGTTCCTCTGGAATAGATGCCTGCTCTTCACTCACATTGCCATGATCTTTTGGCAGCTCCTTATAACCTCTTGCTTGGACTATTGTTGAAGGCTGCCTGAAGTCTGCATTTCTCCCTCTGCCTCAAGTCTCTCTCCAGGCCTATCTATCTCCACTCAGCTACCCAAGTCAGCTGATTTTCCTAAACCAGGTGTTTTATCATGTTAGCCAACCACTCTTTATTTTCTTCCCATCCCTTAAATAAGGGATACCTTTTAAGCTTCTATCCTTTGCTTTCTTTTATTTTCTGTTAACATGAAGCAAAGGCCTTGTGTAGAATGTGGCTTTTGACATGAATCTTTAAAGGGATGAGTAATCCTAAGACACAAGAGGTTGAGGAATGATTGGATGAAGACATAGAGTTAGACTATACAGAGGCAGCTAGATGGCACATAGAGTGCCAGACATGGAGTCAGCATAACCTAAGCTCAACTCCTGCTTCAAATTATTATTTTTTTAAATTTATTTTCTAATTTTTAATTTTTTGCTTTTTGGAGGGCAATTGAGGTTAAGTGACTTGCCCAAGGTCACACAGCTAGTTAGTATTAAGTGTCTGAGGCCGCATTTGAACTCAGGTCCTCCTGATTTTAGGGCCAGTGCTCTATTCACTGCACCACCTGGCTTCACCCCTGCTTCAAATTCTTAAAATTTCTGTGAATCTAGGTAAAATGCTTCACTTCTCTAAGCCTCATTTTTTTTGTGTGTAAAATGGCACAATAAAATGATACAATAATATGTACCTCACAGTGTTGTTGTAAGGATCAAATGAAAAAATATATTTAAAACCTGGAAAGTACTTATCAGACCTTGGTATAACAAGTAATAATATTCTAGAATGAAAATTAATTTCTATTTTTTCTACCTTGAACATGTTTGCAGATTAAAAAGAAAGAACCATTAAACATAAAGTTTGAAGATACATGAGAAAGAAGGGATGATTCATAGATGTAGGCTGCAGAAATGATGAGAGGGAATGAGATAAAGGCTATAGGTGAAGAAGATAATTTTAGCTAGGAGTAGAGCCAATACTTCCTCTATGACTACAAGGTAGGAGGAGTGAGGACATCAGGATTTGATTGTGCAGTTGGCTAATTTAGATGAAGCCTTTATGACTAATGAGGTATCAAAGTAGAATGGGATGCAAATTCATCCTGAGAATTCTTAAGAGCTATTAATTTCACATCTTTCTGGTCAGGTCACTCATTTCATTTCTGTGAGGAACTTTGTTAACAAAATTATAATAGAAATTTCAAGAATTACTGGTCTCTGAGAACATGAGGTCTAGGAGAGGCCTTTGATATCATCTGGTTCAAACCTTTTATTTCATACACGAGGAAATGAAGGTTCAGGGAGGTTGTAAGGTGTGTAAGGTCATGAGGTCATTGATGAAGACCTGGAGGTCATCTGATCCCAATCTCTAATTTAAACATGAAAAGAATGACTGCCAGTGATAATCACAGTGCCACATGATTTCGAGTTAGAAGGGAACCTAAATAGCCAGTCTAACTCGTGACTCAATTGTATATCCATGAAAATACACTTGACATAAATTCATATGAATTTGCATATAGATTAATGTAAACATTGGAATCTACATTATATATAGATTTATCCACATGTTTTATTGATGAAAGCATTACATTTTGTCAGGGACATTGACAACCTTGAGTACTCCAGAAAAAGTGACCACAAAAATGTTGAAATTTGCAATGATGGATTTGGAAACTAGAGAAGAAAGTGCCTAACCTTTTTTTACTCCAATTTGAACAAAATTGCTCCCAAATTGTACAAAATTGCTCCTTTAGGCAGGCTGACAAAGCTTATGGACCCATTCTTAGAATAATATTAATAAATACATAAGATAAAATGCATATGCTTACAAAAAAAACCCAATGCAATTCAATAAACTTATTTGAGTGCCTACTATGTTCTGGACATTTTGCTCATAATATTAAATTAACCAGCATAAAAATAATATTAAAAAAAAGTGGACCACAGGTTGAGTCCCTCAATTGTCTTAGGAAGGTATGATTGCTGTTCAGAAATACTTGAAAACTCTCTCAAGTTAAAAAAAAAAAGACAAAAACAACAAAGAATTTGACTCAACAAAGAATTTGACTTATTCTATTTAGCACCAAATGGGAAAACATGGATGAAAGACCAGAAGTAAAAAAGAGGATGGTTTAACTTAAGAATAAGTGTCCATTAAAAATATATATACATTTCCTTAGATGTTTCCCAATTGTATGTAAAAAAAAATTACCAAATAATTTTTAAAAATAGTTCCAACTTCTCTCCTCTCCCCCTACCTTAAAAAGGCAAAAACTTTGCTTTTGATCATATATGTGAGTTCATGACAAACATAGTTCCCTGTTATCCATGTTGCAAAGAAAACCACAACCAATAAAATAATAAAAACAAGGAAAGAAAAAAAAATAAGGGTTCATCAGTTCTTTCTCTGAAAGTGGACGGCATTTTTCAGCATGAGTCCTTCAGATTTGTTATGGATTCCTGTTTTGATCAAAATACGTAAATCTTTTTACAGTTGATCAGTCCATACAATATTGCTGTTACTATGTATAATGTTCTCCTGATTCTGCTCACTTCACTTTGTATGAGAAGAACAAACTTTCTAAACATAATTATCAAAACAGAATGGCTATCTGATTAAGTAATGAATTTCCTACCATTTGAAATACTCAAATAGGACCTAGGTGGTCAGTTAATAGGTTTGTTATAGAACAGATTCATGCCTTAGGGCATAAAGCAGAGGGCTCAAACACATAGCTGCACTGCCCCTAAGTACTAACTGAACCCAAGAAAAATGTAGTTGGGGAACATGTAACAACCTAAACAAAAATAGAATAGAACATAGATAATGATAAATATGTGATTTTAAAGTCAGTGTGTAACCCATAAGAATCCTTATGTAGGATTTAGTGACCCCCATTTCTATTTGAGTTTTACCAAACTACTTCAGAGCTCCCTTTTCAACTCTTTAACTATAGTTTGAAACCTAGGAATATGAGAGGTAGAATGAATGTTGGTTGGCAAGAGCAGCAGCAGTGGTCAAGAGCACTGACGTAGGGGCAATATGTCAGGGCAATAGCGGATTGGTGAATAAATTTTTGTACTTCATCATGACTGCTGTTCATTCCCTGCTACCTCTGGAAAGGATAAATGGAGATGCAGGAGAGATTCAATGACTCTATCAGTTTCTGGCTTATCTGAAGTTCCTTTTGACCAAGGTTATTTTCTGGTCATGGACTCCTTGGACAACTGTCATCCTATTGTATCCATAAATATGACATCAAGACTAGTGATCAGTTTTCCATTTTCTAGATCATATATTCTTGACGTCAGCAGGAAATAATTCTGATTTTTTTTCACTTGTGTGGTAGACATTAGACAACAGTAAGAGCCAGAGACTGAAGGGCCATTACTATGGGTGTCATCGTTGCTGTCCTTAGCGATTTTATTGCTGACAGTGTAGTTTTTCCTTTCAAATTTTATTCTATCAGCAGGACTTGGGGGTAGATATGTTTATAGTGATGACGGCTTGTATGTGATATTATCACTTGCCAGTCTCTGGTACATACACACACACACACACACACACACACACACACACACACACACGCACACATACTTGCTAGCCCATAAGTATACAAGTCAATTTTATAGTAAATCAGTTTCCTAAATAACTAAACACTACTGATCCAGTGGTAGTGCCATATTTCACCTTGGAAGAAAGGAAGGATGGAAGAAAGAAGGAAAAGAAGGAAGGAAGGAAAGAATAATACACAAACACATACATTATATATATATATATATATATATATATACACACATATATAATATATAACAATAATAAATAATATATACATATATATACATACATATATATATATATATATATATATATATATATATATATGTAAAATCAGTTTCCCAAATAACTAACACTTCCGATCCAGTGGTGGTAAGATATTTAAGGAAGGAAGGAAGGAAGGAAGGAAGGAAGGAAAGAAGGAAGGAAGGAAGGAAAAAGAAAGGAAGAAAAAAAGAAAGGAAGGAAGGTAGGAAGGAAGAAAATAAAGAAGGATGGGAAGGAAGAAACAAAAGTAGTAGGGAAAGGAAGGAATGAGGAAATAAAGAAGAAAAGGAAGGAAAGAGGAAATAAGAAAGAGAAGGAAGGAAGGAAAGGAGTTCTTTCTATTATACACACACACACACACAAACACACACACACACACACACACACACACACACATAAATCAAAAGACAGTATATGACATTTCTTGGTCTTTTCTTCCCTTCTGTCTTCTCCTGGTTACTTTCCACTCCCAATGACTATTAAATCCAAGATCTAAGCTATTGTCCTAGATTTGATGCTGACTATAATGAATTTCTCAACACAATCTACTTTCTTCCATGATGTAGCACTGTCCATTTGTACCAATATCAGGTTTTATATATAATCCATTTTACCTTACTTCACCTTGCATTTTATACACACACACACGCACACACACACACACACATATACATACATACACACACACATATACATACACACACACACACACACACACACACACACAGATATTTGCAAAAGAAAGAGTCCGGTGCATAAAAGAATAACAGCATTAGTCTCTACAGGCTGTGTTCAAATATTTTGAGATTTACTTAATGATAAGGTTTCAAGATTAGTTTTCAACAATGTGTCTTTGTGCATCTATAAATACACATTCTACTCCATAGACTCATCTACAATAGATTGTTTACATAGTTTACACTTTATGTTGATGTGTGTCAATATACATATGTATATGTGCATATTGACATCTATTTTTTAATGTATTTTTTGGCAAGGTCACTGACATCCTTCTAGTTATCCAAGTTTACAACCCTGGAATCATCCTCAGTCCCTCATTTTCACTCATATGACAATCAGTTGCCAAATCTTGTCAACTCTGCCTATATAAAATCTCTTGTATCTACCCTCTTCTCTCTACTAACGTGGCTCCTTCCTGGTTCAGATCATGTCACCTCCTAATTGATCTGTCTACCTCAATTCTTTTCTCTCCCAAGTCCAGATTCCACACACCTGCCAAAGCTACACCAAAACACAGATCAAGTCCTTCCCCTGCTCAATATATACCAGTGATTCCCAATTACTTTGAGGTTCAACCACACCCTCATTCATTTGGAACTTAAAGCCCATTACCATCTGCCTCCAACCCACCTTTCCTGAATTTATTATACCTGATTTTTTTTTCATTTTAGTACTTTAAAGTCTAACCCAATTGCCCTTCTGGAAACCATTCACACACAAAGCTCCATTTCCAGTTCCTGTGCCCTTGACCAGGTTGTCTCCTATGCCTAGAATGTATTTCTTGCTCTCTTCCATTACTTAGAATCCCTAGCTGCTGTTTTTTTCAAAGCTTAGCTAAAGTGCAGTCTTTGGCTCTCTATTCTACCTCCCACAAAATCACTGTGTGTATACACATAAGGTATATGCATGTTGCTTTCCACACACACACACTCCAAGTCTTAGTTCCTGAGGGTAAGAACAGTTTCAGTTTTGTCTTTGTCTTCTTAATACCTAGCATCATGCTTAGTGTATAATAGATACTTGCTAAATAAATACTTGTTGATTGATCCATTGATTGATTTACACATCCACTGGCACATTCCTAACTTCTGCCTTTGCCTAAACATTCTAGCCTGCTTAAAAACCCAGCTGATGATGCTTTGTGCTACTTACCATGTGGTGCCAATCTCAGCAGATTGCCAGGAAATATATGTTGAAAAGTATTCTTTCCTCTAAGGGCTCAGTTCTTTTTCTTTTTTTAGCCATTCCTGATGATGCTATTTTCCCAAATTATCCCAGTAGTGCCCATTAGGTCAGTACTAGCTCATGGGTGAGTGCTAGGATATAATTGTGCTTTCTCCTTCATCCTCTCCTAGCCGAGTACACCCACAGGCCGAGTGGTAAAATACCACGTCCTCTGGTCCCAACATCCATCACCGTAATGAGCTGCAAAAATCAATCTGTAATTGACAAAAGCATTTTTAATCAAAGTATGAGGCATTTAAAGTCCCATTCTTTCCAGATACAGCCTTTCATCTTACGTCAGTATTTACTTTATAGCAGGATGGGAGACATTTTATTTTGGTTGAAAAGGATGAGTTATTTAAGCAAAGGAGAGTAGGGTGTATCTGACACCATCTCCCTGACAGTAATGTGATGGAATAACCTCAGAAATCAGAATAAAATGCCATGTTTTATAGGGAAAGCTTTAGGATATCTTAGGAAAAGAAGGCAGCATGATAGAGGAATGAATACTATACTTAGCATTAGAAGACCTGATCTCTTCTGACACTTACTAGCTCTGAGGTCTTGGGTAAGTCACTTAAACCAACTGAGCCTAAATTCAATGGTCTCTAAAACAAGGAGGTTGAACTAGATGGCCTGGTAATTTCCTACCAGATCGTATATTTCTTTTGTCTCCAGCAGAGGTTTACAACTTTTTGTGCACCCCTTTGAATTTCAGTAAACTCTTTCAGGTCCCCTCTTCAAGGAATAGGTATAAGAATTAGTGTGATTTTAGTCAACCAATATGAATTTGTGGTAAGTATTGGGGATACAAAAATGAAAAAGAAAGACCATCCCTGCCCTGAAAGAGCTTATGATCTAATGGGGAGGGGGGAAATCTGCAAAAAGAACTTGAATATAGGAGAGATATTGATGGAGTCTAGTCCAAGAAATAAGAGCAAATAGGAAATAGGGCAGATTATTGGTCTGGAAGCCTTCCTTATATAGATGCTTTTTGGATTTCATCAGTTTAAGGGACTCTAGAATAAGGAAATTTCCTCTAGCAATGCAGATCATCATTTTCTCTTCAATTTATAGTCTGAGATCTGACTGTTCTGGACAAAAAAATGGAAGTAAATCCTAGGATTTACCAGGAACATACAAATAATTATTACTCCCCCTGCCACCTCCCTCCACAGCAGGCCCCTAACTATGTACATTACCTTGACATAGCGAAATACACAGACAAATGCAAATAAGCACATATTCATTAGGGGACCCCTTGACCAATCACAGCCTGGTTGACCAAGCAGGCAGTAAACCGTAGGCAAAGGACGAGAGATGCCGGGAGAACGCACTAACTTTCTGGGCATCCTTTCTTGTGTTTGCATGGGAAGCCTTCCAGATGTTTCAATGCTGACTGCCCTGTTTGGGTACCCAACGAGTGTCATCTGTGCTTTAACGGGAAGGACTTGGGTACTTAGAGATGCCTCTCATGTCCTGGAATCCTTGGCTACAATGCTTGTGTTTGCAAGGCAAGCTGTGTCAGAGTCTGGCACATTACCAGTGTTTGCAAGGGGTTGCAAGAATAACTGAACACAGTCTGTAAAGCCTGATGCTCTTATTTTTGGTTAGTGTTCAGGAAAGTATTTTCATGAGGACAGACCTGACTTTTGAAACTCAGCTAGTTAAATCCCTTCAAATCTTTATCAAAATGATTTGAACATACTTCTGGAATGTTGTTATTAACTGCATGGGCAAAGTCCTTAAGAGTCTGCTTCTTTAGAACAAATTCTCACAATGCATGTTAATTAGTCAGAGAATCACTGATGTTAGGCAAGGGAGTAATCTGTCACATTATTGGCTAAACTATTTTATTCTTCATCATGTTTTTGATGTAAGGTTATTCTGTGTTTTCTATCCTCCTGAGATTTGATACAAGTAGCTTTAAATGAAAAGAACAGAGCTCAGAGGATTGTGGGAAATTCTCTGGTTTCAGAAACTGACAATCCAAACTGGGCTTGGAAATTTACTAGCTGCGTGATCTTGGGCAACTCATTTGACTTCCCTTATCCTGATCTGTTTAATAAGATAATCAATACATGTTCTCCTTACTTCAAAGGATTTTATGGAGAAAGTACTTTGTAAACTTGGAAGTGGTCTAGAACTGAGAGTTATTCTTATATTATCAATTAGATGTTCTTCTAGGCAACCTTTGTTTTGTTGTTCAGTCATTTTCAATTGTGTCCAACTCTTCATGATCCCATTTGGGGTTCCCTTATCAAAGATGGTGGAGTGGTTTGCCATTTCCTTCTCCATCTCAATTTATGATGAGAAAAATGAGGCAAATAGGGTTAAGTGCTTTGCTCAGGGTCACACAGTTACCAAGGGTCTGAAGCCAGATTCGAACTCATGAAGATGAGTCTTTCTGATACCAAACCCAATGCTCTATCCACTGCCACCTAGCCACCCCAGGTATACCTGCCTGGAGAGCCCATAAACATTATATATGTGCTATTATGAAGAAATTGTCCCAGAAATAATGTCACACACTCTTATAAATCTACCTAATAGAAGTCTTCTTAAAGGAGAATAATAAACCATCTCAACTTCAACTTCAACCTGAAAGAATCAATACAAAACTATTAGTATTTAGCCCAGGTGAAAAGATGACATCATAAAGAGTTTCACGACATCAAACATCATATTTCAAAGGACAAAGTCAACTGTTTGGTTGAACAAAAGTGTTTTCTACATTTTGAAAAAATCAAAGCACAAAACTATTGACATAACCAGAGATGAAAAAAAAGAAAGAAAAGAAGCAAGAGATGTTAAATATTAAGCTGTATAAAAGAAAGCAGGATAAGTAACATTTTTGAATCACATGAAAAATGTTGGGTTTGGTTTTGTTTTTGTTTTTTGTCTTCTAAGACTTGATATTTCTTCGGCTTATCTTTTTTCCTATTTTTTGTTTTGTTGTTTGACCTTTGTTTTCAAAGAGGACCAGTGACTTAACAAGATGATGTCTTGACTTGCATGTCAATTTTCATTTACTGAAATTCTCTTTTATCACTGTTATGTGTACATACATACATACATATATATGTGTATATATATATGTATATATATATATATATATACATATATATACATATATATATATATATACATATTCTCCCTTGTTTTGTCAGTGATATTGTGTCAGTACAAGTCACAGCATACTAAATACGGGACAGAATCTTTGAGATTATCTCATCTAGCCTTTTTCATTTTATAGGTGAGAAAATTTTCTCAGAAAAGGATGGTGAACATTTTAAAGTCATGTAACTGGTCTGAGGCAGAGCTTAGATTTGAATCCAGACTTTCTGAATCCAAGCCCTGTGTTTTGTGACACCATGCTGTGTTAATCCATGAATGATTTAATGGGTTAATCCTTAGAGACACATTTCCCAAACCAATTTAACCACAGGACACATTTTACCTTGAAATATTGATCAAGCACATAAAAGCTAGTTCAAAGGAACTGGGGGTATGGAATATCATCAAAATAAAGAGGAGTCCAGGGGAAATTTTTGAGTAAAATAGAAGAAATTGAGTCTATTTTTAGTTGTTAAAATTGTTACAGGAAATAAATATTTTGACACGTTCACAATTTCATATTTAATATTTTATAGAGCAGAGTATTGACATTTTCTCACAGAATCTGTATTCTCATTGTTTAAAATCCCAAGGTACCGTGTAATACTGACAGAGAAATAATGCTTTATATGTTTAGAAAGAAAATTGGATTGAGAATTATGAGATCTCTAACTTAGTCTCAGAACTTCCAGTGACTAGCTGTGAAGACTGGAATAAACTGTTTAACCTCTATAGCACTCAGTTTCTTCATCTGTCAAATGGATATGAAAATAGCTGTACTATGTAGTAAATAGGAATGTTTTATTAATTGTAAAATATATACAAAAATACTTTGAGAGTATGAGGTGTTCTACAAATGTTGGGGTAAGGAGAAGAATAGAGGCTAGACCTATATTGGCATAGGGAACTAGGTGACATGACTGTTAGAGCCTAACATCTTAACCCCTCTGTCCTAAATACATCTCAGCAACCATAAAACAAGTGAAAGGGTCAGTATCTGATTTTGTTATATATTTATAGGGAAGGATTATTTAAGAAAAATATGTTGCTACAATTAAAAGGACCACGTAACTGACAGGACCAAGTGGTATATTCACTAAAACACTTAACTGAAGTTGACAGGAATTGGAATTCATGGTCATCTCTCAACCTGAATGCCTTTAGCTATAGACTTATATTGTTAGGTCCAATAAGGGGTATGAAATACAGTTTTCTGTTAGTATTTCTTGGTATCAAAATACGTAATTAAAATTCCCAAGCTTATGGTTATCAACTAGTTAATCAGAAATTCTCTCAATAGGTTTGTTTTACTATAACCAACATTCACTTATTCTAGAACACTGAGGGATGGCATGGGCAAGGAAAAAAATGAATGTTCAAGTTTTTTGTCTATATGATATGGACATATGTTTTTATATATATATATACATATGTATGCACATATATATACATATACATATCTATATATATTTGATGATTTAGCTCTTAAAATAATCTATAGTTTAAATCTCTCATTTTCAGGCGAGCAGATTGAGGACAAGGTTACCTGTTCAAGGTCACAAAACTATTGCATGATGGGGCCAGAATTCAAACCTAGATCCTTTTGTAAAATCGTAGTGTTACCCCCATAACATGGGTCGTAATTATTGTAAGTTCATGGATAGATGATAGAACTGAGGATTAAACCTGGCATCTGTCTCTAATTTCAGCATTTATTAGGACTAGAAAAAGCATATAATCTCTCTAGGCCTCAGCTCTACCATCTTTAAAATAGGCATAAATAACCGTTTAGTAACACTAGAATCATAAATATTTTGCTAAAATAGGTTGTTTCTATTTCTAACATTTGCCTTTGGATCTTTTTGGGTGGGATTAGAAGCTATAGGTTAGACCATTGATAAATTAAATAAATTGAATCTTTTTTGGCCTGTCAGAATTATGCTGTGATGCTGAATGGGGCGGTGTTTTCCAAGGACAAATCAAATTCCTTGGGATTCCCTTGGTCAACTTGATCAGATTAGGCCTGACTAGAGGCCTTGAGTGGCCTTTCTGTGAATTGTAAAGGAACCACGTATCATGAATCAGAAGAGCCGAACATTAACGTTTCTGTTGACTTTGTTTTAACTAATGTGTGTATCTATCTGGGCCTTATTTTCCTCATCTGTAAAATTAAAGCATCAGGCAAAATGATCTGAACGGTGTTTTTCAATTCTAAAATTCTCTATTTCTAACATGTAATAGGGAAGATACTATAGAACCAGGTCCTGATTAGTACAAATAATGAATCCTGAGGATTGATGACACTTCTTTGAAAACATTGTACTACTGCCTATTTCTATTGGGATAGAATCATATTTCACATAGTTATACCTTCAAATTATGTGAATTCGATAATGTGACCACTTCACTTGATGAATTATTCACACTAATCACAATTTAGCTGTATGTAGGATGTATATAGTAAGCACCCTTTTTTTTATTGAAAAGTAATAGACTGGTTAAGAGAGTGTAGAATGTCAGATCTCTGGAAATTTTGAAAACGTTAGATGACAATTTGTTATAGATGGGATTGATGATTTGTGTAGGAGTTGGAATGGAGATGACCTTTGAAGTCTTAAGACTATATATACATACATATGTATATGTGTTTAGAGATAGATAGATATATAAATAGTCTTCTCAGGTTCCTCTCATGTCATTCAAGTATGTCAGTAGTGGCCGATCTCTCCTGAGATCCATGGGTATCTGGAAGTTTTTGCTCCTCTAGATTTCTTTGGAAATTCTTACAGGGTACGAAGTATCACTTGAGTCACTGAGGCAGAAAAAGAGTTTGATGAATGAAGCCAATTATTTAAAAAGTACTATATTTTAGATACAAATATCCAGGGAAAGTAGATTTGAGTTAGACTATTGTCTCTGACAAATTCTTATTATGTTATCATGGGCAAATTACTGAACCTCTTAGTGCTTCAGGCAAGTCTCTAAAACTGAATTGTAACAGATGCATTGCAGACCTGCATTATTGAAGTTAGTATTCATCCTGACAGTACTGCACCATTATGAAATCACAGGTTCATATCCTTATCCATACAAAATAGTAAAAAAAAATCCAAAATGTATCCTCATAAAAAGATAGTGACACAATGTAGGAAAAATGCTGAATGAATGGTCAGAAGTCCTGGGTTTGAATTCTGCGTGTGACCTTGGATAAGTAGTTTGCTTTCTGAGTCTTATTTTCATCATACATAAAACATGAATTGAAGAAAGGATTTCTAACGCCTCCTTCCACTTTGACCCTTTTATGCCTTAGTTTGAACAAATACAAAAGGGGCGATAGTCATGCTTTAGAGTTGGATAGCTTCTCTATTCAAGCAATTGAATAATTAAGAACATAACTTTGAATTTTAGCTCCTCTGTTATGTGTAACCTAATAATGTTATACTTTAATACTGGATGGCTTAACCAATGTGCCAAGTCATTTTTCTTAGGTGTTAGTGGTCACACCATTTCTCCCTGGCAGATCAAGGAGGAGGAACTTGAGAGAAAGGGAATGTATCAAGAAGGATCTTCAAGAAAGGGATTCCTGCACAACAAGACACTGTGTGTGTGTGTACAAGCCCCTTCACAGCACCGACATACCATGTATTTGTTTCTAGTTATAATTATAAAGCAACCACATCAATTCTCCCTTCTTGCTAATCCCATTCCCCACTTGAACAGTTTTGCTAACAAGAATTTACAAACCAGGCAACAGAGCAAATCTGAGAGATTAAAGAAAAAAAAAACACATTGGACCTTACACACAGATTTTTACAAAATTGTTGATGTCGCTCATCGTCCAACACTGTGCTGTATGCCAATTCCCTGTAGTGACTTCCCTCTCAATAAAATGGTAAAGGTGTTATCTCACATATTGAGCTAGCTTGCAAAATGTTGTGACTTAATTCAAAGGAACTGTGTTTTTAATAAAAATAATATCAAGTCTGAATTTGAGTCCCAGAAATAGGCAGTTCACTGGTCAATGCAATTTATTCAGTTTCATTTCTCCTTCCTCTTTCCCCAGCCCACTTACTCCACTTTTTTTTTGTTCTGTTGATACTATTTTTACCTCTCTCTTATACTTAGAAAATACTGTAGAAATCATACATACATAATATAAAAATTTTCTTAATGAAGTAACTAAATTCTATCAAAATGCATGCTCTTTTTTTAAATTGTAATACATTCTCAATTTAATTTTTGGATCAGTGAGATGAGGTTTCAAAAAGGACCAATAAAATGTCATTAGATTATCTTCCCTAATCTGCTCTGAAAATGGTTCCAGTAAATCATTCATAGACTAGGTGCTTCCTCTCCTCTTTTTCTGCCTCGCCTTCCACCCTGCCCCAGTGTTCATACCACACTGTAAACGTTGCAGATTGGCCAGACTTCTTCATTCACCTGAAAGCTAATGCAACATTCCAGAAATCTGTAAGGAGTATCCCTAAGGCTGTGCAAATATAATTGTCCCCCTCCTTCCAGATACATCTTGGCTTGATTGTGCCACTGGATGGCTCTTTGATATGAATAATTTTCTAGTCCCCACTATAACTTTTCTCTGCAGTTTATAAGGACCCACTCGAACTAATGTTGTTACTCACTTCCTCCTTTTGGAACCAGCACTTCTCCTTCTCCCTGGACTGGCAGAGCACAACATGAAGGATAGAATATTAAACTTGGAATCAGGAATTCCTTGTTCAAACCCCAGTTCTAATTCTTACTGTGTACTAATGGGCGAATCACTTAACTTCATGAAGAATCAGTTACCTAATCTATAAAATGAAGATAATGTCACATATAATACCTACCTAACAGTATTGCTATGAGGCTCAAATAAAATAATATACATAAAGGATTTTAAAGTGCTCTCTATAGTACTGAGAAGCAGAATTCTTCTGGATTATATAAATTCTCAAATGAAGATGGAATCCACCAATACAACCTTGCACCACATCATACATCAGGAAGGTTAAGAAATGTAGGCAAGAGTTGAAGATAAATATGAGTTGATGGCCAAGAGACTTAGCTGTGGGCTCTAAGCAAGAATAAACTTAGAAAAATGGACTGTTTATCAAAGGCAGACTTAATACTTAATGTGACTTGTAGTTTCATGATGAAGAATTAAAGGATATGTATCAGATTCTTGTGAACTGAATGCCAAATCCTGACAAAAAAGCAAGTATAGCAAAAAAAAAAGCATATATTGCATACTAAATTTTTCAAGATGTCAAAATTATAAGGTTCATTACATGTTATTGCATTTATCTAGTTTACTTTGAAAAAAGTATTGTGTACAATATTTTAAATGTAAATTATCATTAGCTGCAATTAAAAAAAAAACTATTAAATTACCCCCACTCTTCAGTCTTGTATAGTCTGTCACTAAATATGGCCTGAAATGTTTATCTAAGTCCCCTTGGCTCAGTCTGAAGTTGCTTCAGTCTATCCATTGCTCTTTCTTCAAGTCCTTCCTTTGACTAGTCTGATTCCACAATCTTTTCCTATTGTTAACATCCCTGATCCCCTGTTTCTGTCTTATTTTAGGGTCTATGCAATCACTAGCATCAGTGCCACTTGTCCATAATGTCTCAAGATGCCTCGGCACTGAAGTGACAGAGGCATTGTGATAAGATTGGATAAGGGGAAACTGTAGAAGTAGGGATGGAGGAAGAGAATTGAAGGAGGCAAATGAAACTAGAAAATGGGGGAGAAGGTATTAATGGGATAATTTGATACAAGTAAGAAAATTATGAATGAATCAGATGGAACTTGAATCACTGAATTTCAAAATTGGAAAAGAATCACTGATATATTAATTCCTATTTTGTATTAATTTTTAGTCCGTCTATCCAATCATTTCCAAATTTAGCCCATGCTCCTCCCCCCTCCCCAAACAACACCTACTATAATACATGCAATAAATAGTCAGCTAGCTAGCTTTTGCTTGCAGAGTTCAACGAGGGAAAATCCTCCATTTTCTCCAAAGGTGTTTCACTTCACTTTTTAATAACTTGTGCATTTCGGAAGGCATCAAGCCTTAATTTGCATGTTCACAACATCTAGTCATTATTACTAGCTCTCTACTCTGGGGCCAAAAGGAAGATTCCTAATGCTTCCTCTGAGTGATCATCCTAATTCTAGAAAACAAGGATCCTGCTCCAACCTTCTTCTTCCCACCAACCCACCCAAGTCTTCATTTTGTTAGCTAAAGAACTGGGTTTCTTCAATAATTCTCCGTGAATTAGAGCAGTGGTTCTCAACCTGTGGGTTATGTTCAATTTGTAACAATGAAAACACATCCTGCATATCAGATAGATTGATAACAGTAGCAAATTTACAGTTATGAAGTAGCAACTATAAAAAAATAATTTTATGGTTGGGGATTACCACAGCGTAAGGAACTATATTAAAGGGTTGCAGCATTAGGAAGGTTGAGAACCACTGAACTAGAGGGAAGTCTTTCACCATTGTGTTACTCTTCTCTTGATATTTTTCTGTTCACCAATATCCTTCCTAAATTCTGGTATCTAGAATAAAACAGAATATTCCAGATGTGTTCTGATCTGTGCCAGGGACAGTAGTATGATCATCTGCTTATTTTTGGAAACTCTGAATCTCTTATTGCTGCCTAAGTTCTTATTAGCTTATTGGACTGCCATATTTCACCATTGCCTCTTACTGAACTTGCAGGCCACCAAAAATCTCACTTTTTTTCAGATAAATTGCTTCCTAACCATTCCTTCACTCCCTTTGTCATTGTGAAGTCAATTTTTGAACTAAATATAACAGTTTAGACAAATCCATATAAATTTTCATCTCATCAGATTTGACCCAAGAACGTTTTGACTCCTGTCTCTCTTATCCATTGTGTTAGTTATCCTTCTCAGCTTTATGTCATCTGCAAATTTGATAAGTAGGGTATCTATTCCTTTATCTAAGTTAATGAAAAAAATGTTAAGCAGTAGAGGATCAAACAAAAATATCTGGAGAATGGTACAAGTGATTCATTCCTATTTGATATTAATTAATTTTTAGTCCATCTATTCAATCATATTCAGATTTATCTCCTTGCACTCTCTGATTACTTCGCCTGTATTTTTCTATCTTTTCTATAAGAATAGCATGAAAGCCTATATGCAACAGCAAAACACAGATAAACTATAATTACTGAATTTCTTCTGATCTAATACTTTAGAACCTTATAAAAATGGAGATAGGATTAATTTGCAATCATCTTTTTTTAGTGAAGCTATGCTAACTCTTTGGAATCACTAGTTTGTTTTGTTTTGTTTTGTTTTTAAAGCAGGACATTTGCCCTTCTTCATACATGCAATACCTTTTTATTCCTCTTATCTTTTGACATATCATGGCAATGTCTCAGTAATCACATTTGTCAATTCTCCTAGCATCACGAGTGTCATTCCTCTGCACCAGGTGACTTGCATTCATCAAGTACAGTACTCCCTTTTTTTTTCTTTACCATATCCTGACTTATCTCAGGTATTAGCGACCTCTTGGATTTTTTTGACTCTGTCCTTTCCAATTTGAAGGTCATTCTCATTGGTACAGGAGAAAGAACCAAAAAATAAGAACTGAGCAGTTCTCTCTGCTGTCTGTTGTTAGTTAGCAGCATCCTATCTTCTCTCAGCAAAGATTTCTCTTCCCTCTTCCTTTTTTCCCTCAAAGTATCTAAAACCAATGAACAAAAAAAAACCCAGCCAAAACAAACCCTTTTTGTTGTGCTTTGTTTTTCTCCCTTCGTTCTGAAATTGAGCACTAATGACCGTATTCATATTTCATGTTATACTTTTGAGGTGTCCCTTGTTATCCTCCAAGGCTGCTATCTTCTGGATTAATCTCTTAAATATGTAAATTATCCATTCATCCACACAAGAGACAGACAGACAGACAAACATGAAGACAGATAGAGAAATAGGTAGATAGAAAACTTACTTAATACTTATCTTGTGCCACAAAGTAACTTAGTACTCTAATAGGGGTAGGGATAACACATAGAGGGAAAGTTTATGGGATGGATGATACATGTAGTAGCATGGTTTGGAAATGGTGGCCTGGAAATGGCAGTAATGTGGGAAACATTTTGGCATTTTGGGGCAAGATAAGTCAAAAATTTACATATCAGGGCAGCTAAGTGGTGCAGCGAATAGAGCACCGGCCCTGGAGTCAGGAGGACCTGAGTTCAAATCCAGCCTCAGACACTTAACACTTACTAACTGTGTGACCTTGGGCAAGTCACTTAATCCCAACTGCCATGTTCTCCCCCTCTCCTAAGAAAAACTTACAAAATTTACATATCAATTCCCACAGTATTTAGGGGCAGAGTTGAATGTTCCACTGGGATTGGACAAAGGCAAGACCACAAGGATGATTTCTTAATTCTCTTCAGAGTCCATTTTCTGTTTTATCATAGTAATAAAACTGAGGGCAAAGGAATGAATGGAAGTGATTGCTAGAGAGTAGAAGGTAGAAAAATAAACAGTGGAAAACAAGTGAAAATATGGGAAATATCAATCACTAAGTCATGCAATCATTAGAGAGTTCAGAGATAATTGAGTTAAACCTTATTCTTTTGCAGATGAGAAAACAGAGGTTCTGAAAAGGCAAATATAGAAATTCACCAAAAGGCACACGAATCCATGGCAGAGCAGAAGTTAAGACTAGAACTCAGTTCTCATTCCTCCCCCACTGCTTTATATATGACACCATGTTTCCTCTGTCAACTTGAATTTTAGAGATGGAAGGAAACAGAGTCCAACTTTGCAATTTTAAAAATCAAGAAAATGAGGCCACAAGAAGTTTGCCATGACTTGGGAAAGTATGAGAAAAAGCATTTTGAAAATACCTGGGTAATGAATATAAGAGATTTAAAAGTTGATAAAAGCAGGAAGAAAAACATAAACACTGTTATGTTCTGGAATATTTCTATAGAAACTCAGGTATTATTTGGATGAGCAAAGGACTACACGTCTGAAAAAAAGCCATCTATTTTTTCCATGTCTGTAGGAAAACTTTTTCTGGAATAAATTAGTTACTTTTTCTTAAAGATCAAGGATGAATTATTTGAGTTCCAAAGAAAGAAATATGAATAAATGACTCAAGAATAACAGATAACCTTGGAATTATGAATGCAAGAGACGAGATATAAAAAGAAATTTCAAATCAAGGCCAACAAACCAGCACCAGCTAGCAGGTGAATGAATAGTCGCTCCAAGAGGAATATCAGTGTTATTGTTTTCTGTTATTATTTATCACTGTACTGTAAGTTTCACCAAGTACATTGTGGCTATTTTTCCAAAGGATCTGAACGTACAGAATGTTGTCAACTCTGTTAATCTGGAATCTAACTTCATTTGCTCTTTTGTTCTTGGGATAGGATGACAGGCTAATTCTGATCAATTTAATCTTACAATGTTTTCGTATTAGGCACACACCCAGTTAAAAACATTTCATTCCAAACCTGACATGCTCAATGCTGATTTGCTCAAACCAAATGCAAAGCATAATTTCTGGAAGTATTGTAAAAAAGATTCATGGAGATAGCTCCCAAAGGTAAAGTCATATATTCTATGATGACATTTTTTTTTTGCTTTTTTTTCCTGGAGGGACAATTGGGGTTAAGTGACTTGCCCAAGGTCACATGGCTAGTAAATGGTAAGTGTCTGATGCCGGATTTGAACTCAGGTCCTTCTGACTCCAGGGCCAGTCCTCTTTTCACTGCACCACCTTGCCGCCCCCCCCCCCAACCTTGATGACTTTTAAAATGCATGGCAAGAGACTAGACAGAGAAAAATTACTTTGTATTCAGTGGTATTGAAGAGGTCACATGAGCTAATGTAAAAAGTGCTGAATTTAGAATCATGACTGGGTTCAACCTTAACTACCTATTTGACCATATAAAACTCATGTACTCTCTCAGATTGAGTGACTGTATGTAAAATGAGACTGTATATAAATTACATTTTGCTGCCCTTAGGATCATAGATCTTGAGGGAAAAGAGACTTCAGAAGCCATCTAGTCTAATCCTTTCATTTTACAGATAAAGAAACTGAGGCCAGGGAGATTAAGTGAATTCTCTAAAATCACACAGGTAGTAGCCATCATAGATAGAATTTGAACTCAGTGCCTTTGGTTTGAGAGTCTCTGCTCTTTCTACTATATCATACTAGATACTTTTGCTTCCTTTAAAAGATTACATAAATCATAACTACCATTATCTAGTCACTGAGTACATATATATATAATACACACACACACACACACACACACACACACACACACATATATATATATATATATATATATTTATATATAAAGATGGACACTGATACTGAATGAATAGACATTTGCTGTAGTTAACATCTCTGTGATGGTTTGCAATGCAAAAATATGTGTGGCTGTTGGTGCTGAAGGAGCACATTCACCCTGATGTGTGATGGATCCCTGGCTCCTTGGTCCAACTGATTGGAACATAGGGTTAATGGTCCTTGAATTCCATCACAATCCTCTTAGCTTCCATCCATTTCATGGTGGCAGACTTCAACCCTAACCAGGATCAGTCATCTTATAAGTTGATACAGTTTGTTAATACTTATTATAGGAAGAGGTTTTTAGAAATTCACATTTAGTAGGGCATGTGCCTTTTGGTTTGTCTTTCTACTACTTAATGTTGATGCATTGGTTGTTAAAACTTCCTATTCTTCCCAAATATTTCTTCAGAATGGTGTCTGTCTCTTAGCATGTTGGCTCAATTGGACTGTCATATGCAATCTGTATCATTAGAATACAATGATTTAAACTCATCTCTATGGGGATTAATAATTGTGATGCTGATTTCATTGACAATGAACTAATCTAGCTAGCCAGTAACAGATGAACAGGATACCCACTTCATGCAACCAGTGCTGCATAGGTGGCCTGTGAAGAGGCTGGGGATTTGACAACCAAATGAGAAAGAAAACCCTGTTTCTGAAATTTTCACTTGGATGCCCAAATGCTAACTTCATCCAACAGGTATAATGTATATATTTGATTGGGAAAGGGAGAAACTTCACTCATTGACAGCATATTCTTCAACTTCTCCTTCCATAATAATTAGACAGATGGTCTTATTTCCTAACTCCCAGATACCAGGTAAGAACTACTGGGAGCAAATATTTAAGAAAATCCATATTTTAAAAAAAAGTTAAAATATTAGAGTGCTTGCTATGTTCAAGATATCATGATAGGTGTTAGGTATTCAAACACGTCCCTGCCCTCAGAGAGGTCACTTTCTCCTAGATTTTAGCCACGTTATGGTTGAATGGCACATTCCAGTTGATTAAAGTTTGGTAAACTATGGCCCAGTGGCCAAATCTGGCTCACTGCCTAGCACAGTAGTTCAATCAACCTTTTCTACAAGTAGATTCAATTTGTAGACAGCTGGAAAAATGGTGTGAAGTTCAGAAGAGAGGTCAGCTCGGGAGATACTGTTTTGTGATTCATCCACATAGAGATGGGAATTGAGAAAAGACAAATTTAACCATATATATTGGGCCACTCTGGGGGAAAAAAAAAAAAAACAGTTACAGTAGTAACTCCCCTGTCCACCACTCTGAAAGAAATTGGGTGTAACCATAGCAGGAAACAATTTGCAGTCCTGAAAGACAATTTGAGTTACCCAGAAGAAAAAGTTGTCGATCATAGACAGTTAACATTTTATAGCAATTTATGGTTTGTGAAGAGCTTGACTCCCAACAACCATGTGAGGTCCATATTACCAATGTTATTTTTAACATTTTTAAGACAAGCAAACTGAGATTCAAGGATGTTTAAACCGTTTGCCTGTTACCACACAGATAAATGTCAATCCTAGGTCTTCTGCCTCCAAAAGCAGTACTCTTTTATTATGCTGTGCTATTTTGTAAATTATTTACAAGGCCAAGAAGAATGTTCACCTTTTATTCATTCAATAAATATTTATTAGTCACCTGCTATAACAAAGATGCTTTCCTCAACATTGGGTCGGAGTGCAAAGATAACATTTTTAAAAAATATTCCATATCCTCAAGAAGCTAACCTTCTACTGGGGATATAAAGTATTTTCAGAAATAATTGTGAGATGATTTGAGGAGAGAGATCTCTAACTACTAGAGGGAATAGGATATGCTTGTAGGAAAACATTGCTAAAGGTATCACAGTAGAAAATAGAGGCTCAGTCCATATTTCTCCTACTTTTCTCTGACCTTTTAAAAAAAATTTCTTCTCCTTCTATTTCCTCCCCACCATCTTTTCTCCCTGACCCAACTCCCAAATCATCCCATTCCCCCATCATAGATAGGTTTATATAAAACATAATCACTTGTATTACACATAGCAATTTATCTTGCATTAATTTATCCCAGCTAATACTTTAGGTACAATAGAAGCCATTTCTCTTAAAATGCAAATAGTTCATATGTAAGATATGGGACGACAAAAAAATTACTTGTTTCTTGAAGTGTTCCTTTGATTAAAAAAAAAAAAACCTGAAGATTAATTAAAATTTCACAGGTGATTAGTTTGTAATGCACATTAATTACTATTGGTAATGAGAATAGTATCCAACAAATTGAGTAACTATTTTTTAAAAGTTCATCTATAATCCTTCCTTGTGAAGATTCTAGGTAGATAACTGGAATATTTTAAAGCTCTCTAGGGCCCTTTCCTTGAAAGATCATTGTTCTTATTTTATCTGGTTGGGAGCCATTTTCCAAATAGCTGAGTTCTAATATGCATATGAAATAAAATGTGGCCCTTTCTTATAGTTCCTTGTGCTGTGAAAAACCTGATATTGTTCTATTTGATTTTATCTGCCAGAATCTTTTGACGTTGTTAATTTGGAGATGTTTTTGCCCCTTTGCCAGGCATCAATGATGCATTTAGCATAGTCTGATATTAGAAACTCTGATGAGAAGAATCATAATAGACCTTTTCTGTCACTTTTCCTGTAGGTAAAACTTTTTTGGAGAGTTCTAGGTAAACTCCTAGAGTCTCCGACCTTTTCTAGCATTATCTGACCTTTGTATAGAAGCACTTAACCCAGTGTTACGGGAATCTGAAGATCTTCCCTGCTTCTAGGCCCTTTGCTTAAGTGGCTTAAAGTGAGTCTGACAACCTTCCGCTATTTGAAAGTATACTCTGTCCCCTAACAGGCTGAATGTGGTCATGTGGAGCCTGTGGCGGGAGGCTTGTTTTGTGATTGCGCAGTGGGTCTAGAGGGCTGTGATGGTCTCCAAGCCAGGAGAAGGCTATATATACCCTGATGTGAGGTTTTGCTTTGGGGCTCACTTTGAGAAGAGTTGTGTGATTTCTCCAGACAAGACTCTGGGAAGCTGTTGAGCCCCCCAAGCTTTGAAAAACCCAGATGTTGGTGCTTCCCTCTCTGGTAACTGACTAGGTATGGAAGCCCATCTGCTGATCTGCTTCTTTATCTGCTTGTAACTTGTGTTTTTATTCTGTTTGTATTCTCTGAAGTTCAGGGTGCTGACTTTTCCCCCTGAACTAGGTAAATGATATATGTTTGATTGATTAAAGTAAGATTGTCAACCCATTATGAGTTGCTTTCCTTTAGAAAAGCAGATCTAGGAACCTGTGCTAGCAGCTGCCCTGGGTATGCTAGGGTGCTTGCTGATACACCCAGCTGTTTAATTTTGTCCTCTACCAATCCTTGCAGGTATCTGGTAGGCTTTTTGGAGACAGGTGAATGGGAAGAAAGATATTTTTCTGAATTTAATGGAGAACAGTGAATGAGGTGCAATGGAGTGAGGAGCCAGGGAAGCAAGCCCTTTCTCATACTGAAAAGCCATCTAAGAGAATCTAGTACAACTATGTTTAAGTCACTCATCCTTTAGATAAGACTGGGTACTAACTATATGATCATGTTCAGAAAACTGCCTATAATTAAGCCCTTCCTTTTCCTAATATCCAGTTATGAGTTTCTGTAGCTCTTAGTTTAACAAAGTTTCCTGAAGGACTACCCTTTGGACAGTCCTTAAAGATAGACTTTCTAATCACTAAATTTCACATTTGCTTACCATTAGACAGGTTAAAAATTCCTCATTTATTTCTTAAACTTAACAATGTTTATCCCCATCCAAAGCAAAGTAGGCCTATTTTTGCAAAGAGAATGTTGGACTTCTTTTTCAATATTCTTTAGTGATTCATTTCCTTTTTTTTTCTACAATGAAAATAGTGAAAAACCTATGAACTTAAGCATAGACACAAAGCAAATTTAGCAAATGCTAACACGCTTTGGAGAATTAAAATGCAAAATGACAGGATGCATTTGTATATAGATGTACATTGAGAAGGTTTGATGTAGTAGATGGCCATTCTCAATTCCAGAAATACCTGGGTTCAAGTTTCAATTCTTATACATGGCTGTGTGAACCCTGGACAGGTCATCTCAACTCTCAGTGATATAGAAGATTCACTAAGGCTAAAATCTGCAGAGAAGGTCCAGACCTGCATTGGGATAGTTTCTTCATCTTAGAATCCCTTGTACTGATGACATCAGAGGTCTAATCTCTATGTTCATACAAAATACACACATAGACACTGACACACGCACACATATATCTATATACACATATAGACATATGTGTACTTATACATCCATGTGTGTATTTGTGATATTATGTAAAGTAAAGATACTTTGCAAAAATTTCAGATACTCTAAGTAAGTTTGTTGGGGCAACCAGGTGTCTCAGTGAATAGAATACTAAACTTGGAGCCAGGAGCAAATATAAGCTTTAATCACCAGTATTAGCCTTTTGATGTCTAAAGCTTTTCCCCAAGTTCTGGTTCTTTTTGGAGGGAGTTGTAACAGGTTTGAACCTGTTGCAGAAATATATTAAATATTAACTTAGTATTCCAATAATTTTGGACTCATAGACATTTACTAGCTGTGTAAAAGTGGGCAAGTCACTTAACACAGTTTGCCTCGGTTTCCTTGTCTATAAAATGATCTGGTAAAGGGAATGGTGAATCATTCTATTTGCCAAAAAAAAGCCCTAAATGGGGTCACAAAAAATTGGACATGATGCAAAATGACTGAACAACAAGTTAGTTGATTGGAATAGAGTGGTCCCTCGCTTCCTACTTTTAAAAATCTGTTGCTAGTTAGGAAATATTCTTTTCCCAAGGCAAGTAATTTCATCTCTCTGGGCCTGTAAAATGACTAAATGATGCCAAGTTCATGCCTTATCAGGATCAATTGAAGAAACCAAGATCGGTTAGAATAGAGAAAAGGAGATTTACACAGAAAATGATACCTGGTTTCCATTCTTTGCTGGGATATTCATGGTGGACAAATTGGACATTTTTGTTTAGCATTACAGAGAAAAGGAAATTCTTGGAAGTTCCAGAAAGTCATGAGAAGTTGTGTACAATTAGATGTTTTGAATTGTAAATGACATGCAACGTAGCCGTTCCTCTCTAATTGGAGATTTTCCTAAAAATTACTTTCCTTGATTATTTGTTATATATTTTACACAGAGTTCCTGCATGTACACAAATGGCTTTCATTGATTGCTTTTTGTGAATTTCGTAGAGGGGATCACATTTTTGTTGTCATGGATGGAGCTTTTTTTTTTTCCTGGTATGAGTTGCACTAGACATCGTTGAGGTCCTTTCTACCTCTAAGATCCTGTAATTCTGTGACCACTAAAGACCTATCATATTTTTAAAATCTATGATTTTATTACCATTGGATCATAGAAGCATGGAATCATAGAACAGAAATTAACATCAGAGGCTATCTATTCAAACTCATCCACTTTATAGGGAGAAAGAAATTTATTGAGGCACCTATTATTGGAAAGCATATTCTGGTTGGGGATTAAAAAAATAAAAAAAACTAGAGAAAAGAGCATTTTCTATTAATTCAAATTATTTGTCAAAATGACAACTTTCTAAATGTTTGACCATATCTTAACATTTTAAGAGGATAAATTTCATAAAGTTTTAGTAGAAAAGTTTTAAATATTGCTGATGTAAAAAAATTGTGTCTTTGTCACCTATGCCTTCCAAGATAGGCTTCTACCATCCTCACAAACCTGTTTCTCACCCTTTTCTTGTGATTCAATACCCCAGTGATGAATAAGTCTGTGCTACTCCCTCCAGTATTTCTACTGTCAATTATAGAGTTGTGGTGGGCTGGCATTTTAGACACTGAAAGTAGATCATCCATCTTGTTATCCCATTATCATTTTTGTTGACAATTTGAAACTTCACTTCTTCTCTGTAACATCAACTTTAATCACCTATATTAGCATTTTGATGTCTAAATCTTTTCCTCAAACTCTGATTCTTTTTGGAGAGAGTTGTAACAGGTTTGAAACTGTTGCAGAAAAATGTTGAATATTAACTTAGTATACAGATTATTTTGGAATCACTTTGGAATTTTGTTGTAATGAATAAATATAGTTTACAATCTTCCCCAAACATAATAATTGAATCATGGACTTTGAACCATGTGGCAAAAACTTTGTTATAGATTTTCAAAAAAAATCTCCTTCTGTCATCCATTCATGTCAAGATTTAAGAAAAGGATATTTCTTGTGCTTCTTTGTCCCAGGCATACTAATACAATCATTTAAGGATATTCTATGTGCTGGTAGTGATTCATATTATATTTGTAGGGTACTAGTTTAAATATAATAATAATGATGATAATATATTCTATAAAATGTTGTGTTTTTATTTCTTTTTTTGAGAAAGCAAAGGGTAGAAAGTTAATTATTTTTAGTTTTTAACATTCAATTCCATGAGATTTTCAGTTTTGAATTTTCTCCCTCACCCTCTACTCCCAGTTCCCCAAGATAGCATGCAATCTGATATAAGCTCTACTTATACATTCCTATCAAACATATTTTAACATTAGTCATGATGCAAAAAAGAGTTAGAACTAATGGGAGGAATCATGAGAAAGAAGAAACAAAACAAAACAACAAAAGAAAAGGAGAGTAAATAATATGTTTCCTTCTGCCATTCGGACTCCAAATTTATTTTTCTGGATGTGGATGGCATTTTCCATTGTTAGTCTTTAGGAATTGTCTTAGATTCTTGCATTTATGAAAAGGGCTAAGTTGGTCAAAGTCAGTCATCACACAATGTGGATGTTACTGTGCACAATGTTCCCCTGGTTCTGTTCATTTCTTTGTACATCAATTCAAATAAGTCTTTCCAGGTTTTTCTGAAGTTCATCTACTTATCATTTCTTAGAGTGTAATAGCATTCCATTACATTCATGTATCAAGACTTGTTCAGTCATTCCACAACTGACAGACACCCCCTCAATCTCCACTTCTCTGACACCACAAAAGGGGCTGCTATGAATATTTTTGTATGTTTGGATCCTTTTCATTTCAGTCCCCCCCCCAAAAGGGTTTTACATACATATTCTTGATTCCAATATTATTTCAATTGAATCGCAAAATAACCAAATGTGTTAAGTTCTTCTTCATCGTACAGTTGAAGCAACTAAACCTCAAATAAATTAATGGCCTTGTCCATTTTCAGAAGACTAATAATTATCCAAGGCAGGATTTGAACCTTGCTCTTCCTGACTCGTAAGTACAGTACATTATTTGCTCCACCAAACTTTGTTTATAGTGCCTGGCATCTAGCAAATATTTCCACAAATGGTCTTTGACTTGACCTAACTCCCTGTGATATATTGGTTCACCTGATTTATTTTTGTTTTTCAGCCCAAAGACTTGTCAATTCTTTTTTAACAAAAATAGGCATACATTCATACAACATTAATTGTGAACGCGATTTAGTATACTCCACATATTTATAAAATACTTATCAGGATTAATATAATTCCTTGTATATAGTTAGTGATTAATAAGTACTTGTTGAATGAAAACACATTTTTATGTTTTATCTTTAGCTAGGACTTTCTTCTTCCCCACGTGGAGGTCAGCAGATTTACCTTTACAAAGAAAAAAGATTTGTATTATTTTGTTTTATTCTATATTCTATCATTAACATTAATAACAATTTACATATCTATAGCTATCTATGTCATCATAAAATGTGTAAAGCACTTTCTATATCTTGTTATATATATGTGTGTGTGTGTTTATATATGTGTGTGCATATATGTATATGTGTGTATATATATGTATATGTGTGTGTGTATATATAATATGGCTTAAAAACTTATTGATGCCTCCTAAGAACACATGTGATAGATACAACAGATATTATTACCATGTTACAGATGAGGAAACTGAGACTGAGAGAGAAGATACTTGCCCAGGGACACATGGCTGGTAAAAGTTAGAGATAACATGGGAACATAAATATCCTGACACTTATTCTACAATGCAATCCACCATACAACCCTTCCATGAAAGACACACAGTAAAGTAGGGAGAGCTTTGGTTCTGTGTTAAAAGGTCTATGAACCTTAAATCAAACAGATAATTCATTTGGCCCTTTCATCTCTCTCTACAGTATAGACAGCAGATGTTGGGTAAATGATTTTACCTTGCTGGGCCTCAGTTTCCTTAATGTGGCATGAAGATATTGAAATAGGACCTCGTTACTTTTATTTTTTTTATTTTACTCTTAAAATACATGGACATAGAAATCATTCCACAGACATGCTCATCATTATGCGGAAGAAACTCATTAGTGTGTCAGCAAACCTCAAACATACCCCAAAATGTAATCATTCCCATTGAATTTTAACTCATGTAACTATTTTGTCCTGCTGTTCACCACCAAAAGGGGTCAACTGTGGGCTTTCAGGGAAAAGAAAGAGTCTCCCACTGGGGATTTGAGATAACTGTGAGGTTTGCTTAGATTATCCAAACTGATTGATTGACCATTTAGGACTTATGTTTGCTTCACTGTCAGCCTTCTTCCCCTTCTTTCCCCTTCCTGGATTCTTGCTTCATCCTGGTGAAGGGAAAGTCAACAGCACACTTTAACTTCAATCCAGAGAACTAGAATAATCCAGACTATTGACTGGTTCTAGATGGCCTGCAGATTTTAGATACTGCCTGGCTTTGTGTTGTTCTCAATAAAGGGATATAAAGCCTCTTCCAAATTATTCAGTGAAGGGTAAATAGAACTGCTCCCTTTGAATACAACAATCCTGAGCAGATGAGATAGGGCTAAACCCAAGAGTTGATAGAATTCCTTTGGAATGTGGGCAGGGGGCACTTTTGGAAATTCTCTCTCAAAAACATCTCTCATTGTTCATGGAGTTCTTCATATCTCCAGTATCCTTTGGGTCAAAGAGTCTGTTTTAACCATCTCAGGTCTTCACCCCCAACTTGTGAGTACTGGTCTATATTGAGCCATGTCAAATGACATGTATGGGTTTTAATATGACATCATTGTTCTCCTCAAAGAAGTACCATATCCAGACTGAGGACCAACAGAAGAGGAAGAGTAATGGTAGCTATAGAGGAAGAGACCCAGAATTGAAATAAGGAATTCTGGCACCTGCGTCAGCTAAACCATATAAACTGTGCCCTGGGCTAATCTATAGCAGTCACTTAGCTGTTCTTTGTTGAGGTGGCCCCAGAGTCAGGTGGCAAAAATGGCTCAGGGTAAAGGAGTTTATCCAGCCTGGCCTTGTGTTATCTTCCTATTTTAACTATTCTTGCTAAGTAGGTGTGAAGTTCCATTTTTCTGTGCTGTTAAAGGACTTGAAATATTATTGGTGTTTAGCTGTTCAATCATGTCTGATCCCCTGGTGCCTGGTGTCCATGGGCCTTTCTTGGCATAGTTAGTTACTGATGTAGTTTACTGTTTCCTTATCCAGTGGATTACAGTAAATGGAGGTTAAGTGACTTACTCTGGATCACACAGCTAATAAATGTCTGAGGCTGGATTTGAATTCAGGTCGTCCTGACTTCAGCCTCAGAGTTCTATACACTGAGACATCTATTGTTCTTTGTCCTACATTCTGGAAGAGGACCAGTGATATCAGGAGGGTGATGTCTTGCCAGGTGGCTCTCGATCTATCATTAGGACCCTCTAAATTTGATGCTCCACAACAAAGGTTTGATGATCCTACCTTGCTTAAAGCTCTGCTCTGTACTTTTGGAGCATGTTTATTCTCTTCCCCAACCTCCTGAATTTGTCTCAGATGAGAAAATATAGAGGTTCTTAGGCTGCCTACTGTTTTTGCTGCAATCAGGGCTGTCTGATTAGCTCCCTGAGTAAGGATGGCAAAGGCATTTCCGTATTTCTCACCAGAGCAGCCTTACCATATCAAGAAAAAAATAGGCACTCACATGTTTGCAACTAATAACTTTCTCTCTTGCGTAACTAACAACTCAGTGTCTTTTATTTTTTGAGCAGGGGAACAAGGCAATGGGTTTAAGAGACTTACCCAGGATCACACAGTTAGTAAGTTTCTCAGACCAGATCTGAACCCATATCCTCCTGGTACTCTATCCACCGTACCACCTAACTGACCCTCAGTGTCCAACTTTTCGTTTGGACTTGCTGAAGGCTCTGTTGGCAACTAACACCCAGGCCTCTTTTATTCCAGGTGTCCTTTCAAGTTCATTGCATTTATTTCTGGTTTTCTTATAACCTCTGTAATCATCCACTTACTGGGTTGCAACTCACAGTATGTGTGTGGGAGGCCGCCTATAACTTGCCATCAGTTTGTGTTCTTTCTCACGCCTGCCAGCTGTTCGGACACAGTATTTCTCTGCCACACAAATCTCATTTTCATCATTTTTTTAAAAATCCTGTCAATTTACTCCTCATGAAGGAGTGCACTTCATGCTCCACAACATCATGTATTCTCAGATTCAGGTTTACAGTCTCGACACTCGTGTGCTAATAACCAGAGGATTTGGGCCTGTGAACCAAGGATGTGCTTTACTCCTCACATGGCAATTCCACAGAGTCTAGGGATGAATCTATCCAATCGTCAGAATTCATTTGTGTGGCTTCTATGATGCAAGAAGGAGCTAATGAAGATTAAATCATCACATTCTTGACTACAGACATGCCAGGACCTGGTTTTAGTAATTTGACAGGTGTGAAGAATGAATTCATCAAGTCTAAAGATTCACCCCAGGGTCTCTGTGTCATTGGCATCATATGTGGTATCATCCAGTGCCATATGGCCCTAAAACTATTCACCTGATGGGAGGTATCAATGCCTCCTCTTCTTTCTTCTTTTCTGGCAGATGCCTTGTCTAATGAAGACGGCAGTGGCCTTCTTGCTGCGGTGGACTCAACAGCGCTACTAAGCTGAGCTGTTAAACCTTGCTCCAAGTACAAACCTCAGAACTCACCATTGGGAGTGTCATTTTTTTTGATTGCTCTAACCTTTCTCCCTTAGGAAACTGCCCTACATTTACCCTGTTCTGTGTAATACTTAGGTAGGCATCCCTAATTAATTCATTACCTTTTCCTTCATGTTGGTCTTTCTTTTTGGTTGTTTTTGTTGTTGACCATACTTACCGCAAGTTAAAATGCCACCTGAAAAACAATTTGGTGTTAGGGGAAGCCTACACAACATGCATTAAATTTCGGAGACTCCATCTCTCTCTGTCTTCTCCCCCTCCCCCACATCTTTCTCCTTCTTTTTCTCTGTCTCTCTGTCTTTTTGTCCTTGGCTCTGTGTTTCTGTCTCTGTGTCTGTCTGTCTTCCCCCCCCCCCCCCCATTTCTCATTCTACCATTCTGAGATCAAAAGGGATGAGAATAGAGCTACTTGAACTAGTTTAAGCATACTGGGGAAATTATAGTCAGTCTGCTGGAGAATGACATGCTTTGGGGAAAAATAAGGCAGGATTCTGATTTCCCAGAATTGAAATAATCTATAGCTATCTATATATCTATATTTTGTTAACATTTTGGACTATGCCCCTAAGCTGGCTCCCAAATTGTTTAAGGCAAGCTTTCTATATGCCAGCAATCATTATGCACCTGTCAGACATCCTTGGGTGTTTTGGCTGTATCCTTATGTGATAGAGAAGCTGTTGACAGTTAAGAGAATGGTGGACATGTGTTTATTTTTCAAATTTCCTTCATCTGATATTGGGCCAAATATAGGACAGATAGTATGTACAGTATAGTACAGGAGAGGATAAGATAGGATGGAATAAGATAGGATAGGATAGGATAGGATAGGATAGGACATGACATGACATGACATGACATGACAGGTCAGGACAGGACAGGATATTACAGGACAGAGTAGGGCAGGGCAGGATAGGATAGGATAGGATGGCATAGTAAAGAATAGTCAATTAAATCAATGTATATCTAGTATACTAGATATACATGTATATATGTTCGTGTGTGTATGTATATGTGGGGCTGTGAATAGAGTGCTGAGACTGGAGTTAGGATGACACAAGATCAAATCTGGCCCCAGAAACATACTAGCTGTGTGGCACTCAACCCCTTTTGCCTCAGTTTTTTCATCTGTAAAATGAGCTAGAAAAGGAAAAGGCAAACCACTTCAATGTCCTTGCCAAGAAAATGCCAAATGTAGTTACAAAGAGTCAGAAATGACTGCAACAACTGAACAAGAACAATAAAAAGGGGTGTGTGTGTGTGTGTGTGTGTGTGTGTGTGTGTGTACACACACATACGTATTGTGTTTTATATATTTAAACTTTTAAAAAATTGTAATTAAGTGAAGAGCAGAAAAATAATTATGTCTCTCTCTCCTTCTGGGATCTCCCTGGGATCTCTAGCTCAAAGAGTCTATCAAAAGTTTTGCAGGTATAGTCCGCAATTCAAAAGTGACAGGACTGATTCAGGATGTATTTCTACATGCAATTTGCTTCTGTACTCTTGGAGACACATGTGCTTCCATTGGAACAGGAGCAAGAAGGATTCTTTCACATGATTGGCAATGAGTGTGTGTACATACACATGTATGTGTGCATATATGTATATATGCGTATATGTATACACATGCGTGCAATATGTGTGTCTTTGTGTGTATGTGTACACACACACACACATATATATATATATATATGTAAGTATAATGTGTGTTTATGTACGTGTGTATGAGTTCTTGGCCATGCACATTATTTACCTCAGGATCTATAATTTCTGCCTATTCCTTTCCAAGCTATGAAGTGCAGACTCAACTGAGTTGCATATGGAAGCTCATGCCACTTCCTATTTGAAGGAAAGTGCCTAGGACAGCTGCTTTGATTCCTGTCCAGCCTCTAATCCTTCCTCGCCACACTCTCTCTCTACTGTGCCAGAGCAGTCCCCTTACCCTGCAAATATGCACCATCCCTGTGGTATCTTAATCTGAGGGCTCAGTTCTTCCAGAATCTCCATTTAAAGGAAAGTACTCAAGTTAGCCATGTCTTTATTCCTCTCTGGATTTTCCTCACAGGTATGCTAGAGTCAGCCCAAATAGGCTGGTGCTTCCTGAGCCCGTTTGCTAAATTGTCAAAGTCAGTGCTTACGCCTCAGAAATGTGTTTGTTTTGTTGGCTGTATAAACTTCAGGAACT
Organism: Pseudochirops cupreus; assembly: GCA_028627135.1. Lineage (NCBI taxonomy): Eukaryota > Metazoa > Chordata > Mammalia > Diprotodontia > Pseudocheiridae > Pseudochirops > Pseudochirops cupreus. Next base: position 347,085,547 of record CM053582.1, on the reverse strand, counting down.
GATGAAAAGAGTGTTAATAATGCAGTTTAAATATGAAAGTGTGTCTTGAGTGCTCCCCCCCCAACCCCCAGAGAGCCGATTGGTAAAGATTTACCAGCACAGCGCCGACCTCCCTGGCTCGCCGCTTTCTCCACTGCGCCTTCGTGGAGCAGCGCTTTCCTTTTCCCTTTTCTGCTTCCTTTAATGTGTTCTTGTCCCTCGTCAACACGTAAGCTCTTTGAGGGGAAGAACTGTCTTTCTCCTTGCATTGCTGTTCCAGCATTTAGCACATGCCTGGCACATGGTAACCACTCAGTAACTGCCTGTACACTGACTTCACTCGTAGTAGACCTTAGATCCCTTCCTTCCTGCCTTTCTGCCTTCCTGCCTCCCTCCCTCCCTCCTTCCTTCCTTCCTCCCTTCCTTCCTTCCTTCCTTCCTTCCTTCCTTCTTCACCTTTTCTTTCCTCCTCTCTCTCTCTCTCTCTCTCTCTCTCTCCCTCTCTAATAGAAAACCAGACTGTTGGGGGCCATGTAGCATTTCATTGCGTGGGGGTTATTAGGCAGCCAGATGGTGGTCCCAAAGACGATTAGTCTATATCTTGTCTTAACCACTTACTAAGTATGTCTCTTAAGTTATGTCTGCCTCAGTTTTCTCATCTCCTAAACGGGCATGGTGCTAGCACCTATCTCAAAGTATTGTTGTGAGGTCAAATGAGATGACATATATAAAACACTTTGTACTCCTTAAAGCAGTATTTAAATGCTAACTATTATTGTTAATTTATTATTCTTGTTAGCATATCATTATGAATTGAGCACAGAACCCACCTAAGTGAGATCCAAACTTATTTTTTTTTAAGTACACATTATGAAATCCTAGAACATGAGAGCATAAAGGGACCTTGGAGTTCATATAGTATGATCTGTGTGATCATAAGCCCCTCTGTAATATTTCAGTCAATTAATCATTCACCCTCTTCTCAAGTACCTCCATTGATGGGGAACTTACTCCTTCAGGGGACAGTTTATCAATCTATTCCATTTTGATAGTTCAATCATTGGGAATTATCATTATAAGGTGCTGATATTTGCAGTAATTTTTGTCTTTGTCCTAGTTCTAATCTTTACTGTTAGCAAAAAAAAGCCCAATCTTTCTTATACTGATGTGTGTATACATACAAACATGTGTGTGTGTATATGCACACATATATTTCAATTAAATCATAATACTAGTTTATCTTTTGAACTGTTTACTATAAGTAATAGGAAGAGGAGCAGGACTTGCGATTTTTAAAATTTATTTATGGAATACCCAATACTCCCTCTAACCATATACGTAGGCCCCTTCCCCAAGAATTAAAGTCTTAGAGTGTGTCCTAGAACATGAGTGACTTGCTCAAGGTCACATATATAGTATTGGACTTGAATGTACATCTTTTGGCTTTTGGAACCCCTTTTCTTTCCACTGCCTCATACTACCTTTGTATTTCTATTACTATAAATAATAGCCCACATTTTTAATGAGGTGCAGGAATGTAATAATATCTATTTCTCCCTCTGGGGTCTCTCTGGGATCTCTAGCTCAAAGACCCCATCAAAAGTTTTTTCAGGGAGAGTCTGTAATTCAAAAGCAATGGGATTGATTCAGGATACATTTCTATATCTAGTTTACTTCTGGACTCTTGGAGCCACATGTCCTTCCTTTGAAACAGAAGCAGGAAGGATCCTTTCACATGATCCTTTCACAATGTGAGTTGGGATGAATGGATAGATGAATGGATGGATGGATGGATGGATGGATGGATGGATGGATGGGTGGGTGGGTGGGTGGATGGATAGATGAACAGGTGGTTTTTGGAGTAGACAGGAATATTTAGGAAATTAAGGGAAGGGGTATACAAATTAAGATTAGATATTATTTCTCTGTTCTAGTTAAACTGATACCACAATAGGAGTCTCTTTCTCTTCCGTGGATGCCAGGTTCACCACTGAGATTGCACTCTGACTTCTGGCTCAATGTGGAGAGGATTAAATTCATTATAATATTAAATAGATCAGGCAGAATTAGCTCTCAGCAACAGGCAGCAGCTGGCTTCTTCATGTTGTGACAGGCTCTGCCAATTATGCAATGCAAATATCACCGCCTGAGTTCCACCAATCTCTGGGTCCTGACAAGGCCTGCAGATCTGTTTGGCGTTTCTTTTGATTTGGTTCCACCGGCTACCTTGGAGGTGGGAGTAGGGCCATTTTGAACATTTTGGACCTAGAGGGAGTCCATGGAGAAAGCTGCTCGTTTTATTTTCATTGATTAGTTGGAAAATTGTGTTGCCTCTTTTTTTGCTTAAAATAACAAAGTGATGTTGGGGCACCAATACCTTGGCAACCACAATAATTACCTACTTAGGCTAATTTATTGAGGCTATGGGTTTGTATTTCAAATGGCTGTTTGTTTTTTTATAATATGTTATCTGGGGGAGTGTGTGTGTGTGTGTGTGTGTGTGTGTGTGTGTGTGTTTTGGTTTTTTTGTATTCGACAAGGAGGAAATTGAGGGAGAATAGCCTGTTATTAATTTGGCAGGTCAACTGTTATGTTGAAATAATGCTGAAGAGGAAACTGGAGAATGTCTGAACCATTTAGGAAGATCAAAGGGGCCCTTCACCTAGGGTTTTAAGGACAATTTAGACGTCTGTATCCTGATGGAAATGAGCATTTGGGAGCTGTAACACACACCTTCTGCCTCCAAATTCAGCACTCTTTCTCCTACAAAAACTACAATGATCAATTTGCTATGGAAAAATACTGTGTCAAACTGGGAGCTTTGCCTTTTTTTTAAGGCGGGTCACTACTGGAGAGATCATTACTAATAGATGTATCTGAGTGATGAAATAAGAAAAAAAAAGAAGGAAAGACAAATTATTTGTGCAAGAGAAATGAAGTTAGAAAACTTTCACTGACTGAACCGGAGTATTCTGGCAAATCTGATCTGAAACTTCTTGCAGTAACTTTAAAAAGTAAGATAGTACACACTTGAGAATTATAGAAATGAGGGCATTGAAAACATGAAAATTTAATTGGGGTTCACCAGCTGTTCAGTGAGACAGCTTTTAGCATGAAGGGAATTTCCAATGACTACAAATTTCTCATATTACCTTATTCCTGTATATAAATATGTTATCTAGAAGATAAAAGTAATCATGCATTTTTCTCCACCCACATTCTGGTCATTCGGAGGTACCCACCTGTCCTTACCTCCATCCCTTTCACTTTGGGCTTAAATAAGCCATTTGTAAGTTTCAGATATTGATTCTAGTGTGTTGGGGGTCGCGTGCTTAGACACAGCCAGTGAGTAAAAGGAAGAGGGGGATTGGTTTGGTGTTTTGCCTTCAGTTCATTTTCTGGTATGGGTTTCAGAATATACCATAGAAATAGCGAGGACAGCCTGTTCTAAATTTAAAATCTGTTCTGGCATATATATAATATTGCACATTTTGCTGCTGGTCATTTGAACTAATTTGATTAATTGTGTTATTTTCATAGTTATGAAACTAAAGACCAAATCTAGTACAGCCTAGGGTGACTAGATGGCAAAGTGGATAGAGTGCTGGCCCTGGAATCAGGAAGATTCATCATCTGAGTTTGAATCTGCCCTCAGAAACTTACTAGCTGTGTGAACCTGGACAAGTCACTTAATCCTGTTTGCCTCAGTTTCTTCATCTGTAAAATGAGCTGGAGGAGGAAATGGCAAACCACTCTAGTATCTCTGCCAAGAAAATCCCAAATGTTGTCACAAAGAGTTGAGCATGACTGAACAACAACAAAATGTTTATTCTTGATTTAGCTGAAGCCTTTTTCCTGTGTCCTTCCAAAAAAAAAAGGCAACTAAATAGAGGGTATCCCATTGGTTAAGAATAAAAGGAAATAGAAACTAGTTTTCTCCCTTCTATTAAACCATTTTTACCTGTACTTGGAATACCACATATAATATTTGTGCCTGCACTTTAATAAAGATATAACAGAACTGGAAATGTCATGATAAGCAAGCACACTGATCATGAGGATAAAGGAGACTCAACATGAGGACAGACCACAGGAATGAGGAGTATTCAGTCTGGGAAAATGAAGAGTAATTGAGTGCATGGAAGAAGTCTATAGACTGAGGGAAAGCAGAGATGGGGTGAAGACCTAATTTTATTTTTGCCAATTCACAAAACAGAATAATTCAGCATCCATAGAAGATAGAAAGAAGTAATTTTAGGATTAATAAAATAAATTACAGTTGTGGATAGTCAGGTATTGATCTAGGCCAAGCCGTCACCTGCAAGGTGATAAAAAGTAAAAGCACCATGGAATAGAGAAAGTTTTTATATAAATGCATATGTCCACAATAGTCTCCCACCAATGGTAAACTAGGGATATTTTGCAACACATCGCTAACTTTTGGTGACTGATGTCATGAAGAACAAGGTATTTATATAGACAGAAAGATAACATATATATGTGTATATAAATATATATTCTATATATACATATATGAGATATGTACATATATGGGTGTGTATACAGAAACACACACATATATACATATATAAAATCTATGGGAAATAGTTCATTATTTAGAATCTGACAGCACTAAGGATTCTTGGTGACAGTATATATGAATGTTTGTGTACATGCATACATATATATGCACATATATTATAGCACTATATATGTGTGTATGCATACACACATATAAATATATGTATAATATTGTGTATATGTGTACATGTGTATATGTATGTATATGTGTATATGTATGTATATGTGTATATGTATATGTATATAATCACAAAACTACCTTGCACTTCTCCTTCCTCCTTTCTCTGGCCAGTTTTCTCTCTGTTAATATCCCCTACACTGCTTCACCTGAACAGCTCTTCACTAATAAAATCTTGCAGCTTTCTCACAACAACAAGGCACCTTTCACTTTGCTTTTTTTGTGACCTATACCTCGAACCATTTGGGATTCTTATATGACAGTTTCTTGACATGTGTGAATGTGTGTGTGATGGAGACCTTTGGCCTATGGAGCCCTTTTTTTAAATGTTCTTAAATATATAAATGGAATACATAATAATCTAATGTACAATGTATATATGTGATATACATAGTAAATGTATAAAATGAAAAATTTAATTACATCACAATATTTTTTAAGTTATGGACCTTCAGTTAAAAACCCCGCTAAGGACAGTGAGGTACTTTAGAACCTCCTGTTTATTATATATGACATGCTAATTGCATCAAAGTCTTAAATGTCCCAGAACCTCCTGAACAAGACCTATGATCACTTCAAGATGTTTAGTCTATCCACATATGAATGTAGAATGACTAGTGTCCAGATGATGATATGAAAAAGAATAGATATGACATTAAGTTAATCTGTGAGAACCTCTTGAACACACATGCTTTTGGACAATGAATACATATAAAAGGGAACAAGAATAATAGAATAGATTTGCTTGCTTTGGGTGGAAAAATTTCATAGTATTATAGTGCCCTGAGTTTCTTCTTGAAACTAAGGCCCAACATTTCAGTGTCAGTATTAATTACTCCAGTAATGTTACATTTCAGTGAGTCATATAATACCATAATTTATCAATATTTGTCTGAAAGTTCATTGCTCAAAACTGAATGTAGTACACCAGATAGGATATGGCAAAGGCAGACTTTGTGGGACTATGACTAACCCTGGTTTGAAAATGGCACATATCTTAATGCAGCCTAAAATTCCACTAGCTTTTTTGACTACCACATAACAAAATTGACTTCTGTGGAGCTTAGTTTTGCCCAGAACCTCTCTATCATTTTTAAGATGACCTGTTTCCTCACAGTTTCCCCCATCTAATTTTAGGCTTAAAAAAATCTTCACAAATATAAGAGTTTACAGTTATATCAAATAAATTTTGTCATATTAGATTCAGTACAAAGTTGTTGCTAATTGAACTTTTGGATCCTGTCTTTGTCATCTATCCTGATAAGTATCTGTCCTAGTTTGGATCATCTGGGAATCTGATAAGTTTCTCATATATACTTTTATCCAGGTCAATGATTGGAATCTTAAACAGCCTAGAACCAGGCACAGATTATTAGAGCACTCCACTACTATTCTGCTTCCTATTCATACAGAGCCATGAATCTAACGAAAAAGAAGTAACATCCATTTCATATCTCTCCATATCATCCACAGAGTTAGCATGAGACTTTGTCAAGTTGGTGGAACTTGAACTCAAATTTATGTTTCCCAACTTCAAGCCCAGACCTCTTATTTCTATTCCATGGAGCTGGGGCTAAAATCCAGGACTTCTGACTCCTAGGCTTCTTAGTACGTATGTTCTCTTTTCTCCTTTTTATCTAAAGGACTTTGAGCTATCTATATTTATAATTTTCTAAGTCTTTTAATAAATAGTATTTATTAAAATACCATTCTCCCAACTGAGGGCCTCTTTGGGTATTAGAAAAAAAGTGTAGTGGAAGGCAAAATATGGTCCAAGGCATCATTCTTTTCAGCTTCCCCGCTCCTTCCCTTCTTGATATAAGCAAGATTACCAAAATACTCAGTCCCTTTATTGTTGGATTTTCCTTGAATCATTTTACCCCTTTATTGAAATATATCTGTCCTATGTCAGATTTGCTCACTTCAGTGCTTACTGAAAAATATCAATAGTCACCTCTAAAAGATTTGGTAATGGCTTATCAAATTCGTATACTATCCAAAATGCCCCCAGCCTTTTATCCTCTCTCCAAATTATTGGCTTTTCACTTTTGATGTGCTAGCATTTTCACTGGGGGGGGGGGGGGGGAGGAAATGCATGGGCAAAGGAAATCATCCTCCTACCAGTATTACATTGTTTTAAGTGCTTACTTCAAGGATCTCTGATTTTTATCTCTCAATCCATATCTCATCGGCTTTACATATTAGTAGATGCTCTCAGTGAGTTGCTATGGGTAAGAAACATTTATCTCTAGGGATGGGGCATGGTTTTCTGATGATAAGCTTTTATGAATTTAGCCAAGATGGTCCTCAAGGTTAGAGATATGTGGTTAGTCACTATAAGCTTTTCAGTTTTTAAGGATCAGCCAGCTGTGTGGAAGGAAGGAAGGAAAGAAGGAAGGAAGGAAGAAAGGAAAGAAGGAAGGAGAGAACAAAAATAGGAAGGAGAAATAGAGTAATAGAGATAGAACGAAGAAAGCAAAATAAAAAGAATCTTTCTAAAATGTAGAGCTCCCCCCAATGGAAGGGTCATCTCTGTAAATTGTGAGTTCTCTATAACTGGAACTCTTCAAATGAAATTCGAGCGGGCCCTTGTCAGGGATGTGTTAAAAGGTCACTCATGTATTGGCTTTGGATCCTGAAAGTGAAATTCCATCATTATAGGTCTTAAGATTATCTGTATACATCAGTTATTCCTTTTATAATATTCCATCATCATTGGGGAAGAACTAAAGGTTGATTATGTATATTTCCACACTGGGCAGATATATGAACCCACATGTTTTACAAAATATATGTGGTACCCCACCAATGCAAGCCAGTCCTTTGTGCAAGTAGAAGAATGTTTGATTCAGTTTACACACAGAAGATTATGGATATACTATGTATGCACAGTACATACTCAAAGGGTATTTGATATATGAAAGGACAGAATAGATAAGCTATGAATGATTAGGTTTAAATGCTGTAGATTATTATTTTTTTTTAATCAAGATATTCCAAACTGAACTCCCTATGCCTCAGAATACTGTCTGCCTGTTAATGGTTGAATAGTTCAGCCTGCTGGCTGAATCCTCTATTCCAATCTAGATTTCTTTCCCCTGAACATGCTGTTAGAATTCCAATGGCATCTGTAACCTAATCAGGCTTAAAAATCCTGGGCCATTATATAGCAGATTAGCCCGTTATAGCAGATTATATTTATACCCATAAACAAAGTAGTTGTATGCTATTCTTCAGAAGACATGTATGGGCCTCTCCACTTACCTCTTGAGTAACTTAGCTGGAAAGTGGCAAGGAGGTAAGAATTGAGGCTGATACCAATGAGCTGGTAAGAGCTCCACCATCACCAAAAAGTGGCCAAGCGAAAGAGAAATCACTCTGAACACATTAAACATGACAATAATAACGAAACGATGGCAGCAGTGGAAAGCCACCTCTCTGGCGGTGAATCAGACGTTAACAGCCCGCCATCTTGTGAAAAACAAGAGAGGGAAAGGGCTGAAGCAACAAGAAGAGACGTGCAAACCCAGACGTAGGGGCTGTCAGGCAGAGTGTGACAGAACCAGAGATGCTATTACTGTGTGTGTGTGTGTTTTTTCCCCCTTTTTCCTTGACCCCTGGAGAATACACAAATAAAATCAATTAATGGGCCTTGAAGAAGAATCACTTTAAACTGTTCAATTAAGCCCCGCAATGCAGAGAATAGAAGGGGAAAAAACAACAATAAATACGTCTTAAAAAATGGACTTGTCAGAGGCGCCAGGGTCCCGACATGCACCATTACTGACGGATCGAATCACACTTCCATTAACACCATAATCTTATAGACTCCACAGGCTGTAGAAAAGGGATTTACTTTAATCAGGTTTGGTTAGGGCTGAATTTGAAAAGTGCTACAAGAGAAAGAAAAACATGACCTCAACCCCTTTGATTTTTCTTCTGTTTTGCTTCTTTGGTTTATAATTCGCTGTCCACCATTGGGTCATATTTAATGACTATGATCCAATGCTGCATTTCTCTCTTACTGAAGCAAATCATTAGCAAAAATTGGAAATATTTCTTCTTAATAACAGTTTTAATCTAACCATTCCTTTAAAACAACAATAACAAGAACACAAACAGCCAACAGTCTTTCTGCATCATCTTTCAGGCGTCTAGGTGGGCAGCTCTGCGTTTGAACAATATGCTCATTCTCCAGACGACTTTGGATCGTTTGACTGCCCTCTCTGTAGTGTTCACTCACTTACCTGGTGACTCAAGGAGACTCTTGCAGGGCAGGTCTGATGAACGGCCATTTGGGGACATGCAAGTCTATAAATCAACGAGAAGTCAGACCATTTTTTTCTCACTGCTTTTTTATTTGTTTCATACATTTCCTTTCTTAGTTTATCAGAAGACACGAGATTGGTCTTGAGTTGAGCTTTGCCTCCCCCTTCCTCTTCCACACAAGCACAGATGTCTTCACCTGAAGATTAAAAAGAAATCCAATGTACAGTCTGTTCTGAAGTTTGTAGAATGTGTTATGTAGACTGTTTCACTTGTTCTTCACATCTTTCCTGGATGTGGACTGTATAGACTCTTTCCTCAGAGAATTCAAATGCTTTGTCCATGCTCACACAGTGAGCACGTGTCAGATGTAGCATTGAATCTAAGTCTAATGTTTGAGATACTCTATCATGCTTTTCTTCAAACAGACAAATCAAGGAAAGGTAATTTTTCTTGTTTGTCCTGGGGAGGGCAATAATTTCCTATCAAATTTTTAATATCAATCACATTAAAATGATGTTGTATTGTTCAATATAGTTTTTACATGATAATGGTAAGACCAATTAAGCCATAACCAAGCAATAAAGATAAGTCTATTTTGCATTAGCAGGACTTACATGAATATGTGTGCCACATTGTGAGCACATTGACCTTCCTCTTTGGGTTTGGCTTGCATTTTTAATTTATTTTACATGAGTTCTTTCCTTTAGGTTCACTGATATTGCTTACGCACTCCATTTTTTCCTCCCAATTGCAAGGAAATTCTCAAACAGTAAGAGAAAGTTTAGCTACCCATGTTTTGGGCCTTCTCTCTTGACCTTACTACAGTCATCTAGAGCAGGGTGAAAGACAGTAGATATAACACAGTTAGGTTTTGAAAGTTCTGCTACCCCCTGGGAGAATAGAGCTAAAACATTTATTAGAGAATATTTACTTATTCCACGTTGTTTCCAAATCTGTTATGTTCTAAATCTGTTGGGGCTCGTTATTCTTGGAAATTTTTAGGGATTGTTCAAGAGTACCTTGAGAGCAGAACTCCATACAGTGAAGTCACAATGTGACTTAAGAGAAAGGAATTTAATGGGATCCATAAACTCGTGAATTATAGGATACCTTCTTAGCTTATCAATTAGCAACAAATCTACCCAAAAAAGACAATATCTAACAAAAATGGAATCCATAAAATATGAAGCATGCAGCAAGGATTTGCATGCAAGTGTTTCTAAATGTAGTATGGCAATAGATTGTTTCTTCTGGGATTGGTTTGGCACAAACTGATGAAAAGTCACAGTGATTTTTTTAATTCCTCAAAGAGATAAAATAAAATAAAATAAAATTTTATCCCATAAGAGATAAAATAGCATAAGAGCCCTGCTGGTAACTCTTCTGCCAAGCAAAAGAAGAGTCTGCTATCACAGAGATAGTGAAGAGCCACAAGGCTCCTTATTTCTCCATTATTTAGAAGAGGACAGAGGTAGGGCACAAAAATCAGAGGCTTAAAGAATCCATGTGCTAAATGCCCGCATGCCAAACCAGAAGGAAAAACAGAGAGGTCAAGAAAACACCTTATCTTTAAAGTCTTGCTTACTACTTGCATTCAAGTCAGATAACATTGTTCTAGTTAAAAAACTTCTTATAAGGATCTAGGGTTGCTCTGTGCTGCCTTCTTAAATTGGAAGCTTCACCACACTGCCTATATTCCCTGGTGTACTGGATTTGCAGGTTAGTAGAGGTGTCAATCTCCTATCCATGTAGGGAGTTGTTGAGGATTAAGGCCATGGTTCCTGCATTATCAAACCCACCTTCTGAATCTGTGGCAGACTGAATAGCACCTTTTTGTAAGACTTATTGAACTGGTTGGAGCTGACTGAAGGAATATAGGAGGTCTCCCTCAAGACACTCTCAAAGCTGGCTAATTAACAATAGTATTTGTGTTCAGATCATACTCTATACAAGTTGGGTGAGGCTCACCAAAATCCAAATAGAGAGAGTAAAAGTCAAAAAGAGAGATGCTAGAACATCCCAGAGAAAAGGAGAGATAGGAAGACATTCAAGGAACAGGATAATAAAGATGAGAGTGAGGGAGAAACACACAGAGACAGAGAGACAGAGAATGCTAGAGGAAGGGGAAAAGGCTTAAGAATAGACAAAGAGGATGTGGAGACAAAGGCAACAAAAGATGAGAGAACATGAAAATAGCTTGAAAAAGATACCAAATTAAAGAATGTAAGGGCATATTCAGTCATAGGATTGGGAGGGTAATTCTAGAAACAAAATTTAAAAAAACCTCCCAAAGCATAAAATTCACTCGAAAAACTCTCTAAGTTTAAAAGTTCCCTGGAGGCACTGTAATAGAAAAGTGCTTTTAAGTGCTATATCTACTTTTTTTGGGGGGGGGGGGAAGGGGTGTTTCCTTAGGGACTGTCTCAGAGAGATGATTTATTGTCTCTAATATTTAAAGTGACAGGGACAATTTTGAAGGACCTGCTGTCATGGCGCTGGCATCACAGTATTAGAAATTACAAAATAGCACCAGGAATTGGGCAACTTGGCATGGGGCTTCTCTCTGGCCTCGATCTATGCAACTGACAGGAGAGTGAATGCACGCTGACCAGTGATATGAGGGAGCAAGGCACAAATCTATTGACTGGAGCTTTTAATTAGAGCTCAGTGTTAAAACTGTAATTGTACTTCTGGAAGAGACAGTGAATATGAAACATTAGCATATGAACCGTATTTCTCTTTAAGCCACTTGAAAGTAGATTTATGAATCTTTCTTTATACCATTTCCTAGATCTGAAATGCTTCCTCCTACCCCATATCTTTGTTCTCCCAAATCCTACACATCTTGCAAATCTCAGCTAAAATGATAAAGATAATCATAATAGTAGTCATTGTAGTAAAGATGACAACAGTAATAATAATCCCATTTATGTAGCACTTTAAGTTTTGTAACGCTCTTTACATTCATTCTTTCATTTGGTTTTTGTGATTTTCCTGAGAGGTAAGTGAATGATTATTCCCTTTTTTACATATGACTAAACTGAGACCCAGGGTGGTTAAATGATTTTCGTAGGGTCCCACAAATTGTAGGTTTCTGAGGCAGCATTCTGACTGAGGTCTTGTGGAAGCCCAATCTGGCACGCTACTGAATAATGTATTAAGCCTTTCATAATCACACTCAGCCAGAAATAATCTCTCCCTCTGACGACACTTCATATCAGTCATATAGTTTGAATCTTATGTATGCCAATCATTCTAAGTATGCAAGGTGGTATGTCTTATCATCTTTCCTACTAAACAGCAGTCTTCTTTCTTACCTCATCACTCAACTGAAAGGGCTCCCTCAAGCCCAACAATGATCTTTTAATTGCCAAATCTGATTGACTTTTTCTCAGTTATCATCTTGGTTGACCTCTTTGCTCCATTTGACCCAGTTGTTCACATTCTCCACCTGGATGTTTTCTCTCCTCTGTGTTATTGTGACACTACTCTCTCCTGATTCACCAGATGCCCAACCAGTCTTTTATGTTCTGCTTCACTGGATCATCATCCATATTATGCCTATTAATTAAGGATGTTCCACAAGAATCTTTCATTGTCCTGGTCCCTCTATGGAATTCTCTCTCTCTTTCTCTGTTGTAGGTCTCAGATTTTTTTTGTGTGTGTTAAATTACCATCTTTATGTAGATAACTCATAAATATGGATTCAGTCTTAGGTTATATCCTGAAATCCAGTCTCGTATTACTCACTGCCTATTGGGCATTTAAAACTGTAGGTTCTGAAGATATCTTAAAATGACCATATCTATAACAGAGCATATCTTTTCCCTTACTCTTCCATCTTCGAAACATCCCAGTTTCTCTCAAAAGACTCACCATTCTTCCATTCTCCCTACTTTGTATCTCTGATATTATGTGCAGCTCATCTCTTGCCCTCACCTCATTTACAATCAGTTGCCAAACTTTGATCTTTCTGTCTCCACAGCATCATTCACATCTGACCCCTTCTCTCTATTTATGCAGGCATGACCTAGTTTTTAGGCCATCATCACCTATTGCCTAAACCAGGAGTGGGGGGAACCTGTGACCTCAAGGCCATATGTGGCCTTCTAGGTCCTTGTGTGTGGCATTTTGACTGAGTCCAAGTTTTATAGAACAAATCTTTTTATTTAGGGGATGTTTACTGTGACATTTGGATTCAGTCAAAGGCCTGCATTTGAGGATCTGGAGGGCCACATGTGGCCTCAAGGTTTAGGTTCCCCACCCCTGACATAAACGATAAAAATGTTCTGCTGCTTGGTCCCCTTGCCTTGAATCTAACTCTGGTGATAAGGTGATTTTCTTAAGCACAATTCTGGCCATGTAACTCATTCCACCTGCCCCCCTCAAGCATACACAGTCAGCAAATTCCAGTGACTCATTCTTGTTTCTAGGACAAAATAGAAATTCTTCTGCTTAGCTTTTAAAGACATCCACAACCTAGTCTCAAGCTATCTTTTCAGCCTGATTGTACTTTACTTGCCTTCTTTTATTCTATGATCCAGCCAAAATGGCCTTCAGTCTATTTTTCTTACTCAGCATTCTACTTTCTATCATTAAGCCTTTCTCCTAGGCCAGGGGTAGGAAGCATGTGGACTTGAGGCCACATGTGGCCCTCTAGGTCCTTGGGTGTGGCTTTTAGACTGAGTCCAAGTTTTACAGAACAAATCCTTTTATTAAGGGGATATGTTTTGTGAAGTTTGTATTCAGTCAAAGGGCTTCACTTGAGGACCTAGGGAGCCACATGCAGCCTAGAGGCCACAGGTTTCCTAACCCTGAACTAGGTCATTCCCCAGAGCTTACATGAACCCTCTCCTTACCTCTTCCTCATAAAATTCCACTCTTTCTTCAAGATGTAGCTGAACATATCCTACATGAATCCTATCTTGATCCCTCCCAACAGCTCATGTTATTCCTCCCAAATTGTCCTGTGTGTAAGGAATTGAAGCTTCTTTTACCTTCTTAATATTTATTCTTCTGTATATACTGATACATATGCTTGTGACCCCCGTTACAACGTCATCTTCTCGAAAGTAAAGATGGTTTCATTTTTCTATTTGTATCCCCCTCACCTACTCTAAAGCCTGGTAAATGCTTAATAAATTCTTATTGATAGATTGATTTTGGTTGTAAGATCCTTGAGGGAAGAGATTGTGTTGCTTTTCATCTACACATCTCTAGCACCTATCACCATTTTTTTTCCTGTGCTTGGTTTACAATACTTATTGTTGAACAAATGAATGAATCCTTCAATTATTTTTGTAAACAGCCATCATATCTCAGTTTCTATAATAAATGTCATCTTATCAAATTATGTGTTTAAATCTCAAATGCCAATCCTTCTTTCTATCACCTCTAGCTTTTAGTTTAGTGTACCCATCACTGATATAGAACCAACTGTTTCCAGATCAAAGTACAACCGATCAGATCCTCATTTTCATGAGAAATCTATGACATTAAATCCAAAAGCCATTGTGCTCTTCAGGATGTTAAATGGAAATGTTACCTGATGTTGTTGTTGTTGTCATCACCATCATTATTAATGTTATGCAGCAATATTTAAATTGCTTTAGTTTTTTTTTCCCCTAAGCCTAATGATCCCTTGTGTTTGCTCTTCTTTCTTGTAGACACAGGAGGTAGCTTAATTTTAAATTCATAGAGGTTTCTGTGGCTAGAATCTCTCCAATCATGACATTCTTTCAGGCTGTTAGGTCAAGTTTAATATTGTGGTGGAGACAGTACAAAGTGGCCTGCTGCCTCTGCTAGCCTCCCTACTTATGAGAAAATGTGAACACAAAGAACTAAAGCCCATTGCCCAAAATTCAGCAATAGTATAACAGTAATAGAAGCGATGTGATAGGCCCTCCCAGTTCCTGAAATCCTTGGATGATTTAAGCTTACTATGCGACATTGTCTCCCCTCCAAGGGATGTAACTCATGTTTTCCCTTTCCCCCAACATACTGAGTTCTATATTTGGGACCCTCCTCTATAGATATATATTGTGCTTTCCAAGTCAAATCTTAGCATACTCTTTGTATCTCTTATACATTTCCCTAATTTTCAGTTATGTTTAGTTAAAGGCAGGTTGTAGCAGTGGGAAAGTGAGGGTAGTGAATGGAAATTCCATGGAAAGGCAAGAGGCATTGATTTTTATCCTTGGCAGAGAATTAGCAACCTCTCCTCCTCCACCCACCTCCATAATTTCCCACAACTTACAGGAGACACAGTTTGTGTAGCAAGATCTCTAAGAGCTGAGGGAGATGCCTCTCTGACCGTCTTGGCAATTGCAGACTCCACCCTTTGCTCTTCTTCCCTCTGTTAATGCCAAACACAACAGGCTGCTTTGCATGTTTTAAGTGCTGCATGATGTTTCCTACTATAATCAGTCTGAGCTTCCTGCTTCCCCCAATCAGCCTCTGCACTTAATTGACCAATAGAGCTAGACATATGGAGGATCGAATCACAAACCCAAATCAGCAGTTGTCAGAGGAGATTAATTCAAACAGGAGGCAACAAAACACTTTTTTTTTCCTTTCACTCTCATTTTTGGCCATCTGATGAAAGAAATGATTATTAATATCTCCAGCTGTGCCCTCAGGCAGATGCCAACAACTTCCCTGCACTGCTCTCTACCTCCTTGTGTCCCTTAAATCTGTCTCCTTGTGATACCTTCTGGCCTCCTGGTCAACCAGGTGGCAACAGGGATAACCCTGGCAAGAGCAGCTAAGAGAAATGCTGCCAAACAGCACAGACCATAATGGCCTTGGACTAGCTCTCTCAGTGAAGGTCACACCTTTGAGACAGCGAGAGAAAATCTTGCATTTCTGCTTCAGTGATAGAAGAGGAGACTACCAGTCACATGATTAAAAGCACCAACATCGGGACAAGCAAAGTCTTCCACTCCTAGCACCTGAATAAAATTAATGGTATCTAAGGAGGAAAAGAGAAATAAAAGTATGTATGTCTAGATTATGAAAGGCCTGGAAAACCAAGCAAAGTATCATTGATCTACAACTAGAAGAGACCTCAGAGGAAGAAATTGAGACCTAAGGAAGAAACAAAAATTACTTGCCCAAGGTCACAGAGGAAGTAAAAGTCAGAAAAAGCAAATCTGGATCTTCCAAATTCAGACATTCCTCTTTCCACTGTGTAATTCTGTCCTCATGGGCCTGAGATTAGCTTAGAGCCACTAGAGATTTCTGCAGGGGGAAAACTAACGCAGAATAGAACTGTTTTTTGAGGAAAAGTTATTTGGCTGAAGAAGAAAGGATGGACTAGTGTATGTTACTTATACCAATGTTATTTCTCAAAGGTCTATAATTCTGGCTCCTATAGTCAATCAATCAATCAGTCAACAAGCAAATTTTTTTGTTTTGTTTTGGCAGTTTTCTTTATTTCAGGTTAACAGGAGTTATAGGAATATCAAATTAGGAACCCAAAATTCACCTGAAAGTTCAGAGAATATCAGTTTTTTACATCTCACTCACTTTATAATCTACACTACATTCTATTTTGATTACAGGGTGAAGGAAGAATCTTAAAAAGAATCCATGGAGGCCTGACTTGGAAAATGAACCCTTCTGTCTCTTAATATTATCAGAAAGAGATTTTATTGTTGCTGTTTGTCTTTCATTCTCAAAGAGGACTGTGATGTCAGGCAAGTGATGCCATGACCTGCAAGCGAATTGGATTTAAGTGAGAGGACTGTGCAAGGTCACTGGTGTCACTTTCTCCTCCAAAGACATCTGGGTCTAGTGGCAAGATATAAATCAGGATGACTGGAGATGGCCCTCCTTTGAATTTTTATTCATGAAGTTTCTAAGCATGTTGCCTTAATGCCAAATATCAAGTGTATTTATCCCTTAGCTTAGAAGAATTTGAAATCCAGGCGAGAGCCCAATCTCCAAAGCCAGTCTTCCACAAAGAAGTCTCACAGAAAAAGTCCTGAGTTGTTGAGGTCATCATAAAATGTTGAGGTATAAGGTTAGGGGTGCTCATGACCCCAAAATACCAACACTCCCGGTTCTGCTGAATGAATTTGACTCAAGCCTTCTCTCAGCCAAAGAAAATCAAAGTTTATTAAAAGTTCACCATAATGGGAAGGCTCTTAAGGAGTCTCGGTATCTGTGTTGCTTGCATTGGGCAAGCCGGCCAGAATCATCTGACACAGAGTGAGTCTGAGCTAGATCATTCTCTGGCTCAACAAGCATTTGTTAAGCACTTTTTGTTGTTATACAGTCTTTTTTTCAGTAATATCTGACTTTTCATGATCCCTCTTGATGTTTTCTTGGCAAAGATACTGGTGTGGTCTGTCATTTCCTTCTCTAATAGATTAAATCAAACTGATTGGCCAAGGTCACAGAACTAGTGTGTGTCTGAGGCTGGATTTGAAGTCAGGTCTTCCTGACTCCAGACCTGGTGCTCTATTCACAGAACCACCTAGTGTTTCCAATTTTATTCAATATAATTCAATAAATAGTTGTTTATTAAATGCTTACAAAACATATGATTTAGTCCTAGATGCATTAGGGATACAAAGAAAATATGTGTGTGTGTGTGTGTGTGTGTGTGTGTGTGTGTTGTTTTCCTCCAGGAATTCACATTTTACTCATTTACACACACACACCCATACACACACAGAGAGACAAAGGAGATAAAAAATAATGCAAATATGTTTTAAGAGGAAGAGGATGCTAGAAATTGGAGGAGGAAGGAGAATAGGTAAGGCTTTATATAGGAAATGACCCTGGTTGGTACATTTGTTAGGAAACAAGGTGGAGTTGAGATGTGGGAACATTCCAGACGTGTCAAGTCTTGTACAAAAACAGTGGTAGAGGGTCATATTAATGCAGTTGCACAATATTGCGTGCATGATAATAGTTGATAATATGACATATAGGCAAATTAGGAAATGCAAGAAAAAGTTTGGTTGCCCATAAAAGAGACTCTGAAGGCAAATTAAAAGGGAATGAACAGTTTCTTACCCTTCCTTCCTGTTAAGTGAAATCCACTCTTTCATATGTTGCTATCTCACAATCAACTCACTGTGCATTGAAGTGCTTTTTCCCATTGTAGTGTATGTCCCAGAAGCCCCTAACCCAATTGAAGACACTCATCTTTACAGTGGGAACGTATTTAAGATAATAGTCAGTATTATATATGCTGGAAAGTTTGTAAAACATTTTGCAGCTGTTGGCTCCTTTGATCCTCACAGCAGCTGTGGAAGGTAGGTGGTTTTATTATTCCTAGTTTACAGATGAAGAAATTGAGACTGTGAGAGGTAAAGTGAGTTGTCCAGGGTTACGAAGCTAGTGAGTGTGTAAGGCAGGATTCCAACACAGGTCTTCATTACTCCAGGTTTAACAATCCATCCACTCTGCCCTATAACTACCCTGGAGGTTCATCCTGACCAGTCATTCCTCCCCCACTAGCAAAATCCTGGACCTTTTCAGGGCTTGCTATGAAGGTCGAAGTACTGGCATCTCTTAGACTCTCTTGCTCTGTCCCCTTTGCCTCTTTGTCCTGCCCTCACTGCCTGCTCAGAAAAAAAAAAAGAAAAAGAAAAACACACTCATTTGCTGAGTCCCTGATATCAGCTCCAAGACAAGCACATTTTATTTTCACTCTGAAGTCTGTTGACAGCCAGAAAGAAATTAGGTTCTCTACCCCCCCACACCCCACCTCGTTCACCCCTACTGCCATTAAGTAATGTGGAAATGACTAGAAATGGATAATAAGAGAGGCATAAAACCTGCTTGAGGGTGGGAGAAGATGGTTGTATCCTTGGGGAGGAGCAGAGAGTGAGTGTATATGAGGGGAGGACTGAGGAAGGAGGAAGAAGGGGAGGGCAACAGCTGTCTCCTAGAGCTGCACAGGTGTAGGGGTGCTCATTAGGTTCCCACAGGCTCTGTCATTAAGGCTGTGGCAGCTGTTGTTGAATGTGACTGGCATAGCCACGGGGGAAGCAGTAAACCCGGCTTAATGTTCAGAGCACTGATGTGGCTCCAGTGGACAGGAGAAAGCAGAGCTGGACTTCCTGGCTAGAAAGTTGGCTGCCATGTCTTCTGACTTCCAGGAGTCTCTGCTTTGTCCCTAATCTTCCTCCTTATTTCCCTTAGGCTCGCTCAGCTCCCTCATACTTGGACAAATTGTACGTGTGTGTGTGTGTGTGTGTGTGTGTGTGTGTGTGTATGTACACACACATACATGCATATGTACATATAGATAGCTATACATATATCTACATCTATATGTTCATACGTTATAGCAATATACCTGTATTAACATATAGGTAATAGCTATATCTATATCCTAGCCTCTGAATCCCTTTCCTGGATAATTGGAGAAGGGAAAAAAATCCAGCAAACATGACATGGTCTAAAACCCCTATAGCGTTTGACCAACTTAACCTTTCCTATAGCATTTACATCTACAGAGTCATTAACAGTAAATAAAAATCCATGTAGGCTAAGTCTAGAACAATAAAGGGAAACTGATGAGAATATTAGACTGTGAGCTGCTTGACAGCCTGGATGATTGTGGGTTTTTTTTCCTTTTTTTTTTTTTAATATCCAGCATTTAGTACAGTTCCTAACACATAGTAAATGCTTAATGAATGATAATTTATTAAATGACTGAATTCATATCAATAGAAAAAAGAACAAAACACAGTTTTTCAGGCAGGAAACAGTCATCTAGACCTTTTTATTTTGTCTATACTAAACCTTTATCAAAATGCAGTGTGCCGAGCCTTGACGAGTCATAACTGTACTTGGCAGGGATTCATTTGTTGATGGTTGGCCATTGTGGTACAGAGGTTGGTTGGATAGTTGGATCTTGGGGACAGTTGTACTGGTAAAGGAGATTAGGGGTATCCCCCAGAGAGTATAGCTCTTGGTCATACATAGCATGAGGGATCAGGCAAGACTCTAGAAAATAGATATAATGGCAATGGGACATTGGGAGCAGTACTTTGAGGATGTTTATACCTAAAAGCTATTGATAGATAAAGTAAAAAGTGAATATAGCAAACAGCATTTGCTTGGAGTCAGAAATCCTGAATTCAAATTTGCCTCTGTTCTTATCTGTATAACTTTGACAACTCACTTAACCATTTTGAGCTTTGGTTTCCTTATCTGTAAAATGAGGGGGTTCAAATAGATGGTCTTTCAAAGTCTGCTCCAGATCTAAATCTATGCTCTTATGGGGTAGGGGAGTGGGAGGGAGAAGTTCCTCCTTCCTATAATGGAAACATTCCCCAACACAGGAAACAAATATCTCCTAACACTGTAGGAAGTGTGGAATAAAATCCTGTTTAGTGAACACCCAATGTCATTTCTCATTCCTTCCTTCCTCAACCAATATCACAAATTCCTTGATTTGTCACTCCCAAACAAAGTTGAATTGGATAGTCAAACCATGATGAAATGAAAGCTTTGCATTGTTTTCCTACATTTCTACTATTTTTGGAGGGGTAAGATAACCCAGAAAGAAATTCATTCTATGTTATATTCACACCAAGAAAGGAAATACAGAGATGCAGATAAAGTGCAAATAGAATTATAGTTCAATGTCTAATTCAAAACACTGTAAAGTCAACAGCAACTTAGTACCTTACCCAGGGAACTTTCAAAAGACTTCTATATTATTCATGGGTCAAACATTTTATATGTCTTGTGGTTTGCTGTAGATTTATTTAAGCCCAAGTTTCTATGCCTTGACTTGTAATAAAAATCTCTAGAATCATCCATCATAATTCTAGAATCACAACCTCTCTCGCCCAAGTTTACATATCTAGACCAGAGGACATCTACTACCTCTATCTGGAGTAGTCCTATGACCTCATCTCTGGTGGCCTTCACTCATGGAAACCGCTGAGATACTATGCTTTATCCTAAATAATTTAATTCAGTTCAACAGAAAATGTATTATGCAAAGTCACAGTCCTCTTCCCTTTAGGATTATGTATGGTCCAATTAATGTTTAAGGGAAATGGAATTTTTGAGATAGGTTGAGGATTCCTATAACTCTTCCTAAGCATCACAAATGTCTTTAAACAATACTTGGATGATCACATGCTCCCAGGAATCCATCAGCCTTCTAGGAACAGTATGAGTTCTGAGTGTTTCTGGTGGAAAATATCTGTACTCACAGAGGTTCTCTGAATCCTCTCATGACTTGGGAAACAGTACATGGGATAGTGGATTGAAAAAGAACAGTAGAATAAAAGGCAAAGCCCAGAATTCAAGTTAATTTCCTTACATTTGTGTTGTGTTTCACATACAAAAGTGTTCTCGTTCAGTGTGTACCAGTAAGCTAACTCTCAGGGCCCTGTGGTGCTTCTTGGGGGTGTTGGCATGTCAGAGAGCAAAGACACTAAGTTTTCAGTTCCAGGTGATCTTCTGTACAAGTTGTTGGACTTGAATCTGTTATGTCTGTATTTCTATTCCTAGTACTTAGCACAGTGCACAGAACATAGTAAACATTTAGTAAATGTTTATCTCACTATAAATCCGTCTAATCTCCATAACAGATTCTCCTTTACCTTTCACCTCCACTTTGGGAAAGTGTTTAATATATATATACATATATATATATGTGTGGAATCTCCTTTGAAGTCACTGAAAATATCAAACATCCAAGAGATTCTCAGCATTTAAAGGAAATTTGGCTCAATTGAGCTATAGGAAATATAATTTCCATATGACTTAGAGACCATTAAAACTTCCTAAGAGCTGGAGCTGTCTTAAAATGAAATAAAGAAGCAAATCATACTATAGTAGAAATGGAGATGTTAAAGTGGAAGCCAGATGAATATTCTGGTTTAGAGGTGGTTTCTGCATTTCAACTGATGTAAGAATAGATGACCTTTAAGTCTCAATCTATTGAAAAGAGTCTATGAAATGTGACATAGACCACGCCTTTAGGGAAGAAATTCCACGAATATGTATTCAGTGTACTATATGCTAGGCCTTGAACCAAGCAGAAAGAAGGGAAGAGAGAGAGAGAAAGGAAGGAAAGAAAGGAAGGAGGGAAGAAAGAAAGAAAGAATGAAGGAGGGAAGAAAAGAAGGAAGCAAGGAAGGAAAGAAGGAGGGAAGGAAGGAAGGAAGGAAGAAAAAAATGAAGGAAGAAAGGAAGGAGGGAGGGAGGGAGGGAAGGAAGGAAGAAAAGAAGGAAGGAAGGAAGGAAGGAGGGAAGGAAAGAAGCTGCTACCCCCAAGGAACTTACAATCTATTATACATATTTAATTACCTATGGTTTTCTTTTAAATATAGAATTTCAACATGATAAATTCAAAAGTAATACATTAGTAGGCCTGGCTCTTTAAAAACAGCTCGTATGCAAAGGATGCCAAGCAAATCAGGTCATATAAGCCCGCACAACATGACGAAACCCACATGAGAAAAGTATCCTTTCTGTTAAAACATTATTATTTTTTATGGATTCAAATATATAACAGTCTCATTTTTCAAGGAACTGGGAGAATTTTATTTTCAGTATCTCAAAGTTGATCTGCAAGCATCAGCTGAAATTCTGAGCATGGCTCCCTGAAAGCCACTAATAAGAGTCAGTAGGGTCACCAGTCTCTGGGGGGGAATGGGAAGAAAACTATTTGTCATCAGAGAGGTATGAAAACCAAAATGGGTAGTCAGCTTGTCAGTGGTCTCAGGATAGTTCTGTTTTTAGTATAATAACAATGAATTTTGTGGGATATTGACAAATCCCCAGGTCACTTTCTTGTATATGGAAGACATGAGTTATGGCCAACACCATGCCAAGCTAAGCCATCATATTTGCTCTATTAAGCAGTAAACCCACTGCTGTCTCTAAAAGGGAAGGAACCACAGAATTGGTCTCTAAATATTTGTTCATTGATCAGATGTTGTGATAGTAAACCAAGAAACTTTCACTCTCTGAAGAATTCTAACTAGTGCAATAGTGGATATACTGTAAAAGATAGCATTTCTAGGACTAGTTGGTGTTATCACAATGCAAGTTATTTAATGTCCTGTGGAGATTTGACATTAAGATAGAAATCATTTAGTGTAAATCATTGCAATAAGTGTGAATTTGAAAAGGCAGAATAGAGCATGGTTTGGAGTTACAGGTGGAGTGTTTGTTGCTTCTCTTTAGTATTTAATGTGGTTGTCTAAGTAAGGATAATTCTGCTTCTTGATGTTTTCTTTTCAATAATCCTTGAGAGCTCAATTTGGGATTTAAATGCAGCATTGGTCTCATTAAGTCATCAACAAACATGCATTAAGCAGATACTGTGTTCTAGGCATGGCGTTAAGCACTGGAGATACAAAAAAAGGGTCAAAAACAGACCCTGTCCTCAGAATTTAAAATCTAATGGTTGAGATAACAACTACTTACAGAGAAGATACATAGGATAAATTGAATAGACTCTAAGAAAAATAGAAGTGTTAAGGTTGACCGGAAAGGTTTCTTGAAGAGGTTGGGTATCTTTTATATTTTTATCCTTGTTAAGAATATCTCAAATATACTTCTATTTTCCATATCTCTAATTCAGTCCTCCATTCAAAGAAATAAGGGTAGGTGGGGCCAGATCTAACTCAGAGAGTTTTGGTGAATTTAGTGTTAGGACTGGAACTAAATGAATAACTTGTAAACATTTAATATTTAACTTAAGAAGGTTTATTAATACTACCCTGGAAAGAATATTCATCAAGGATACAGTGTATCCAAGTGGGCTCCCCTCTCCTTCTCATTAGTTATCAGGCATGTGTGGTCAGAAAGACACTTCAAGCCTTGGGACGTATCCCAAACCTTACCTCAACATGAGGGGAATGGGTCTTTTGTGATTGGGTGACCAGTAAGTAATGTCAGTATTTTGGATCTTAGTCCACTGGGGCTCAAGATCAATTCATCCATTGATCAATTAACATTTGTTAACTACCTACTGTGGGCCAGGCACTGTGATAAACATTGGGAATACAAAAAGAGGCAAAAGAAATTCCCTGACCTCGAGGAGCTTACAATATAGTGAGGGAGAAAAAATGCAAACAACTATATACAAAATGAGCTACATACAGGAGAAATATGAGATAACGAACAGGGAAAAATCTGGAACTAAGAGGATTGGGGAGGCTTCCTATAGAAAGTGGGATTTTCGTTGGGAAGCCAAGGAGGTCAGTAGTTAAAGTGAATGAGGGAGAGTATTTCAGGCATGGGGTGGCTAGAGAAAATGCACAGTCAAGTTATGGAGCGTCTCCTTAGTAGAACACCCAACAACCCAGTGTTACTAAATCAAAGAACAGTGTTGGGGAGTAAGGTATAAGAAGACTGGAAAGAATAAGTTTCATTGAGTTTTAGGGGAAAAAAGAGTAGCGTAAGCTACATGGAGTAAGGGTAGCCCCTACCATACTAGATCACCTCTCATTCCCCAGACTAAGAGATTCAGCCTATTTTTCATTATCATAAAGATGAGGTAGGCAAGTGGAAAGGACATTTGCACATCTGCTTTGCCAAGGGTCACTGAGAACCAAATGTTTTAATATTATTCCTGAAATGACAACTAACAATCTTTTATTGGAGTTTCAAGATCCATTCATAACAATGGCACAGCTTTCCAAACTGTGTGGAAGAGAAGGACTAAACCAATCATACTTTTTGTCTCATACCTTTCTTCATGGACATTGGTTTAAAGAACACTCTAGGAAAACCTCGTCGTGCACTTCATCTTATGCTTAGTGATGACATATCATATCCTCATATCTGCTTCTGCCCCCTCATATCTCCATGTCTTTTCACATACTGTCCACCATTTATGGAATGGTCTCCCCATTTCTTTTTCACTTGAATTATTTCCCTTTCATCCAAGCTCTCAGCTCAGGTGACAACACCTGCATGAAGCTTTTTTTTTTTTCTGGATCCTTCAGGTAGAAGCAATTTTAAGTTCATGGGATCATAGATTTAGAGCTAGAGAAGACTTTGGAGGCCATCAAACCAACTTTCCTCATTTTACATATGAGAAAACTGAGCCCCAAAGAGGTTAAGTAACTTGCCAATTATTATACAGATACTGAGTAAATGAGGCAGAATTTGAAGCCAGAATTCTCTTTTCTTCAATCAGGTACACCAATCTATTCTATTTCTCCTATGCACTTTTCATATTATAGTTTGTATTATAGCTCTCTTTAGATTTGTCCATGTCCCTTTTCTGGAACTTAACTTACTTAAGGCAGAAACTGCATCATTGTATCTGCAGAGTCTAGCAAAGAACTTTCCATATAGGATGTACCTAAGGAATATTTGTAGAACTGAATCTTAAAATTCTAGACTCCTAAGTTTCCAGAGAATCCCCTGGAATCCAGAGTTTGTGATAGATTACTTAATCTAAAAATGTGATCCAAAATTCAAATTTGGAAAGAATCTCAGAAATTTAGAACAAGAAAAAGGGAGAGTTTTTTTTTTTACTAACTTGCTAATTACAATTATACTGAAATTCTGGTTTTTTTAATTCCTTGGATATTGAAATATTTGTTTTTGTTGATGACAAATAAATACAATGTTTTAGAAAATGCAATGATAAACAAAGGATAACGGATTATCTTGTCCAACATATTCATTTCACTTCCAACAAATGAAATGATTTGCTTATGGTCATGAAACTAGCAAATAGCAGAGCTAAAAATTGTCCATGGATTCTCTAATTCCAAATGCAGGGAGGGTTCTTTTCTCACAAACATTCTAATTCTCACAAAACTTGTTGGAAACCATAACTTTCTACAGACATGTAGGAATCATTTGATTTCCATTCCAGATCAACAAATGAAATATTCAGTAATTTACATTTTCCTGCTGGAACATGAAATATCTCACCTCTATGTGGTACTTTTCCATATGAGGTGATGATTTTTCTTTGTCATATTTTGGCCAGAATGTTGCTGACAGGCTTGGACTTCTGAGCTCAGCTTATACAACTGTGTGTGGATTAGCCATCTTATAAAAGTAAATTCATTTAGTTAAACTTTTTAAATAAATAACAGATGGTCAGATAGGCCCTTTTACAGGGTAATACAGATTCCATTTGGAGAACTGTTCAAATGGCTACCAGTGGTGAAGAAAATAAGGGAAAGAGAGATAAAGCAGATTTTAATCCCACCCACCTTTCATCTCCTCCCAAGAAAGGTATTTGAAATAACACCCACTATGTTTCTGAAGAGGAAGAGTTCACAGTGTCAAACTAGTTTATATGAATGGTTCCATAGTCAGAAAGACATTGAATCATCTAACATTTAGGACCTCTCTTTTTAGACAGCAAACCCCTTTCAAAATGTTAACAGTTGACACAAAAACGAAGGAGTACCATTCACCATATGCCACTTATTATGTTTTTTTCCTCTTGCTGTGAAAGTTCTTTCAGCATATTTCCTGGCACTATTAGGATGTACATAGTCTCAAGGCTTCCTGGAACATAAGGGGTCTTTGGAGGTTTCCAGTTCATTTCAGAACCTGCTAGAATGACTGTGATTTAGAAGGATCCTAGAGCTTGAAGACCACTATGATCCCAGTGCAAACAATTCGGTATACTTTCAGGTTAAAAGGCCAAAGACTACCCTATTCTTAAGGTATTCCGTTAGTGTGACCCCCAAAGACCTAGTCAGGCCCTATATGACCTCCTACCACCATAAGCACAGGCACTTACTATCTCACAAAGATGAACAAGGTCAGATAATTGTCTAACTTTCAGCTAACAGTTATTTGGTAGAAAAGGATTGTCCTACAACTGAAAAGGGTTGTTGTTGTCATTGTTAGCACCAGACCTTAACTTCTCTGCCTCCTCCCCATTAAAATTACAGAATACCTTCACTCTGAGATGAGGTAACAATTCCCTCATGTGAGTTATCTTGTAAAATGACATCACAGATTAAAGCAGAACAAGACATACAGCAACAAAACCCAACTCTTATGACTATTTTAGTTCTGTGCACCTGCAAGCTAGTTGACATACATTGTTGAGTAGTTTAATGGTATTCAGTAGGTACTCAACCAAGCTCACTTTACATTATCTTCTCTCTTGCATCTTGCAATCTAGCCAAACTTGCTGCTCCTTGTACATGGCATGCTATCTTCTGGTTCCATGTTTTTGCATAGCCTGGAGGCACATGCTAGTAATGTACTCCCTGCTCCCTTCCAACCCATAGACTGCCAAACTTCCTTGAAACCTCAGCTCAAACATCACATTCTATATAAAAATTCTCCTGGTTCTCCCCATGTGTTAGTGAGATCCTTTCCTTCTAAATCTCTTTCTTGTTTGATTTGTTGTCAATTTTGTATATGTTTATATATGTGCCCCCCCATTAGAATATAATATCCTTGAGTCAAGACTAGTTCAACAGACACTGGGCCAAGAGCTAGAAATACAAAGAAAGGGTGGAAGAGGAGGGTAGAGACTTTTCCATTCTTATTTTTGTATCCCCAGGTACTTAGAATAGTGCCTAAAACATAGGAGGCACTCAAAAGTGCTTTATAGATTGACTGATGATGCCTAAAATCAGTTTCTAAAAAAAAGAAAATCATCATTATTCAAAAGGCTAATAGATTTAAAAATCCTCTTGGTTCAACACAACTTTCACCAATGTCTATAAGATCACAAGACTTACTCACATTGACATTATTAATTCCATCCTGTGAGTGTATCATTGGCATGCATGGGGCTTTGCTTCAAGATGCCAATATGGGGAAGAGGGCTTCCTCCTTGTAATGAACATCATTCTCCACCAACACATACTGCCATGAGACATAACTACCTCTGGAACCCACACTCAAGGGGTCCCTACAGTCACACTCTTATCTCAAGTCTACCTTTCAACTTCCCACACCCAACTTGTATTGGGACAGGGGCCAAATTCACTTCTGATTGTATGTATAGTTGGATTGAGCTCACTGCCATAGCTGTCTCCCACCTCTGTACTGACCTCTGCGCTGTCCCTTGTGCCAAACTCCATTCTGCTAAATTTTTTTTCCATATCAGGAGGTCCCTCCTAGTCCCATAAAAATAAGAAGTTAATTCCCTGAAAACTTAACTAAAAGGTCATAGAAAGGAGAGGTATGTCTCTTAAACTTACTTTGTGATTTGTCTTAAACCTTGGCTATATGTGAACATAATTTTCCTGGTTATTAAACCCATTTAGATAATAAACTGCTTAATAGGGGAGGGGGTAGTTTCTCAACTAACACCTCATTAACCTGTTCCAAGGCCTTGCTGGCTGGCAGGGTCAAGTCAGCCCTACATTATCAAATACGCTACCCATGAATTAAAAGGAACTATTACTCTCTTATTAAGTTTGCCAAAACAGTCGTCTATGATTCAGAATTGGGTGTATTCTAATTTCAGATGTGTCTCATGTTGATGATTTGAAATCTTTTACACTGTGCATTTATCTTCTTCAAATGTTAGATGAAATGAAAAAGTGGAAGCTAGTATGTGTTTCCTACCATGTCTCTATGACAGTGGTTCTCAACCTTCCTCATGCCATGACCCTTTAATACTCCTATGTGGGCGGACCCCCACCTGGAGACAGAGGAGCAGTGTCTTGGTTCCTAAGACCATCAGAAATGTGTGTTTTTCAATGGTCTTAGGTGACCCCTGTGAAAGGGATCATTTGACCCCCAAAGGGGTTGCGACCCAAAGGTTGAGAACCGCTGGTCTATGAGCTAGTCAATAAGCATTTTTGAGGATTCACTCTGTGCCAAACAATGAAGTAAACATTAGGAATACAAAGAAAGTCAAATAATTGTTCCTTCTCTCAAAAACTGTACATTCTAGTGAAGATAAAGGTAAGCCTTGAGTGTGACATAATCAAAGCATCAAATAATGTTAAGAGTGGATGTTCATCCAACATTTGAAGAATCATTATTAATAATGACAATAACTAACTCTTATATAGTTTACAAAGTATATTCATGTGTTCTCTCATTTGATCTTTAAAACAGCTCTGCTAGGTAGGTCCTGTTATTATTATTATTATTATTATTATTATTATTATTATTATTATTATTATTGTTATTGTTCTTATTATTCCCATTTTGCAGATTAGTAAACTGAGGCAAACAGAAGTTAAGTGACTTGCCCAGTGTCACACAGATAGTGAGTGTCTGAGGCCAAATTTGAACCCAGGGCTTTCTGACTCCAAGTCCAGTACAAACTAACCACCTTAAAGATGAACCAAATCTTAGTTTTTTGTAAGGTTTACAAAGGCCTTATCATCTCAGTTATCCCTTAACACAACCGTGTGAGGTAAGGTAACATAGCTATAATCATTCCTATTTTAGGGATAAGGAAACTGAATCTCAAGAAAGAATAAGTGATTTTGTCATGTTCTGAAAGCCTGATACTTTTTCTACTATATCAGGCAACCTATTTATCTAGCAGCTGCTAAGACTTGGCATTCAGATAGATCTTTAAAGAGTTCATCATAAGAAGCAGCATTTGTTGCTCAGTTCCAAATCTTCATGACCCAGTTTCGGGATTTTCTTAGCAAAGATACTGGAGTGGTTTGCCATTTTCTCCTCCAGCTCATTTTACAGATGAGAAGACTGACAAACGGGATTAAACGACTTGCCCAGGATCACACAGTTAGCAAGTGTCTGAGGCAAAATTTGAACTCAGGTTCTCCTAACTCCAGGTTTGATACTCTTTGAATTGTGACACCCAGCTACAAAGAGCATTGGATTTTAGAATCAGAAGACTCTGAAGCACCTCACCTTTTACTGATATGGAAAGATCAGCTTGGACAAGATGCTCTCTAAGCCTCAGACCTGCATTCTAAACTTGAATTACACAATAATTTAGGACAGAAATTCTCAGTGGTGCTCTGTGTGTGTGCATGTGTGAACATAGTGTATCCCTTTGGCATTCTAGTGGAGTCAATGGACCTTTCTCAGAATAGTTTTCTAATGCAGAAAATAAAATCATGGGATCCAAAGAAAACCAATTTTATTGAAATACAGCTATCGAAATATTTTTAAAACGTTCATGAACTGCAGGTTAAGATTTGGAAAATCTAGCTAAAAAGATCACATAGAAATGCAGGTCCACATGAGGTAAACTCTTACTTAATGTATCCCCAAGTTTTTATTTATGGGGAAAGCTACAAGGGAATCATGGAAATTGGTTGGTTTTGAAATTAGTTATTGTCCACAATTCATTATGAACATGCATATATATATATATATATATACACATATGTGTGTGTACATATGTGTACACATACATGTGCACATATACACAAAAAGTTAAGAAAATCTGTCTTGAGTTATTCTATTATTTGAATACGAGGCTGAATCTTAGAGAACATTTTGTCCTAATGGATCATTTCACAACTATGGAAGTTGAGGTGCAAAGGATCCTTCTGATTCTTAAGGCTGATGTTCTTCCCATTACACTGGCTCTTGTGATGAATGCTTTAGAAGACCTTTCTGAATGCTAAGTATTGAGGAAAATAATTATTAGTAACCAATTAATATATGAGAGTATCCAAGTTTTTTTTTCCCTTTCTATTTTCTCATTCAAAGACCTGTCCTTATGAAAGCTATTGCTGATAGATGAGTTTGGGTTAATATTCTCCTCAGCCTTGGGTGAGACGCTTTCCAATGGAAACATAGGTGACTTGGGTAGAGGCAGATCCCTTTGTCTAGATTTCCCAAGGTGGGTGTGTTCTGGGTGTGGTCTCTTGGTCCAAGAGTGATATGATCAAGGTCATGTCCCCAGTCACTCATTAGACTAGGCCCATCTCTATCTGTAATATTCCATCTCTCGTTAATTGTTAACCAATCAGGGTTGATTTCTGCCTGTCTGGAACACCCACTCCTCCAAAGTTATATAAGCATCCAGTGGTCCCCAAAGTTCATCTTTGGTTCCTGAGAGTGCCCCTAATCAATTTTTATTAATTACTTACCGGTTATAATTTATAAAATGATTGTCAATTACCCAAATTATGTCTCTCAGACTTTTCATCAGTCACAGTATAAGCCGTTGCTAGAAAAATAGGTTTCCTGGTACAGTATAACACCTACACGCACATATATATTTGTATGTGTGTGTTTGGGCGTGTGTATGTGTGTGTGTGTGTGTATACATATATATATATATATATATATATATATATATATATATATATATATATAAAACACATCTGTATGTTATTTACACATATGTACATAACAATGACTAAGGTAGCTTCTTTAAATTAATATCCTTTATAAAACAGCCTGAGATTTGAAAACTGAAGGGTGTAGAAAACTTACTTCTTTGAATATAAATATCTAGAGGGCATGGAGAAGCAAAGAACAGAGATATTGAAATACTGAGAAAAATAATAATATCCCTCCCTTTCTTCATTATTTATATACTCTCTGTAAGAAACTCTGTTAATATGAGGATGAATAAAACAGTTTCTTACATAATTATTACTAGGGATTCTTTGTCTTGTAACAAAAACATGTTGTTGGGAAGGGTTTGGAGGTAAGACTAGCTACCATAACTTTATTTTGGTGGCCCAGGCTGTCCATGGGAACAATCAGTGGAGTGATAGTAAAAGGTTAACAACTGCGTCTCTGAAAGAAAAAAAAATGTTCAGGTCCCATTCCATTTTAATCTGAGCTTTTAATATGTTCTCCATCCCTTTATTACATCTAGATAATCAACAATATAATAAATCAATCCCCCAGTTGGTGACGTGCTGATTTACAAGGTGTAGTGTTCACAATGAAAATCTAGCAATTGGCTCTCACAAGTCAGTATGATCTGGTTTCCTGCACAATCTTAGGTATAATCACTCTTATGAAAGAGGTTGCTCACAAGCCAAAAAGCCCAGCCTATAGCCCTGCTGGGTTAGAAGAAGTCAGATTCTCAGAGATGTGTATCATGATCACGTGTAAATAACTTTTTTGTAGGCAATGGGGACCAGAGGTAATGCAGTATCAGATCAATATATACAGCAAATGAATGGTGTGGGTGTGAAAGATGGTTGGGGGTGCAGATAGGAATAGGATAAAGTGAAGGCAGTAACCGATTAGCACTCAGGTAGTGTGGTTAGAAAAGAAACTGAAATGAAACAGAAAGGGGAAAGCCTTCCTTGGCCCTGCTGGGGCTTGCCTATGTTAGAATCCATCAAGTACCACAGCGGGAGTTGGGATTGCAATCAACTAGTATAGGACCCTCTCTCCCAGCTAGATCTGATGCTGGAGAATCAGGTGACTTTAACTCTTTCCGATGGTATTCCTAAAATCTGACCACAGGGACAGACACTTTTGACTATTTCCAGCTAAAAAGTTTCAGTGCGTTGAAACACTCCTCTTTAAAACTCTCTTTTGCTTCATTTTGGTGTTTTCAAAAGGTGTAGGTAGTGCAGTAGATACAGTACTGAACCTGGAATCAGGAAGATTCTTTTTGAGTCCAAATCTCTCCTCAGACACTTACTAGATGTGTGACCCTGGGCAAGTCACGTAACCTTATTTGCCTCAGTTTCCTCATCTGTAAAATGAACTGGAGATGGAAATGGCATCCTACTCTACCATGTTTGCCAAGAAAATGCCAAAATGTGGTCGTGGCTAAAAATGGCTGAAGACAAAAATATTTTTAGCACTTTAGACTAACAATTCTTTGTCATTATATAGTTACCATTTTAAGGTTTACAAAATTCTTTAGATGGGTTGTGTTGGTTGAACCTCATAATAACCCTATGAAATAATATGTACAAAGTTATTATTCCTACTTTATTAAATAATGAAACTGAAGCTCAGAGAGATTGTGTGACTTTTCCAATGTAAATCAATAAAATAAATATTTTTAAGCACTTATGATGTGCCAGGCATTCTTCTACATGCTTGGGAAACAGAAAGAAGCAAAAGACAGTGCCTTCCCTGGAGGCTGCATTTGAATCTCAAATAGATGCTGCTAGCATTGTGTTCTTTCCACCAGACCATGCTGCCTCTCAATCACATGTCTGGAGATGCTTTTCCTGTATGGGATGGATGCTGCTTTGGAAACAAGTCAATCCATCAATTAATGTTTATGAAGTGGCCATTCTGTTCTAGGTGATGATATCAATTCCGTTCACTTGTTTTCAGGTGTGCCCAACTGTTTATGCGCCCATCTGTGTTGTTTGTTTTGTTTTGTTTTGGCAAAGATACTGGAGGGGTTTGTCATTTCCTTTTCCAGCTTATTTTACAGATGAGGAAACTAAGGCAAATAAGGTTAAGTGATTCACCCAAGGTCACACAACTTGTAAATGTCTGAGGCCAGATTTGAACTCAGGAAGATGAGTCTTCTTGACTCCAGGATCAGCACTTCGTCCACTGAGCTTTAGAAGTGTCACTTTACTTAACAGCTGTGTGACGTGGGGCAGGTCGCTTAACCCCAACTGGCCTGCCTTCCCCCTCCAAAAAGAAAAAAAAATCACTGTGGCATCTGTGGAATTTGGAGCAGAGAGGGTAAAATTTAATGCTACTGCCGTAATTCAGGCAAAAGGTGATGAGAGTTTGAGTGAGGGTGGCATCCACTTTATTGGAGAGAAGGGGACAGATACTAAAAACATGGAGGTAGAAATAAAAATTGGAAATGACACTTGGAAAATTGTTGTATGTGAAGGAGAGTGAAGATTTGAAGATATATACTCATATGATCATAAAAAATAATGATATCCTCAAGACTTAGGGAAGTTTAGAGGAGAAAAAGGTTTAAGAGGGTACAGTGGGACAGATCTTGTGTTCTGTTTTGGACATAATTTGGTTGGCAATCCCTGTGGAGTAGTCATGTAGAGATGTCCAACAAGCAATTGACATTGTGGTACTGAACTCAGCAGATAAAAAAGAGTTAAATGTAGAATTTGAAGGCTCGTCTCATGAGAGATATTTGAATCCATAGAAGTTAATGAGAGCAATCAAGAGAAAGGAAATGGGGGGAGAAGAGGAAGCCCATGAGAAACCCCTTAGTGATGCCGATGGATAGAGGGTGGTCATTAATAAAAACCAAAGAGAACTGAGGAATGGTCAGATGGGGAAGAGTGAAAAAAAGGAGAGAAAAGTATCAGAAAAGTAGAGCATTCAAGTTGTTAAAATCAGTAAAATGTTCAAGAACAAGAAGGTTTGAGAACAGTTCATCAGACAGAACAGTGAAAAGGGTTTTTTGGTTTGTTTTTTTTTTGGTTTTGGGTTTTTTTTTAACCTTTAAGAGAGTTGTGTAATCAAATGGTAGGGTCAGTTTGATTGCAAGGGGTTGAGAAGTTTGTGGGAGATAAATACGTGGTAAAAAGGAGTATAGATGGCTTTTTCTGCATTTGGGGTAACATTATATGATAGACTAGAATGATTGAAGCTACACAGCTTTGCCATTTAATCATTTTTCCTAATATTAGTAAATTTAATAAAGTATATATTGATTGTTATAAAAACTAGTAGAAATTCATTCAAAGGTAAGCACTTGCCGTTTTCTATATAAGAGATCAATCCCTTACCCATGCAATGAAATATATATTAATTATGTCTATGTACTGTAGAAAGTTTAAGCCGAGAGGGAAAGAAGGTAGGTAACACTGACTCTTCCTTGTGCTGTCTCCACAGGCTCGGAGGTCCTTGTAGCTCTGGATTCATGATCATATGATCGATGTCTTAAGGGAATCAATTTGTTTTCATATGTCCTGAAAGATCCTGCTATTTGTCAGCAAATATTTGTAAAATAAATTGGAAGTCTCTCAATATTCTTGTCTTTAAAGTGGAAGTCATATGCACCATGAAATGTGCTATGCAGAATATCCGTTCGATTTCCTTACAAAAGAGACCAGAGGGGACAGGAGGGAAGCCTCTCTGTAAGATTTTGGCCAGTATCAGATGTCTTTTGCAGCCGGGCCTAAAGTTACTACAAATATTGCCAACTCCCTCAATCTTTTCCTCCTCAATGGAATTTAATCTCAGCAATAACTAAGCCTGTGACCACTGTTTACACAGGTCTTCCCTAAGAAAGTGTTTTTGAATGGTTCAGTGCTAGTAGAGTGGGTACATAGGAACAAACATGAAGTAAAATACATGAGATCACAAGTTAGTAGAGATAAAAATGCAAAGTTAAGCACAACCAATAAAAGTTATACATCACGAATAGAGTGATAAATCAATCAGAAAGCATATATTAAGCAATTACTGTATACCAGACACTGGGCTAGGTACTCAACATACAAAGAAACACTGCCCTCAGGTTGCTTACATTCTACTCACTCAGATTTCAACTCATGTTCTAACTCCAAGCACAGAACCCTATCCTTTCTACCATATTGCCTCTAAAACATGCCAGTGAGACAACGTGGAAAAATTGTTCTGAGCTCTTTGAAGAATATCACATTTTAAACAGAAAGTAACTTCAAAGTAATGCATGTTCTAATTAATTCATAAGTATTAAATAACTAGTCTTCATAAAGTCTCTGGTAGCCACAGAATATCACCCCTGTTTTATAGATGAGAAACCAAAAGGAGATGTGTATGATCTCTTTTCAATGAAACGGGAGATGATTAAAAAAAACAACAACAGTAACTCAGAAATAGTTTTCTTATCACTGCATTGATACTACTGATATCATACTATATGTAAATAATGTTTAGTACATTTAAGGGACTAAAGACATGGGTTCCTATACTTCCTCTGACATTAATTTCCTGTGTAAACTAGAGAAAATTGTCTTCTCTGTTTTCATCTGAAAAATGTAATGCTTGGATTGCATAATGTCTAAGGTCTTTTAAAGATTTGACTTCCTATGGTTCTGACATTACAAGTTGCAAACATCCAAACTAGATGATCATGAATGACTCACGTTACCTTGCTAAGTCTCAGGTTTTATATCTGAAAAATATGAATAATACTTCTCTCAATCAACAAATATTTGTTTAGCAACTTCTATAAACTAAGCAGTGCGAGGTGCTGGGTATGCCAAATGAAAATAGGACAATTTCTGCCCTGAAGGAGCTCCCTTCAAGGGTTATTGCAAAGGAAGCTTATGTTTTGTATCCCTTTTTGTGTCTGTGTATGTATGTGGGAGGGGGGGCAAGGAAATTAGTGTGAGAGGAAGGATAAGAACCTGTGTCTTTTGTCTCTTAAATATAATAAACATCATTTACATACAGTATAATATCAATAGTATCAATGCAGTGATAAGAAAACTATTTCTGAGTTATTGTATTTTTTTTTAATCATCTCCTGTTTCACTGAAAACAGATCGTACACATCTCATTTTGGTTTCTCGTCTATAAAAAAGGGATGATATTCTGTGGCTACCAAAGACATTATGAAGACCAATTATTTAATACTTACTAATAATGGCAATGCTTATTTAAGATGTTTCTTAATGATTAATCAATTTGGTCCTTAACAGTGAATACAACAGGGTAGCAATTTCCTAGAGTGGAAACATATTTTTTTTTAACTGATGCACACGGACAATTACTCCATCTTAAATCATCTAAGAATATCTAAAGTACGTGGCAAGGGGTATTCAGAGGTTGTCCAAGGTCACATAATATGCTTCATAGGGAGGACTTGAATCCAGATCTTCTTGGCCACAGGGCCTTGTCTCAAGATATGTTGCTCTGCTGCTGCCATTCCTATGTGATTCTAGGTAAGCCATTAACCTCTCAGCGAACTCAGGAAAATCTTCAAGATCCTAAGTTGTAGAACAAGTGACAATGAGCATTGGTAGAGAAAGAATTTTCATTGGGAGCTCCCTGCACCAATGAAATAAATCATAGATCATGTGTGTACATGCATATATACATATATTTCTCCAGTCATTTTAGTCATGTCCAACGCTTTGGGGTTTTATTCCCAAAGATGCTGGAGTACTTTGCCATTTCTTTCTCCAGCTCATTTTGCAGATGAAGAAACTAAGAGAAACAGGGTTACATGACTTGCCCCTGGTCACACAGCTAGTGTGTATCTGAGGTTATATTTGAACACATAAAGGTAAGTCTTCCTCATTCTAAGTCTAGTACTCTATCTATTGCACTCCTCCCTTCCCAATATACATCTACAGTTGTATGTATACACAATAATGTGTGTGCACATACACTACTACATACATACATATGCACATGTACATTTAAATGTGCATACATGCATGTATATGTGTGAGTTAATAATTAGCAAGGTTATCTCAGCAAGGGACTCCAATATCTTTTGCTGCTTGGATGAGTAACCCGTATTTTCACCACTAAAAGATGATTTTTTTGGGTCATTTTGTGGATTTTTTTTTTTTTGGTGGTTACAGCACTGATGGATGCTGTCACTTTTGGCAGCAAGTTGGTCTAAATGGAAGTGTAGCTTGTAAAGACTTTGATGATATGCCTACTTTTTACTAACTTGAAGAAAAATGACAGTTTACTAAGTTTCAGAACAAAAAAAATGTTTATTAATATGAGCTTCCGAGTAAAAACATCCTCAAGATAATCTTAGCTTTGAGTCAGAAGAGAAAACTAACCTTTATCTCTGACTGAAGAGCAAGAACAGCAACATTTCTGCTCAAGGCAGGGTCCAACCTGTTCATGGACAAGGAGAGTTCATTTGTATGCAAAAAGCATTTTGCAGCCTTCCTAGAAATCTTCTGAGGTTGGACCTTGAGAGGTATAACCCTGAAATTCTTGCTCCAGTGTTGTTCCCATGTGCCACAGGATCTCTTTGTCCTTCTGATATATGTGTATTTTAATTCATCATATCTCTGTAGCCTGATGTTGACTGCAGCTCTGAAATGCAAATCTCACTCAGCCATGCTTAGGCTGCCTTTGCAAAGGTTACTTACAGGAACACAGAGACAATACCTCAGGTGCCTTGGAAAGGTTTTAAGATGAGAGTTCCTGTCATCTATGCTTTCAATTCTGCTGGCATAGAACACCCTGACTTTCCCAATTCCTATATTAGCCAGGGTTTACTGCATTGGATGACAATGGTGGATTTTGTTTATATTTAGGGCAGAATTTTTCAATTGCTTAGCCAGATGCCTCCACAACCTTGATACCAATCAACAAAAAGTGCAGGGTGTGCAACAAAAATCAATATATCATTTGCCTTGGACATTTCAAAAAAAAAGGAGAGAGTTTCTGAAGTTAGAAATATCTTCGCTCCCAATAACTCATTTCATTTCTATTTCCAGGGCCCTGTCTCTAGTCTTTTTTGGTTGCTTCCTTGCAAAGACATAGACACAAAGAATTTTCCAAATGAAATAATTTATACATGCAGAAAATATTTTCATTGCTACTATATTAAGAATCAAAACATTTAGTTTCAGGGAAAAACACTTGGATTGCCCAGAATTTATTTCAAAATGTGTATGTGTTGGGCGCATGTGTATGTGTACACGTACGCTGAGGAAGATCAACATTCTATCCTCTACGCCAGACTGTAACTGAGTCAGGAAGACTGACTTCAAATGCTCCCTCTGAAATTTATTAAGCTATCTACACCAGAGCACATCACTTGATCTCATTGGGCTGCAGGCAACTCTCTAGAGCTTCCTTGATAAGCTAGAGAGAAATGTTTATATATTTGTAATGGAGGGGATTCCACAGGCTTCCTGAAATGCAGGCTCTTCCCATAGTCCCCGAAGACACTAAATAGTCTTTAGCATGTACTTTTCTTCCAAATATCAATGACTACAAATTTTGGGAGGCAGCATGGTACAGTGGAAAGAGTAGTGGAAGTGGAGACAGAAGATAGTTTCAAATTTCACCTCTGATGCTTATTACCTTTGTGGTGTTCAAGTCATTTATTATTAGGGGGCTCAGTTTTCTTTTCTGTTAAAAAAAAGGGAGGGTAGATGGCCCCTGAAAACCTTGCAGAATAAGTAATTCTGGGTTGTAAGTCTTTATTTCTGGACTTCTGTAATATCATCTACCAAACAGTCCCTCTCCTCCTAGTTTATAATGGTAGCTGACAAGTCTTCTGACTCCTTGGAATGTGGATTCTTTGTTTAAGATACTTACAGTATTTTTTTTCCTTGTACCTAGAAGTTTAGAACTTTGGCTATGATGATCGAGGGAGTTTTAATTTTGTGTTTGCCTTCAGGAGATAAAAGTTGAATTGTTTCTATTTTTTTTTTTTTTTGCTTTGCCATTTGGTTCTATTGTCATGAGAATGGGAAGTTAGCATTCATGTTTTCTTCAAATAAGGTATCTAGAGTTCCACTACCACCTTTTCAATGAGGCCAGGCTTCGATTTCAGGTAGTCTTTTTTTTTTTTTCCTCCTTGACTTGTTTTCCTAGTGATTTGTTTTTGATAAGAGATATCATTTTTCTTCAATTTTTAATAGTTTTTTGATTTTATTCTAATAGTTCTTGTTTTCTCATGGAGTCATTGATTTCTGTTTGCTCCACTCTTATTTTCAAGGACTTTATTTCTGAGGTAAGGTTTGCACCACCTGCAAAAGCTGTGAATTTTCCTAATTATTTCCTCTAGTGACTTCATTTATTTTCCAATTCTATCCTCTAGCATTCTTTCAATTATAATGTAATTATATATATATATATTTTCACTTTACCCAAGAATTCTAATGTATCACATGGGGAAGTTGTGGTTTTCTTTGAAGCTTTGCTTGTAGACATCAGGAAGTCATTCTCTTCTTTTAGGTTTATGTCTTAGACATTGCTGGATCCATAATAATTTCCTTATAATCAATATCCTCTTTTATTCACTCATTTTTGCCAGGCTTACTTTCTTCATTTGAGGTTTCTGTGTCACAGTCAGGATCTACACATTTCTGGGAGAAAGGATATGGCCTTGTGTGATCCTAATTCATAACATAAGGGGTGCCACAACAAGGATGTCTCTGGCCAGTGGGATACAACATTCAGTTCCCTACATTATTCATTCTAGGAAATTCTAGGACATGTCCTCTCACTCTGAGCTTTTTTAGGCCTTAAATGCTATAGACTCCAGGTTTTATTGACTTTCCTTTGATCTATGCACTGATATTTCTGCTCCCAAGTACAAAGTTTAAACCTAGAGCCTTCTCTGTTTCCCCTGGTATGCATATAGGAAGTGCAAGGTTTTCTGGCTAGGCCCATTCCATAGTATCCCCAAACTGCTTTCTTTCTCTTTGTTCTAATCTGTGCTGTTAAATATGCACTAACTACATTTTTTTCCTTAGAATTCTTTATCATTTCTTGGTCCAGTGTTCTTTGTTCTAGTGTCCACGTTAAGCTAGTTAGGAGAGATATAGGCTGTTTATTCTACTTCCAATAACTCTACAGTAAAATCCAGAAGTCTTGAGAACTACATTTTTTTTAACCTATGAATCAAGCTTTCCCCTGCCTTTGGTCAGGAGCCAGCTTCTACTTTATGGGTAGACTGGTGAAGTGCAAATGAATATTTTAAAATTGTATTAGTTGTAAAAAAACAAAAGCATCACTTTTAGCAATCCTCAAATAATCTGTTCTTGAGGAAAAGCTGGTTTTATGTTCTATATTAGCTAGTTTTGCCCACATATGGCCATTCACAACATAATTGCCTGAGTTTATATATCATCATGTTCATGCAGATGTATGTGAGCCATCTTTTTCAAATTTTCTAGGACCTTGCAATCATGCTTAAACTTATAGGATTTCCTTTTTTTTTTTTAACTTTCAGAAATCGAATTTTCTTTTCATTTAAAAATGTCCTGAATTGTTGGCCAAATGTTTGTTAGAAACATTTTTTGAACAGAAGCCTCTCTCTCAATCACTATAGCTGCAGGTAATTTGGGCTAATAGGACAGCCATATGTCTCCGAAATATTTCTTCCTGTTACTTTAAGAACATGACTGATTTTACCACATGAAGTAAAGAGTGTTGAGACAATAATATCAATGATCTAAGCAAAGACACCTGTTTTGTGGGGGATGAAAGGGATTTGGAGGCCAATATTTTGATCCCATATCATCTATCTATTTTGATTAAATTCACAATTTAATTGCACAACTCTCTATTTTATGTCTTATCTAGACAAAACCTAATGAGAAGGAATGTCCCCTGATGAAAATGGGCTGGGGGAAGTGTCCCACAATCTTTTGGTTGATTAGTCAGCACACATGTTTTTTCTGTTTCAAAATACTCTTATGATTGAAGCGTGTCCCCCGCAAAAGAAGTCTCTCTTCACGACATTTCATTTTGAAAATATTTCCAGACTCAGAGTGTACAGAACCTATCTAATGCCATGCATGATATAATGTACAAAGAAATATTGTCCATGAGTAATAAAATTATACCTCATTGAGTTAAGAACTTGGTGAATACTCTATTTCTCCATTATTAATGGGTAACTAAAACATAGTCTGTCCAAAACAGACTGAAGTTCAAGGGGGGTGGGATTGCAAAGGACTGTGTACAAGAATTTAACAATAGATGCAGGGAATACACACTTGAATAAAAGACCCTTGTTAATAGGATTGATACAAGAAAACCTCTTATGTAAACCTCAAATCCGGTATACATAATCTGTTTAGGGCTTGGTTGTATGTGCACATTCCCTACCATGAAAGCATTTAATAAATGTTACCTAATTTAAAAAAGAAAAAAAATGTCCTGGACTATTTAAATGGCATAAATCTGCTATTTTAAAATACACATTGACTTAAAATGTCTTCTGGTTGATTGGGCTGGGGGGGAGGGATTTGGGAGTGGGGATAAAATAAGTATCTCCATCCATTCACTGTTATCCCTGACTTTCTTTGATCCTTCTCTATGGCAGTGGGAGGAAATGAGCAGAGGAATTTCCATGCCCACTGTATAACACTTGAGGCTTGGAACGCTATTTGCCTACTCTTGTGTTATTCCTGTCTCAGAATTCTTTCTCAATCACCCATTGATTAGCTAGTCCTTCGTGCTGATAAAGGATTCATTATATATAGAGCCCAGCAGGAGGTTCTGGGGGAATTATAAAGAGGAAAACACAGTCCTTACCCTCTAGTGTTCATAAATCTAGATGGGGAGCCAGGAGTTAGATTATATGAGCATGTTTATAAAGAGTACTGGAACACAGCCACATGACTTGAGAGCAAAGAGAGTGAAACTAGGTCCAAAACATTTATGGAATACAGAAGAGTCATATGATTGGACATAGAAATTACAAAGTTGGAGAGCCAGAAATCTCTGTATCATCTTTCCTGTTACCCCTAAACCAATGTAAAAATGGAATAGCAATTAAGAAGATCCCTGCTCTTGCAATACGTTCACAGCAGCAGAGATATGCTATTTAAGTGGTAGTGCCATTCAAGAGACATCAGCTTTTTGGGAAGAGTAGCATATTTGGAGTCAGAGGGCATGCTTTCAACTGCAATATCCATTATTTACAACTGATGTGACTTCAGAAAAGTCATTGAACAACTTTCTGGGTCGGTTTCTTTTTTTAAATAGTATTTTATTTTTTCCAATTACATATAAAGACAGTCTTTAACATACTTTTTAAAAAAAATTGTGTTTCAAATGTTTCTCCCTCACTCCCTTTCCCCT
Source organism: Pseudochirops cupreus (assembly GCA_028627135.1). Lineage (NCBI taxonomy): Eukaryota > Metazoa > Chordata > Mammalia > Diprotodontia > Pseudocheiridae > Pseudochirops > Pseudochirops cupreus. The sequence goes on along the minus strand of CM053582.1, from coordinate 347,043,012 downwards.
TCCTTCCTCCCCCTTCCTAAAATGGTAAGCAATTGAAGATAGGTTTTTTATGTTTAATTATATAAAACACATTTCCATATTAGCTATGTTGTGCTTTCTCTCTATCCCTATCTTTCTCTACCATTAACTATCTCTCAGTTATATTAATCTATATCTACATATGATCGCAGCTAGGTGACAGTGGATAGATCACTAGGTTTGGAATCGAAGAAGACTAATTTTCATGAGTTCAAATCCAGTCTCAGATACTTGCTTGTCATGTGACCCTGGGTAAGTCACTTAACCCTATTTTCCTCAATTTTCCTATCTGGAGAATGAACTGGAGAAGGAAATGGCAAACCACTCCAGTATCTTAAATGAGATATTTCACATTGCCTTCTATTTTTTCCTTTGTTTGGATCTGTTTGATAATATCTTGATTTCACATATAATCATTAGCTTCCATTTGCTCCAATCTAATTATGAAGGAATTATTCTCTTCAGTGAGCTTTTGAAATTCTTTTTCCATCTGGCAAATTTGACTTTTTAAGACATTCTTCTCCTCATTGGCTTTTTGGGCCTCTTTTCCCATTTGAGTTCATCTATTTTAAGGTGTTGTTTTCTTCAGTCAGGTTGTTGACTCTCTTTTCATGATTTTCTTGTATCATTCTCATTTCTCTTCCCAATTTTCCCTCCACTTCTCTTACTTGAGTTTCAAAATCTTTCTTGAGCTCCTCCATGGCCTGTAAGCAATTCTTATTTTTCTTGGAAGCCTTTGGTGCAGGAGTTTTGACTTCATTGTCTTCCTCCAGTTCCATGCTCTGATCTTTTTTGTCCCCAAAAAGGGAATCTAAGATTTGATTGCTGTGCTGGTTTTGCTTCCTTTGCTTGCTCATGTCGCCACTCAATTACTTGACTTTTGAGCTTTTTGCCACATTAGAACTCTCCTTCCAGAGAGGAGAGCTTTGTACCAAATTGCTGGGTTTTTTGAAGCTTCCAGACCTGTTAGTTGGGTGCCCTCTCTGCTGCCCTCACAAGCTCTGGCTCACTGGTCACACACCTCAGGACCACCACCCAAGACCATGATCCAGATCCAGGAAGGTTAAAGTAAGAGTGATTACCCTTTGAATGGTTGCTTGGTCCCCCTATGATCTGCAGGCCAAGAGCCCTGAAGCAGCCAGGCAGCAGCAGTTGCATGGCCACCATGTCTGTGTCACTTCTTACTCCAGGGGCAGTGTCCATACCACACTTCTTCATTCCACCCCAGTTCCAACAGAGTTCCACACTGACCTTTTAGTTTGTCTTTGTCATTTATGAGTTGATATTTCTGGGCTGCCATAGCTACTGGTGATCTACTCTCCTGAAGTCCACTCCAGCTGAAGTTGTCCTGGGGCTGTCCTGGGGCTAAAACCAGGGCTCACGTGGGGCTGGCCTTGGCTCCCAGAGCTGCAATGAACTCTTCCTGTCTGCCTGCCAGGCTGCCTTCAGTGGGAGATTTATTTCTTTTTGTCACTGTGTGGGTTCTGGAGCTCTAAAATTTGTTTAGAGTCATATTTTATAGGTAGTTGAGGTGGTTATGGGGGGAACTCATGGAGTTCTCCTACTTCTACTCTGCCATCTTGGCTCCACCTCCCATTCCAGTATCTTAGTCAAAAAAACCAAATGGGACACAAAAACTTGGAGATGACTGAACAACATCAGTAATATATCTGCATCTGTACCTATAGGGATTTCTATATCTATAATGATATCAATACTTA
>CM053582.1:347019552-347040773 GCA_028627135.1 Pseudochirops cupreus | reverse complement strand
ATTTTTTGTTTAGGTGCTGCCTTTGTAGGAGCCTTAGCAGCAGATGCAGCTGTCTTCTTAGTTGCTTGTTTAGCCTTTTTTGCTTCCTTGGCAGCCCTGATGGCTTGTTCTCGTTGGGCCTTTCGAACTTCAGGTTTCTGGTTCCTCTTGGCCATTATATCAGCAAGAGAAGCCCCAGTGATGGCCCTCTGGAATTTAACAGCCCGGCAAGTTCTTTTCTTTTGAATCTCTTCCGACTGGCCCTTTTTGTGCATTCTTCTATAAAGGACAGTCCAATTGATCTGCCGGGGGTTCCTCTTTGAAAGGAATGCAGACTCGCATTTTGCATTCAAAAACTGGAAAACCTTCCCGTCCGTACGGGCGTAGCGCCTCCCGTGACCCGGGTAGATCTTGTACCTGCTGAAGCTGCACAGCTCGACCTTCATGGCTGCAAGCGGGAGGAAGAGGGCCAAGAGGAACAGAGGATTGTGGGAAGCTATGGAGAACTTTAAATGTCAAACACAGGATTTTTTATTTGATCCTGGGGGTTTAGGGAGCCACTGGAATTGACTGAATTGGGGGTGATGGGGACATGGTCAGATTTTCAGTTTTCGAAGATCAATCTGACAGCTGAGTGGAGCATGGATAGGAATGGAAAGAGAATTGGGGCAGGGACACTAATAAGTAGGTTATTTTAATAGTTCAGTCATGAAAACCTACAAGAAGGTAGTAGCAATGTTAGAGAAGAAAATGGGGCGTATATGAGACATATTGTTGCTGTGGTTAAGTCATTTTCAGTCATGTCCAGCTCTTTGTCACCCCACTCAGGGTTTTCTTGGCAAAGATACTGGAATGGTTTGCCGTTTCCTTCTCATTTTACAGATGAGGGAACTGACTTGCCCAGAGTCACACAGCTAATAAGTGTCTGAGGCTAGATTTGAACTTGGGAAGATGAATTTTCTTGATTCCAAGTCTGGTGCTCTATCCATCAAGCCACCAATCTGACCTTAAGAGACATACTACCAAGGAAGAAATAACAGGATTTGACAACTGAATACATATGGGAGTGAAAGACAGTGCATAGTCAAAAATGACACCTACATTTCAAGTCTAGTTGACAGGGTGGATGGTGATGCCATCAACAACAGAGAAATTACAAAGAGGAAAAGGTTTGGGCACAAAAGATAACCAATTCAGTTTTGATCATGCTGAACTTAAGACTATTATTGGATATCTAGTTGATATGTGTCTGCCAAAAAACATGCTAAACATACATAGAGCCATAATCCAACAAGGATTTCATAATCTATGCAATAGAATCCTATCTTACATTATTCTGTGATACTAAAGAGGACCATTTTAAAAATTGTGTTTTTATGTCTTATGTATGTATGTGTTGGTATGTACGAATGTATGAAAATAGATTAATATAATATGGATAAATCAATATGTAAATGATCTATGATTTCTTCAGTGTGAGTGCTTCCTCCAAAGTCATGTATTATATGACCTATCAATGACTTCATAATAGGCTTGATATTTGTAAATGTTAACTAGCAAATTAAATTTGCTTAGAGTCGTATAGCTAGTAAGTATGAGGTGTGGTCTGAACTTAGGTTTTCGTAATCCATTATTCACTTGCTGTGTTTCTGTACATTTTCTCTTCTTTTTCTTTTCTCATTATATCCTTTATTCCTCTCTTTCTTTCTCTCTGTCTCTCTCTCTCTCTCTCTCTCTCTCTCTCTCTGTCTCTCTCTCTCTCTTTCTCTCTCTCTCTCTGTCTCTCTCCCTTCCTTCCTTCCTTCCTTCCTTCCTCCCTCCCTCCCTCCCTTCTTTCCTTCCTTCCTTCCTTCCTTCCTTCCTTCCTTCCTTCCTTCCTTCCTTCCCCCTTTCCTTCCTCTCCTGAATATGAATAAAGATACATATAGAGATACAAAAAGGACATCACAATGCTTCTTTTGAGGGGGAAAAAGAAATATAAGAGTATCATTTTTATTCTTTTGTTTCCAAGGTTTCATGCACTCAGAGAAACAAGATAAGTCTGAATGTGACAAACAAACCGGAAATGTATTGACACAAATTAGAATAAAGTCAACACACATGGACATAATTGTTTCCATTACTCCACTAGGAAAAACTGGTGACATCTAAACCAGAAACAGTCATTTGTACTGTCCCCAGAGCGCAGGGATAAAGAGGCCAAACTTGTTAGATCTGATTTCCTGCATCTTCTTGTCATTTATAGAACATAGGGATTTTGAAATCTTTACCTGGGTAGGAAAATAGAGATAAATATAAAAGACCACTGGTACAGTTGTCTCAGCCTTTGATCCTAGGCATCTCTAAAGGCTTAATCTTGACATCATATACTCTGCTGAAAACAGACCTAGCACTGGAAAATAATACACAGTATGCCCCTGATATTTTCGTTCATTAGTGAGATTGCATCAGTGACATTTTGACTTCCTTGTTTCTGATGGTAATTACTAAAGCAAGATGCCTAATATTCCAGATAATTTCCTACTCTGGATAAATTTCAGGATTAAAGGATGCTAGATTTAGAATTGTAACAGACTTGAGCTATAACCAGGTTCTAATCACACATTTTACAATTGAGGAAACTGAGCGGAGTTAATAACTAATCCAAGAGAATACAGGGGAGATTCTAACACAGATCCCAGACTCAATTTCATCTCCTCTAATTCCCAAACTAGATTTTTTTGTTGTTGTTTTGTTTTCCACTGTCATTCTTTTCTTCATAATGAAAGAGTTGATGGCTACAATACAAATCAACACCTTGTAGAAAGACTTACTAATGATTATGAAGGCCCACTAAAATCTATCATCATGTTTTCATTATTTTTCGGATTCAAGTTTTTGCCCAGGATCATTAATTATTGGTAAATTTCATGGATCTAAAGCTTTGATTTTATCCAATGACAATGGATCCTAATAAATTAAAAGGATTACACATCTAAGAAAATGATATGATGACCCATCATCTGCTTTGGTTTTGAGAAATTAAAAGAAAGTAAGGAATGAGCTACATTGCTTTCTATTTCATCATCTGTCTTTAGGCAATGGCCAGCACCAAGGCATTCCAAGGGAGTGCAAATCCCTTATTGTAGGTTGTATTGAAGTTCATCCCTAGTTATATACATACCATCAAACAAGTATGCACTTTTAGGGGGGGAAAGGGCTAAATAAAATCTATGTTCTTTTAGAAATAATGTATGTATGGACTACCCTGTGACATATCACTAACTAAAAGGCATTTTAGAGGAACAAGAAACAATATTCATCAATTGCAATATATTTGTACATTGTCAGAAAAGGAAATGAAGGGAACGTAATGAGGATTCAAAGTAAAAAGAAAATAATTTAACTGTCTTGAATGTCATCGACTTGTTGATTTGCACACATCTTGGTCTTTTTCCCCCTTCTCTGAATTTTCTCTTAAAGAAATCAGATTTTTTTTCCAAGAGAAAAGCAAGTCCATAAGGAAAGTTTTCCTATTCTAGTGATAACATTTTAGTGGTTCCATCAGGTAGAAGATATAATTATCTGTTTGCAAAGAAACCAATAAATATTTCATCAGTGAAACTTTTATCATCATGGACTTATAGAATCCTTGAGTTGGAAGGTTCTTGAGTGACCATCTCTAGCCCAAATCACACCTGAACAAACATCCCCCTATGTGGTACATCTAACAAATGCTGGTACAGCCTTATCTTGAGGACATGCAACAATGGAGAATTCACCAGAAAACTTGTTCATGAATTATAGGATTTAGATTAAAATTCCATATGGTATCTATTGAGTGTGTGACCTTTGGCAAAAATCTTAATTGTCCTGTGACTTTGGTTTTCTCATTTGTTAAAGGAGAACTCTGTGCTAGTTTTCTTTATCTACGATACTATGGTGCTAGTATGATGATTCTCAGACACTTGCTAACTGTGTGTTCCTGGACAAGTTACTTAAACTTGTTTGCTTCATTTTCCTCATTGGGAAAATGGAGCTGGAGAAGGAAATGGCAAACCATTCCAGTGTCTTTGCCAAGAAAACCCCAAATGGGGCCACGAAGGGTCAGACACAGCTGAAAGGACTGAAAAACAGTGTGATGTTGCCTCATAAAGCTGATCATTATATTTTCAGACAGTCCTCTTTACTAGGAAATACTCTCCTCCCTCCCCCATATACCCCTTACATCTAGTTTAAATTTGTGTCTACAATTTTCAGTTTTTCTAGATAAGCCCTTGGGGAACAGACAGTTTAATGTCCAGTCTGTGTGCCAGAGTTGAAGGTAGCCTATCTTCCCCTCCCCCATCCCAAGTAACTGTCTCCCATTAACATTTCCAGTTTTCCAATGGCATGGACATAAGATCTCTTCATTCTAGGTGCCCTGCTCTGGGTACTCTCGAGAATATCGATCTTCATCTTAAAATGATACACTCGATATTGAAGGCAATGCTTCTGAATTGACTAAACCACAAGATTATCACCACTCTAGACCCAGACATTATTGCACTACTCTCTTAATGGTACCAATGATTGCTTTAGATTTCATGGCTGCCATCCTATCCCACTGATTGACACTGAGCTCATAATCTACTTAAATCCCCAGGTCCTATTTTCAGAAAAAACAAACCAGTAGCCTATCTTTACTTTGGCATTTTGAATGAGCCATGGGTTCATCAGCACTGTGCTCCTTCTCCCATTGATACTTATGCTTCCTTTGCCTTTTGTGAATTGTCATGGCTGAAAAATAGTTCTTTGTTGATGACCTTATCACAAGCCTCTCTTACTTGTTTGCCTTTTAACAAAAGTGAGCTATGTCTTCTAGAGACATGATCCAAGTACCATACCCATCTTTCCTTCCTTCCTTCCTTCCTTCCTTCCTTCCTTCCTTCACCTTTCCCTTTCCCTTTCCTTTTTCCTTTTTTTTGGTTTTTATTTGGTAACACTTACTAGATCCCACATTCTAACAATAAAAGAATTTCAATATAACAATTTCAAAGTCACCTTTAAACCATTTATAAGGTACTAGAGTCAAATCTAGGGTCACCAAATTTCTTATTCAAATAATTCTCAGTCTTACACTGTGTGGTCTTCAAGCTATTCAGCTTTCCATGATGCACTAGCAGCTACATCAACTGTTAGAAGGTTCCCTCCCCCCTGAAAGAAGTTGAGAAAAGGGGTGGCTTTCTTTACTTGCTATTTCCTGACAGGCATATCCTCTCTTCTCCCCTCCCCACCACCCTGGGGACCTGACAAGTTGAGGGGGATGTGCAATTCATCTCAGCTCTCTTCCCAGATGACAAGCAAGTTGTAAATTGTATTCAATCCCACTCTCTCTTGTTTATCTACCATGACAGTCCACTGCAGCTCTTGTGTAGTTGGGCACCCAGAGGGCATATGTGACCTTTCTCAAGCTGTTCCAAACTGTCACAAATGCCTCTGTCCTTCTTTTATTTTTCTATCTGTCACTTCATTCAAATTTGCCTCCTCTTCTCATCATGATGTCCAGTCTTTCTCATTATACACTTCTTTCCCCCTACCCCCCAACCCGTCTCATTTCTTTTGATTACTACTGTGTTTCACCATTTTAGGAATTTCTCCCTCAACACATTCCCCTGCCCCCCATCCTGCCTTTGAGACTTTCATTTCTCCGAATTTAGGGGATACCTTCATTTGGTTGAATATGGGGTTGGATAGAAGGAGTTCTGTATTTGAATAGAGACAATGAATCTCCCTCATAAACTGCCCAACTTGGTGCCCACTGAAATATGCTCAGGACATTTCACACTGTACCTCCATGCTTTTGCATAGCCTGATTTTCAAACCTGGAATAATCTCCTTCCTCATTTCTTTCTCTTGGAAGCCCTAGATACTTAAAGGATTATCACAAGTGCTACTTCCTATAAGAGTCCTTTTCTGATTCCCTCAGTTAAAACTTCCTGTATATCTGTGTCTTGTGTGTGTGTGTGTGTGTGTGTGTATGTATGTCTGTATGTAGTACACATGAACTAATCCATTATTTCTAACCAGAATGCTGGAATATCTTTGAAGGCAGGAATTTTTTTCTATTTGTCGTTATCAACTCCAGCACCAAACACTGTACCTAGTACATAGAAGGTACTTTGTAAATGCTCATTGAATTGAATCAAATGATTTTAGAAATGTTGAATGAAGTAAACAAACAAGATTGTTTTTACCTTTATTTTTTCCACCAATTTCTGTTCTTTTCATGTTGTTCCATGTCCATTCACTTTTAATCCTTTTCTAGTCTTTTTATTTTTTCATGTCTTCCAACTCAGAAGTTTAAATCTGTCCTTTCATTCAAGTCAGTGTCAGGTTCCAGATGGAGCTGGCCAAATAGTGCTTATACTTATTCTGCCAATTCAGTTTTTTTTGAAATGACAGACACATATTTCTTTCAACCTTTCCAATCAATAAATTTAAGATATGCACAAATTTGGCAGAGGCATCATCAACGTTACAGCATCACTCAAGTGGCTCAGTTGAGACAATCCTACTAACTGTACAACCTGTCTTTGAGAAAGTATCCTTAAAGGTAAGAGGAGAGTAAACATAAGTAATATTTTAAAATCTAAAGAATTTTTCCTTAGTATCTTTATTTCAAAGATAAATGAAGAAAATTTCAGGTTTTTTTTTTTCCTTTTTTTGGCTAAGGATTGAAACATAGTATCAAACTTTGTAATCACCATTTTCTAATTTGAAAAAGTACACTTAAAAGAAGGTGACATTTGCTAATATACAGGGTTAAGTCATAAAATTTATTTCACTGGAATTTATCTCCTTTATGTGGGCCATTTCCCCCCTCAACTTCATTGCTTTCTCCTTGCCTTAAAACCAGACCTTCATCCTAGACAGTCACATTAATTAATTACACTTAATTAATTAATCACATTACTATTCACATTAACCAAAAATGGAACTTCTGGGTCTTGAAAGCCACCAGGGTACTTCCTAGTCCCATACACACTCAATTGCTTTCTACCTAATTCTAGAAGACTCTGTTGGGAGTGCTTGGGGCAATATAAGGTCAAAGTCAACTTAGAACTATTCTTGTAGAATCAAAAAACACAAATGCAGCAGATGAACAACAATATACTTTTGAAGTAGTTTTAAATTCCTTTGTCATTTCCCCCCCTCTGAGGCAAGCTGAGCATCTCTGATCTTTTAAGAGGCTACTAGGTAGTACAATGTATAGAGCACTGAACTTGGTGCCAGGATAACCTGAGTTTGAATTTTCCCTCAAATATTTATTAGCTAAGTGACCCTGGGTAAATCACTTAACTTCTCTCAGTCTCTGTCCTGTTCTGTCAAAGGAAGAAAGGGCAGTGTTGACCTCAAAGGCCTCAACATTTCCCTTCCAAATCTTGATTCTATGATCTTATGAACTACACATATTTAAAGTTAGATTGTGATGGGACCCCAAAGTGGTGGTTCCATCCTATCGATAGAAATAGTTCTAAATGAACGTGAAGCCAGGCTATATTTTAGTCTTCATGAATTTACTAAGAGACCAATCTTGGATCATCAACACATATAATTACAATAACGACAACAACAATGATCATAATAATCCTGAAGGAAGAGAAGACATTTCATAAATATAATCTTATTTTATCCTCACAAAAAAACCCTAGGAAGCAAGTGTCATATTATCATTACTTTCTATATGGGGAAAGCAAGCAGAAGTTAAGTGATTTGATCAGGGTTTCACAGGTGGTAAATGTCTGAGACAAGATTTGAACTCATTTCCTTGACTCCAGGTCCAGTGTCCAATCCACTGTGCCACCTTACAGTGTATTATCAAGGATAATTTGCTTAAGAGCTATTGTATAAAAGGCATTTATCAAGGGCATGTATGAAGAGTGAAAAGGAAGTGTGTTTATGTAGCCAGAGTGAGAGATAATAGAGGGACCCTATAAGGATTTCATTAATGTACATGAAATGTTAAAAGAATGAGAGGAAGGTACCCAGCGCTTTGCATGGATCCTCTTTGTGAGATTGTGTGAGATTGATGGAAAGATACAAACAAAACTTGCCTGTGATGAGAGAGCCCATGTTTAGGTCACATTCTACATGGTGGAGGGAGTATCCATATTAAGAGAAATCACAGAGCTATCAAAATAATGAAATCTATGTTTAGTTACTTGTGGAGCAAAGAAGGAAACAATTATAAAACATGAAACTTAAGAAACGTCTCCTTAGGTTACAGAAGATGACAATAAGGAAAAAAAATAACTTCATCTGAAACTGCCCAGCAACACTTATACTTACTATATCTAGTGACAGCACTTTCTCCCCTTGTTGGTTTATTTCCCTTTCTCTCTCTATTAAATAATGATGTTCACTATTGCTGCTAGGTGGTGGATGAAAAAGAAGTTCCTCTATCACTGATCACCTGAATGGCATTGCTTCAGAGCTACAGTGTCTGGGTTTCTGGTCTCATAACTCTTCCCATCCCCTATCCATCATCACTAACAGTTAATCTATTGCAACTCTGAGACTATATGCCTTCAAACAAAGCAACCATAAAGTCAAACAATGAGGATCAGGAACAAAAGTCTCAGTGTGTATACAAAAACACTGTCCATGTCACAGATAGTCAGAGATGCAAATGACATTTCATGCCTAAGAATGGGCAGATGACAATGTACACAGAAGGAGTATGTGTGTGTATACACACACACACACAAATATATATATATGTATATATATATATATATATATATATATATGTACATATATGTAATGCTCATTCCAAGGGAAATTAAACTGCTTTGTAGTTAAGTACATAATTTATTTGGTATAATAATTTTCGAGAATGAAGGTCAAACAACATTTAACTTCTTTCTTATGAGCTAAGAGCAAATGTAGATGAAGACAGTAATAAAATGACAATTTCTAATTTTATTTCTCTTCTTACTATTTGAAATGTGCTTTTCATATACCATTTCATTTGTCCTCATTCACCAGCCTAACTCAGACTTCATCATCTCTTGCCTACTAATCTATTGCAACACCCTCTTGATTGGGTTCCCTCCCTTAAGTCTCTTCCTTTTCCAATCCAGCTTCCAGTGCTTCCTTTGACTTACCACAACCACAGATCTGATTATATAACTAACTCTCTTGCTCAATAATCTCATGTGGCTTATTATTGCTTCTAAGATAAAATACAAACTTCTCTCTATTCATAACCCAGCCCCAATCTATCATTTCAGACTTAATAGCTATTGTTTTCCTTTACCAAATCTTTATCCTAGTGAAATTTATCCTGTTGCTATTCTGCACACATGACTTGCCATCTTTGTACCTTTAGACAGGCTGTCATCCCATGCCTGGAGTCAGCTCCCTCTTCACTGCTACATCTTTGAATATTTAGATGCTTAAGTGCAATTTAACTGCCATGCCTTATTTAATGACTTCCTTGATCTGCCTCCTACCCTGCCAGCTTCTAATACCTCCTTCTCTCCGAACCTCAAAAATGCTTTACTTGGCAAATATTTTCATGTACTTCTAAATGTATGTACTATATCTCCTGCTTGAATTTAAATTCCTTGAAGGGATAGCTCCCTTCCTCTTTATCCTCACTGCCTGTCATTGTGCCTGACCTAAAAAAGACTCTTAATATATGCTTATTGATTGATCTTCAGATAAGGAAACTGAGGCTAGTTAACATTTCTGCACATGACTTTTGCAAGATCACAGAAAGAAACTAGGACAATGCAATAATGGAAAGTCAGTACCACACTAGACTATTTCATTCAAGACCAGTGGTTCTGAAACTTTTTTTAAGTTTATTTTTCTTTTAACGTCTTCAACCTCTCAGCAATCTGGTGAAGTATATGCACTTCTCAGAATTATTTATTAAAGCCATAATTAAAGGAAATTTCAATTTTTAATAAGAGATTAATGAATATATATATATATATATATATATATATATATATATATATACATATGTGTATATATATTTCCAGCATACAAATTTAAGGATCCTGTGAAATCTATTCACAGATCCTTTGTGTATGTGTGTGGACACCTGGTTAAGAACCTCTGTTTGAGATGAATAAATCATGTGCCTACATGTCCTTGCATATGCCTAAGCTAACATGCTGATGCATTTCTAGGAGCATGGTGACATGGGACACAGTTGTACATATGTCTTGTTCTCAGGTACAGACTTGAAACAACCAGGCACACGATCTAAAAAAAAAGTGCTTTGTGTTTCTGAGATTCCTCAAAGAAGCTTTGAAAGACTTGAAGAGAAATGATCTTAACAAAAGAACAAAAAAAGAACGTTAAAAGGGAACAGAAGTTGCGAAGTGTGTGGGGGTGGGAAAAAAGTCTTGTCTCTGAAAACAGAGAAGAGATAGCTAACTCAAAGCAATGATGAGAATAACTCAGGGAAGGCAGAAATGCTGGCTGGATGATTGCACTCCCCGAGTGAGACTGCTTGATTCCTGGAAGAACTGACTACTGATCTTACTGTGCTCAAGAGACTAGGGTGCAGTTTCTTAGAGACCTGATTGTCAGCCCTGCTGTGTGCGAGACCAGGTTGGGACTTTTTTTTTTTGGGGGGGGGGGTTAGATTATATGTCCTGATGCTCTTGGAAGGAGAGGGGGATATTCCCTGGGTATATGTAGCTCTCAGAGTACCCACGTTTGATTTTAGATAGAAAATGCATTAATGATACATTTCATTGTATTGAATAGATTTCAGGATGTTTTCTAAGCAGTTTCAGGTGATGGGCAAAGCACTAAATTAACAATTGAAAGATCAAAGTCTGAGAACTTGGCACAGACCCCAGAGTTGGAAGGGATGTCAGAGGCCATCTGGTTCAACCCAACACTGACCAAAAATTCCTCCTAGAACAGATTTGACAACTAGTCATTCAAACTCTGCTCAAATACATCCAGTGAGAGAGGTGCCACTACCTCTCAAGGAAGACCATTTCTCTCTTGGATAACTTCGGAAAACTTTCCTTACATCAAGCTGAAATTTGTCTCTGCAATATCTAGTCATTGTTATTACTTCTGCCTTCTGGCACCAAGAAAAACAAGTCTGTTCCATCTCCTACATGGCACTCATTCAGATACCCAAAGACAGATACCATATGCCCCCGAAGGTTTTATTTCTTTAAGATTAACATCTTCCTTTCCTTTGACAGATTCTGACCTAACATGATCTCAAGGCCTATCATGATCCCACTGGTAGTCTTCCAAATGCTCACTAGCTTATCAAACTTCTTTCAAAATGGGCTGACCCAAAGTAAATCTGCTACTATATATGTAGAGCTTCATTTTCCTCATGTGTCAAGTGAAGTGGTTAGACTAGGTTTCTAAAGTCTCTTCCATTTCAGATGTTCCATGATTCTTTTTTTTTCTCCTTTTTTGAAAGAGGGAAGGTAGGCAATTGGTGTTAAGTGACTTGCCCAAGGTCACACAGCTTTTGTGCATGTGTGTGTGTGTGTGTGTGTGTGTGTGTGTGTGTGTGTATTAAATGTTTGAGGCCGGATTTGAACTCAGGTCCTCCTGACTCCAGGGCCTGTGCTCTATTCACTGTGCTGCCTATCTGCCCCTATTCTATGATTTTTAATAACTAAAGACAGTTTCTGCTACCTTTCCATAAGCTCTTGCAGTTTAAGTCACAGAAGATGATATACCAAACCTGCCTACTCCCTACTACTCTTCCACATGCACGTAGAAGTTACAAAACAATCTTCACTTTCTGACGATAGGATTTTTCTTTCCAACTTGCCTTTAAAAATAGTCCTTTGCTGGGGCAGCTAGGTGGCTCTGGCAGAAGATTATTGCTCTGTGTTTGAACCTTCCAATGAGATGGGAGAAGCCACTGAACAGTGCTGAGGGGTTGAGCATAAAAGCTGAGTTGATTTCCATGATGATGAAATTTCAGGTGGTGAGTTTACCCTGAGGTGGAGTTGAAACCAAGCAAAACAGTGGATGGAAAATCTGCTTTATTTGTATCATCAGTGTTTTATCATAGTATCTGCACCTAGTAGGTACTTAACAAATGCTTATTCAATGACTAGTATTAGTAGGCCAATGAAAACACAGGCAGAAATAGTGTTGGACTGCTAACCTGCTCAATGTGAAAAGGGATTGGTATGTGTTTTAAGCGTATCAGTGTAGAGGGAACAAAAGGAGCAAATGGAAGAGACGGCCTGCTCAGCTGAAGAACATAAGTTTTTAACAGCTAAAAATGAACTGACAGCTTGGAGTGCCTCATTTTCAGGTGACCCCTTCCATCCAAGTGCCACAGCCCCTGGTTTAACTGAGTGTCAGATTTCATTCAGAACAGATAAGCTTCTTTTCTCATTCTTTTCTTCAAAGAAAATAAAAGAGAGAGACTATTTGGCTGTGTGTATAGGACTTAGGGCTTCAGTTCAAACCCTTGCTCTGACTCTTTGAATGGACAAAGGGGAATTCTACACCCATGACTCAGTTTGTCTAGAAGCAAAATATGAATTCTTATTCACCTGTCTAATTGGAATACAGATGAATGACCAAAGAATCACTGAAAAGCTAATCATGAAGAAGGCTTCCTAAGAAGATTAGAAATCAAGATGCCACTGTAGATAAAGCATGGGATTTTTTCATTTAAATTCATTTCTTGTAGAGATTTCAGTCCATGGTTATCAGAGATGAATTATAGCTGAAATTTATGGTGTATTCTAGGCCTACAAGGAGTTTTATATACATTATCTCCTTTTGTCTACAAAAGATGTAGGTAAGTAGGTGCTACAGGGATAATTATATCCAATTTTTAGATGAAGGTTAAGTGACTTGTTCATGGTCATATAGCTAATAGGAGTCAAAGTAGATTTCAAACCCAGATCTCTTCAGCCTCCAATTGCAATATTCTTTTCACAGGTGATTTTTTTTCCCTCCCTGCTTTGTTTCTCATGGCGCTTTGTAAATAGCAAAGCTAATGACTAAGCTGATGTGTACTCCCTTCATGCAAAGAAAAAGAGAACCCAACTTGATTGCATGGACACAATGGTGGACCCACTTTGATCAGTTGGTTCTGGGTGAGGAGGACTGAGAAGGCTAACTGCCAAAAGCATGAGCATATCTTCCTGTTCTGTCACTCTATGGGGCCATGCTCCTAGCACTAGCCATGTAGACTTCTGGGTGAGTAGAGTCAGAAGCAACAGCTGCGACAGAGAGGAATAGCAGATGGCTCTGCACACCCCAGGGACTCAAATGAATCTTCACCATTTGGATTTGTTTGTGGGAAAGAAGTTCAGGAAGCAGCAAATCACCAGACTGCAGAATCACCTCTGCTGAAGTCACTGCAAGACAACTACGAGCATAACCCAGAAAGGTCAATAGAGTTATCAGAGCCAGGGGAAGGAAACCTCAAGGTAGGCTTGGGAACCCTGGTGCCCATGGGCTTTGTTCCTTTCAATACAGACAGGCCCAAAATGACCTAGAGTCTATCCTCACCCAGTGAATCCTGAACAGAGAGTGATATTGGCTATATTACTCTGAAGCTGCTAACTGGGAGTGAGGATTAAGCAGGGTTGTTAGAACTCCAGCTCAGTAGTGGAGATACAGTACAGGTAGGCTGTTATTGTCCATCCTTCATTCACTAAGAGGACCAACAATGGTGGGTATTCCTGATGAAAGGGGCCCACTGGGATGAGCAACATTCTAGGGTCAAAGATCCCAAGACGATTTTCTTAGCTGCTTATCTTTCCGGCCTTGACCTTTCTCTTCTCACCTTTTTCTCTTTTGGTTCATAATCTTTGGGATCCCAGCCAATGTATACAGATGTCTGGGGTGGGGGGAGGGGGAATCTGCTTTTAAAATAGGCATCCACTATGACAAGCTATTTCTTTGGATTCACTATCTACCTGTAATACAGGTCTCAAATCTATCAGATCTATTGTTGCATAATAGAGTATTAAGGAAACATTTCTGTTAATTAGACTTAGGAGTATAAAATGAAAGGCTCAATGAAAACAAACTTCCTCTGTGGCCAACAAGAATTTTTCTTCTTCGAGAGCAAAAGGTTTGTAATGTCACAGCCCTATAGCTGATGCCTAAAAAATAGCTTACATTTAGATGGCACTTTATGGTTTATAAAGCACATTATAAATATTAGCCCAAGGAATCCTCCCATTTTACAGATGATGAAAAAGAATCAGAGAGGTAAGGTGACTTGCTTACTGCAGCAAAGCTAACAATAGTCTGACCTTGGATTGACAGCCAGATCTTCCTATTCATCTGCCCAATGTTCCACTATGCCATGTATATTTTATACCAAATTCTAATTATCATTTGATGTCTTTACAAAATCCATCATATGTGAAGATACTCACTTTAAACATCAGATATCCAGAGATTGTATACTGTTTGAAGGGAATATAAAACAAAACAAAACAAAAATTCCTGTCTTGTTTTTATTCCTAATCACCCACATGCATTTTTTATGCTCCCCACTCCTTCCACCTAAAAAAAAACACACAAAAGAAAATCCCTGTTTTTGTTTAGGTGCATTAAAGAGCCCCTTAATTTAATAGAAAATACCTAGCAACTTTGTTATGTATTGAACACCTCACATGCATGTGGGATGCTGGTGGAAGAAGGGAGTGAGGACATGGGCGGTGAGGATGTTGGAAGGATTATAAAAGGGTAGGAAGAAAATGGGGAAATAGTGAAGTAGACATTTTGTAAAAACCGAGAGACAGGTAGACAGGATGAGTGATGCAGTGAATTGAGGTGACAGAAAGATGGTGTCAAGGAGAGAAGACAGAAAGGGGGAAAGAAAAAGCACTGTAAACATGAACTGAGAACTAGGATAAAGATTGGAAAAGAAGGAGATAGAAAAGAGAATTGGTAAGACAGATAGCATAAAGCTAGACAGAAGGAAGGAAAGGTTTTGACCGATTGCTAAGGCTACATGAGCTCAGTTAAAGGGTTCTGAGGATTTCTTAAATGGCCTGAGCTAGGCTCACATGGTTTATGATTCTGGCAGAAAAATTTGATTGAATTACACTTTGCCAATTGATCATTTCATATCAGTAATCTTTGTCTCTGTGACTCACCACCTTGATTGTTCAAAAGAAGCTTTTCTGCCAGAACTTGGGTGACATTAATTATTTTTTAAAGAGTATATTAAAACTTGGACTGCCCTTGCTGACATTTCACAAGGAGAGAAATGCTCTGAGTAATGATAGTTGCCCTTGAAGTACATGCTTTCTTATTCTTCCTAGTTTTCCTTTCTTAGGGTTGCAGTCTCTTCAGGGTAGGCAAACTAACAACAACAACAACAACAACAATATTTGTGTAGCACTTTAAGGCTGGCAAAGCACTTCCCCCGCGTTATCTCATTTGATTCTATAATCGCCCTGTGACGTAGGTGCAATAAACAGAAAGGTTACGTGATTGGCCCAAAGCCACATGGGTAATTAAAACAGTTATCCTGCCTCTGATGCAGACCATTTGATCTCAGACAAATTACTCATCCCTCCCAACATCAGTGGCCTCATCTGCAAAATGGAGACAATAATACCCGTAGCATCATGGGATGGTTGTGAACTTCAGTTAAGGTAACGCCTGTAAAACTGTTTGCAAACATTTAAGTCATGTATGGGTTTGTATTTGTTTTCCTGCAATATTCACATGGGGTCAGGAGCTACAGT
Organism: Pseudochirops cupreus; assembly: GCA_028627135.1. Taxonomy (NCBI): domain Eukaryota; kingdom Metazoa; phylum Chordata; class Mammalia; order Diprotodontia; family Pseudocheiridae; genus Pseudochirops; species Pseudochirops cupreus. The sequence goes on along the minus strand of CM053582.1, from coordinate 347,025,090 downwards.
TTAATTGTGGGGAATTCCCTTTGACAATAAATCTCATTCATTATTATATAACTTCCAGTCTTAGAAAGTTTTCTGGGACACTGATTACAGATTAAGGAGATTCACCTAGCTTAACCATCATTCTTCATCAAAAGTAGGACTTAAATACTAGTCTTCCTGACTCAGAAACCACCTCTTTATCTTATACATCATGTTGCCTCTAGAGAAATCAGCTGATGTTTCTATCATCATTGTCACCAATGCAGTACCTCATGGATTTCATTTTGCTGTTTTATAGACTCCAGGGTATCACCAAGTCAGAGGTAGGACCAAAGACATCTTGAAGAAGAACCTGAACTTAACTGTATTAGGGTGGGTGGTTAGGAACCATGCCCAGTGAGTGTCATTCTGACAACATAACATACCTCCTTACAGCTCGGAAGGATGGAGGTTCCTTACTACCCTCCCTGGGAATATAGTCCTAACACCAGGAGGAAGTTTTGTCTTGATGAAATGGACCGCATTGTTTACCAAGTTCAATCACCTATACCAATGTTCCCTTCATTAATCAGCATAATTAAGAGCTGCTAATATGGGCCAGAACTGTTATTATACATAAGAAACATTTAAAATGGGATACAGAAAGGGGAAAAAAGAAAAGGTAAAATATTGTTGCTTCAAACCAGGCTTTTTCTAACTGTGTTCTATAGAACACTATAACTTGCTGATTCTTTGACAATATCATACAAGTGGAGTTAAGCTTTAGTTGTTTTTGTGAAATAACTATTTCTTTTTTCTTTTCATTTTAAATTTGTGCGAAGGTATTCCTTTCAAATCCTGTTCCTTTGCTTTCTATCTCCAAATTACATTCTCATCTTCTCTCTAAAGTGGTATACTTATTCCTAGGTGCAATCAAGGATGATGTGAAAAAAAGGAACAGTGCAAAGTCAGAAAATACATTGTGTCTGTCTAACCATGACCTGGATACAGACCAACAACAACAAAAAATGGAAAGAGCAAAATGCCAGAGGAAGCCGCATAACTTTCTTCTACAATCTTAGTATGTTAACACAACAAAAATGATGATGATAATAATTATAACAACAACAATAATAATAATATTGATGATGTGATAATGATAATAAAAAGAATGGAATAGCTGGGAAGGCAACAGTAAAATAAGGGAATGCCAGCCAGGGCACTTCACAGCAAGTACTTTTTGTCTTCTGGGCAGAACCCAGAAATGTCAGCCAAGTGGACTGATGATACTACTGGATATGTCATCTCACAGCTGTGTGAGATAGAACCTATTCCTATAACTCTAAGAAATATATGGGATGGCATATTTTCCTAGACTGGCCTTACTCTGAACCTTTAAGACGATCCACTTAACATGGAGTACAGTGGAGCAAGCGACACTTCTTCATGTTTTGATACTTCTATAAGAGAAGATAAATTGGAACAAATCAGAAACACCAATGCCTCACTTGTTGGAAATACTTCAATAGAAATGGTGCTAACCACTAATGTAGGCAAGCTCTGAGAACCTCTGAAATGGGCTGAAGGGATGAATGCTTTTACGATGTACCAGAACTACTGTACGATAATTTGGAATAGATCTCTATAGTTACAGGTAAAGACTTTACATTGCTTTTCATCAATAATGTACCCATCTCAAAATTATTGACAGTGTATTATTTGTCAATGAAAGATTATAGAATCATATTTGATTAAAGAAGAGTAGTGAGGAATTCTTTAAATCTGAAGGATAAAAAGCTAAAAAGTGAAAAGGCAATGGACATCTGCACCTGATAAAGTTTCAGAAATATTTTGTAAAAATAAAGTTGGGGCGGTAAAAAATAATGCCAATGACTTTAATTTTTTTTTTGGAGGGGGCTAAGCAGGGCCATTGGGGTGAAGTGACTTTCCCAAAATCACACAGCTAGTAAGTTTTAAGTGTCTGAAGCCAGATTTGAACTCGGGTCCTCCTGATTCCATGGCTGGTGCACTATTCACTGCTCCAACTAGCTGCCCTGACCTGAATATTTTAAAAAGGATTTGATCCTATTTAGACTAGAATTTTAAAAGCCCTTCCTTCCTTTTTTTGTATATGATGGCACAGATTCAACTATCAAAACAACTATATAAAAAGAGAGTAATTTAAAAAAGTGAATATTGATGTTTGCCATAATGACCAAACATGTTCTACCACAAAATGGAACAGAGAATATGGACATATTTCAGGATCTGCACACAACCTTACAGGATGGGACTATTACCATAATTAGAAGCACAAATGGAAAGGTAGGGCTAAGTAGCAATAACCCTGAAGTCAGGTATCACATCACATCTTTGCATAAACAGCTTGAGGAAAAAAAAAAAAAGAGGAAGACCTACAGAAAGAAAGACATAACAAGATCATATCAACATTTAGTAGGAATGGAGAGTATTAACCTTGAATTGAAGATGGACTAATTAAAAGCAATGAAAAAAAATCCTGTAGAATAAATATGGTATTTAAAATTATATTAGCAATTCTTGAAAGCATTAGTCAACAAATATATATATATATGTATATATATATGAAAGTTTAACTTTTAAAGCAATAAAAGGAATTAAAGTTGATAAAAAGAAATTCAAATCAAAGAAAAAATAAAGAGAAACAAAAAAAGTTAGAAATAAGAGAGAAAACCCCCAAAGAAAAACAATAAAGAAAATATTTGATCTTCCAATGATCAAAAGAAGTCCAACAAAATAACCAGGTAAGTTGGATCAACTGTAAAACAGAAAGCTTGGGTACTGACAATACAATGAATGACAGAACGGACGTGACCAAAACTCTAGCTTCCATGTAAAACCGGAAAATGAAAAGTCTGGATAAGACATCTTGATTTACCAGCAAAACATTTTTCCAGATTCTTCTCTGATGCTTTCAGAAAAGGTGTCATATACATCTTATAAAAAGATGAGAACACGAGCAATCCCTTCAAATATGGTTTAATGTCTTTCTATTCTGTATTCTAAACATTTACAGCTTGTCATGCACACATGTACATATCTGAATATACACACACACAAAAGCCATATATTGGCTGAGAAACAAAAAGGTATCTCAGGAAGTCCTAGGGGGGAATAAGAGCAGCTTATGATTAACTTTGTGATTATTAAACAAGACGTTCAAATGGACTTTAAAATTACGTCATCTATTGATTATCTTATAACCTTAAGCCAGCTCTGCACTCATACCTTAGTTATATTTTTCTGTAAACATATACAAATAGGTTTAAGCACAGTGAAAATCATACAGTATTTGATGTCCATCTGGAAAGCTCTTAGAACAGCTGTTCTCAACCTTCCTGATGCTGCGACCCCTTAATACCCATATGTGGGCGTATCTGCCTATGAGTGGACCCTCTTGGAGATGGATAGAGGAGCAGTGTCTATATTCCTAAGACCATTGGAAATATGTGTATTCTGATGGCCTTAGGCAACCCCTATGACTCCTGTGAAAGGGGCGTTTGACCCCCAAAGGAGTCATGACCCACAGGTTGAGAACCTCTGTCTTAGAAGATTTAAAATGTGGCATTAAGATAACAAGGTCAAGCTAAAAACATCTTCCAGGGAGACAGCTCTCTATACATTTTCTCAATATTCAATCCATTGTCATTCCTAATGAATGTGACTGTCACTTTCAAGTTTTTTTGGACACATAATGTCAAAATACATACTAATCACTTATTGAACATGAGTGACATTGATACTCCTTTGCTACACACAATAGGCAACTATTCCATACTGTGGAAAATTTCTCAACATTTTCTCAAAATTTCTTCAAAAATTCTTAATATGCAAAGAAAATTTAAGACCAAGTCTTTGGAATTCACATCAAACCAAAGGAAAGAAGCAATATTATAAATATGTTATTCTTCTTTAAGACACATTGAATGTAAAGGTGTCAAGGAGTAAACTGGGCCTGTTTATGATAAAACACACACTGGAATTCTGAAGTCAAATCATAATGGAAAGAACATGTGTAGAGAAATTAAAATCTATACAATGTAAGCCTAAACATGTACTTTTGCCAAGTAAAATGGAGAGAAGATTTAGACGTTGTCCAAGCAAAAAGCTCAAAGAGTATTAAGGAAAGGGGCAATTTCTGTAGCCTCTAAGTAATTGTAGAGTAATTAAAATTTCCTCATCAAAAATGAGGAAAACTTAGTCATATGCCCTTAAAGTATATGATAAGAGGGTTAAGTTTCACATAAATACTATTAGGAAAAAAAAGATAATATAAAAAGAAACTGTAAAGGTTGGCAACAAATATATGCCATTGGATTTGTCAAATATAGACACAGGAGTTTATTACCAGATAGGGGTTATGAAACAACTAAATCCAAGAGTGGAAACAAAAGGCACCTCATGTAGAATTCAACTAACAATATGTCAGCAAAGATGAATTGAACAAATGTCTGAGGAATGCGTATTTATTAACACAAATATAACTTATGCTCATAATTTGGATTAAAGTATTACCACCAGAAATTACAGGAAGGAAATCCTTAAGGAACCCAGATTTACTGATTGATACAGATTGTGCAATTGCCTAAAGCATGCATGCCGCTGAGGCCTGAAGAAATTTAGCATGTATTGAATGCCTAAAAAGAAACTATCAGGTGACTTGAATCCTATAACAGAAATTCACTATTCTTTATAACCTAATAAACAATATTCCCACTATACTCCAATCAGAAACCACAAAATATCCTTGATCATTTGACCAATGAATTACCAGAACCAGATCAAGAAATCAAAACTCCATTGGTAAAAGTCAAAGTATATGTTATTCCTGTAGTGCAATCTGCTCCTGGAATTTTCCTGGAGATGCTTCTGTGTCTACCAAAGATAGGTTTACATACAGCTACACTTATTCAATGCCAAGCAAAAATATAAAGTCTTAGATATGAGCAAAATAATGGCATAGTGACTTGTCCTTGAACATTCTCTTTGCTCCCTATCAAAAAGGATGAGAACAGGATTGTAGATGCTGCTGCTGAAATAAATAACGATTTTTATTAATATGACCACTACTCCACAATATCCCAATTCTATCCTCTATTATGTTATGGAAGTGATTTTGACTTCCCAATGGCTATGCAAAAAGAATACAGGATCCAAGAGGACCAACCAGAGTGGAAAGATTTTACACCAGGACCATTGGTCATATTTCAGAAATCAGAGGACTGGCTGAGATATGTCTGAAGAGGCTCATTACCAGGCTGGCTATAAAATGGAGAATTCTGGGGCCATTGTACTTCTTGCAAAGAAACAGGAAAGAAGGGTTGAGTTGTGACATGCATTGTTGGAAGCAGAAGTCTGACAAGACTGAGATTATCCAAGTTTCAAAGATTATGTACTCTAAATTCTTCCATTTGGTCACTGTCTATAAATAAATTTATGGGGAGATAGGAGGATTAGGTAAGAATAGATAACAGGAAAATCGAGGTAGATTCAAAGATAAATTTAAAATATAAAAGTATAAATATTACTTTTATATCTATC
>CM053582.1:346966869-347019052 GCA_028627135.1 Pseudochirops cupreus | reverse complement strand
AGGACAGATTAGATTGGAGGAGGGGTCATATAAGGGGGTAGCTGTTTTTGGTGGGGTATGGGAAAGATGGGAAGAAAATTTATAACTCAAAATCTCATGGAAATGAATGATGTAAACTAAAATAAATAAAATAAAATATTAAAAAAAAAACATTGATATCAGTACTACACAAATTGTTCCTCCAAACTGAGAAAGTGCTCTACTAGACTTCTTTGTAGACCTAAATCCCCACAAAGCATAGGTATAGACAGATGTCTTTTTATGCATTAAGTACCTATCTTAAGCAAATTAAAGTAACTAATGAAGTAAAGATAGAAAAGAAATATCCTCAATAAATAACAATAGTGAAGCAAGGATTACATGTCTCTGCTACATCTTTGGTTAAGTTCTTGAAGCAATAATAATTCCAGTAACATAAGAGAAAGAAGGTAAAGGTGTAAAATTAGGCAAAGAAGACATGAAACTATCCCTATTTGTTGAGGATATTATGATTTACTTAGAAATTCCAGGAAATTAAAGTTCCTAATTTAAAAAAATAAATGGCTTTAGCAAAATTTAAAACTATGAAATAAATCCACAAATACCAAAATCCCATCTATATTATGATAAAGTCCAATAGATGATAATAGAAAAGGAAATCTTATTAAAATGCTTTGCCTATAATAAAAATTAAAATGCTGCCTAAGCCAATTTATAGTTTTAATGTTCACTGATTTATCAAAGGTATAATTTATAGAATTCAACAAAACAATAATGAAATTCATTTCAAAGGAAAAATCTCGACTATTAATGAAATTATGAAAAAAGAGGTGGGGAAGATGGGGGGATAGCACTTTCAGATAACAGATTATAATACAAAGCAACAGTCTTCAAAACCATTTGCTATTGTTTAAAAGAGAAGGAGATTGGTTGGGGGAGGGGGAATAAAGTAGGCTAATGAAAATCAGAAGCAGTGGAACTCAAAAAAAATAAAAATAAATTGAAGTTGTCAAGAATCAAGCTACATGTTGACTTGGTTCAGAGGATCTCAACCTGTTTTTCATAGAATTTCTCTACCTTTTCAACCTCTGATATATATGTGTGTGTGTGTGTGTGTGTGTGTACATATATATATATATATATACACATATATATATATATACATATATATACACATATATATGTGTGTGTGTGTGTATATTAATTGTTCCCTAAAGCATAATCACCTTCTCAGATGTCTTTTTGTTTTTGCATATATTTTGTTGTCTTTGAGAATAAGATAACACTAATCCTACTTACACTCTTCTTCTCTCCATGGAAAGATTGTGTTTTAACTTCCTTCTGTATTCAGGTCCATTTATTATGAAAAGACCAGTATTGGTTGTCATTCAATTATTTTCCAAAAGTAGTTTGTCGATTTACTGGTCCCTGCAGGAGGGGGGAATTTGTATTCAGAATATCTGTCATTGAGTTCATGTTTATATATAGTCAAATGAATGGATTTCTTAATCTTCTTTTCATCACTCCAACCTACTCACACCCCAGGTAGAAGGGTATCATTTACATAATGTATATAAAAAACAAATTCATTCATGGGTTGCCATGACCAAATATTCTATCCTTTCAAACCAACTTACGGGTTGTTAGCCTTTCCCCCCTTACCTAAGTTGGACTCAAGACAAGAGATCCTTATGGTACAAGGAAAGTGCTGAAAGCATTCCAGTTCTTGAAGAATCTCTTAGAGCTTAGTCTCTATTGGTGCTACCTTTGATATCCCACAGTCACCTCCGCCCTATGCTAAGGTATCAGAGGAGGCCTCTCAAGAGAATGAGTTAGCTCAGACTCCAAAAGAATTCCCAGCAATGTCCAAATCTGTTGATGGGTCCATTGAGTCCTTGTTCCATTTTATTAACTGCCATGAACTTCTTCCAAAGGGAGTGAAAACTTTATATAAGTACTGATGATGCAGTCACACCTAGACCTGAAATGTTACCTACAGCCTTTACCCATAATATAACTGTCATAGGTCAATACTTAGGAGCACGGAATGTAATAGAGATTAGTCCATGGTGAATTAGTGGGACCTTTGCCTACCCCTGAATATTGGAAAATTAATTGGATCGTATAGCTGAACTTATCAAAAGTTTACAGCGTATGATGCATGCAGCAGTTTGAAAGGGTCAGTTCCCCTATCTCTTTATTCACACTCACTGCACAACTGGAATATCATGTCTTGAGCTAGTAAATATGAAAATTTACAGGCAATGTACCCACCTCCCAAATTAAATCCTGTCTAATCTCTTTGAAGGTTTAGATATGAGGAAAAGGCAAAAGAAATGTCAGTATTTAAATCAAATAGTTACTCACTACTGTTGTGGGGACAGTGTAGAAGGTAGAGAGGGGAGCTGTTGGGTTTTTTATTTTCCTATTGGAAATAAAATGTCCCACTTACAAGTCCATGATCAGGTTATCTATCTATCTATCTATCTATCTATCTATCTATCTATCTATCTATCTATCTACCTATATATATATATACATATACATATATATTCAAATGCTACCCCCTTTCCTTTGATGAGATTAACAGTTCTATGCTGCAGATTCTGATGTGTCAACATCAGCTAATCTTTATGATGCATTCATGATATGCAAAGTCTCATATAAGGTACTTAATAAGAGGTTAATTAACATGGACATGATGCCTGTCCTAATGGGCTTATCAGAGAATTGCCATAGAACTACATAAAACAAAAACAGAGAGAGAGACAGAGACAGAGACAGAGATTAACAAGACAGAGATCCACAGAGAGCTGGAGAGAATATCCTAATGCTGATCAGAATATTATACCCATATCAGAAATACGACATTTTCCAAAGATGCTGCCAAATGCATTCTTAGGGAAATATCAGAATTTATTCAAAACTCAGAGTGTATATCTTATATAGTGAAATGCCAGATTGGTGGTCTGAGGATGGTTGGTACAAGCTCCTTTAAAACAGCATGAGCCATATGGGAGTTGGATTATAAATCAAATATACTAAACTGTCAGTTTGTGTTCAGAAAATTGTTTTTTTTTTAAACTAACACACACACACACACACACACACACACACACACAGAGGCACCTGCACACACACAATCACAAAAGCAGAACCCTCGTCCTAAATATTCAAGTCCATAAAATAGGTTTTAATGCAAATGTTAGCACAGGGAGCTTTGGATTAACAGAAATATCGTATATGTTGTGCAAATACATCTATTTGCATATCTCCCCCATGGCTACCATCAAAAGGGACTACAGAGGCCAAGTGATTACTTTCAGGGTCAATTAGAACTTAGAAACTCTGGAATGAGTTCAAATTAGTTTCTTTTGCTGAGGAGAATGTTAGAGCAAAATCACACTGTGCCCCTGGTGTCTCAAAGGGCTTGCGGGCTTTGATGAGAGAATGACGGGGCACTGGGCAGGGAGGTGTGTGGCATATAGCAGCCCACTCTAAAAGAAGAACACTAGACCGGGAATGAGCAGACTCTAAATCCAGCTATGACTTTAATTATCTTTGACCTTGAATGAGTCCAGTCAACCTCTTTTTGCCTTAATTTCTTGTTGTGTGACAACAACAAAAAAAAGTAGGCTGGACTAGACCCTTCTCTAAGGTCCTCTTTTGCTCTAAGAATCTATTGTAAATGTAAAAACAACAAAACATGACATTTTCAAAAAGAATATAATGATTTAGATCCCTTATTTTAATTAATGCGATATGGATTTCAAAGTTACTGAATTGATCAAGAGGGACACTAATTTATTTCATAAAAATGTAGTCCTCAGATTGGTAGACCATCTAAATTAGAGCACATAAGAGTACAGGAGAAATAGCACTGCCTCTGGACTCCTGAGGAGGATGTTCAAATTCCCAGTGAATTACCAGGAAATGTGAGGTATCTGCTATGTACCAGGCACTTTGCTAAAGATGGGATACGAAGATAGTCCTGAGTGATGTAATAAAGAGCCTCTGCATGTGCGGGTGGCTGGAAAGGCAGGGTCAGACTGGACCTTTAAGAAGATCACTGCCACTGATGAATAGACTATGGGACTGGGCTGGGGAGAAGAAACTGGTGGTAGGCAGACCAAAGAGGAAGCTGTTACAATAGTCCAGGTGTGAAGTGATAAGGTTCTGTGTGAGGTGGAGGCTGGAGAGTTAAAAGTATATGAGTCATTTTCTACCTGTGTGTTCTTGGGCAAGTCACGTAATGTATGTGGACTTCAGCTTCTTCTTCTGTATGAAGAGGAGGCTGGACTTAATGAATAGTCTTTGAGGAATCTTCCAGATTTAAATCTATGAGGCTAAGTGTTGGGAGGTTAGATCTAATACAGCTTCCTATCTTTGTTCCTCTTGCACAGGGAATGTTTTAATTTTTGTCTTTGCCTCCATTGTGATTTGGATAGGGCCCACTACAGGGTAGGCACTTAACAAATACTTAGTGAATTGGACTAAAACCCACCTCTTTCCCTATTTCAGCCAAGGTTACCCTTCCAGTCATGCAGGATCATAGATTAAAACGTGTAACTCTTAGAAAGCAGAATCCTACCTTTGCACTGATATTCCCAGAGATCCTACTTTCTTCCTTGCCATCCCACCCCACATGATGTGTTACCAAATTAATGATGGAAGTCAGTGGAGAAACACAATTCAATGAACAGAAATTCACTTTTCAGCCAATTTTGCTGGATCTCTTCCATGCTCTAAGTCAAGTTAAAACAACATTTATTAAGCACCTATAAGGCACTTGGATCTGCAAGATGAAGTAAGATGAAGGAATTAGTGGGTTTTTCCATTACAAAGATCTTATCTGGTCCAGTCAATGTGACCTTAAAGTACTCTAGATTCCATATTCGATTTCTTTTTTAACTTGAATGACTTAGATATTCATCCCACCTTTCCCCCACAGTTCCTCCCAACTCTTCACTTGCACTCTCTAGCTCTCTCTTCTGCATGTGTTTTACATATATACACACATACATACATTTGTATGTATATATTGTATATATGTGTGTGTATATAAATATATGGTTTATACATGTGGATATGCAAGCATGCACACACACACACACACACACACACACACACACACACACACACGAGTTTCTAGTGAAAAAATCATTGGATAAGGACCCATAGAACTTGAATTCGAATCCCAGCTCTACCAATCACTAGTTACCTGCATACCCCTAAGCAAATCATTGAACCCCTCTAGCCAGCAGTTCCTTTCCTGTAAAATAAGGAATTTATATTTGAAGCCTTCTAAGTTCCTTTCAAAATCTAAATCCATAAGTATATTTCATTTCACTGTATTTATGAAACCCCAGACGAGACACAGGGTCTGACAATGGATTTATTTTCTGATTTGTGAATGGTACTGCCCTAGAAAAATCCAATAGTGTTTGGACATATTCAGCTATATAGCATTAGCAAAGTGACACACCGGAATCCTGCCTCGGACTTTTAGCATCCAGGTGACATTGAGCAGGAACAAATAGGGGACCCGGTGAATAGAGCACTGGGCTTGGAATCGGGAAAATTCATCTTCATGAGTTCAAATCCAGCCTCAGACACTTATTTAGCAGTGTGACCCTGGGGAAGTCACTTAACTCTGCCTCAGTTTCTCATCTGTAAAAAATCAACTGGAAAAGGAAACAGCAAACCACTCCAGCGTCTTTGTCAAGAAAATCCCCAAATGTCCTCACAGAGTCGGACATAACTGAACAATAACAATGACCTTGAACGAGTCACTTTTATCATTGGGCCTCAGTTTCTTTAGCTATCAAATGATAGGGTTGAACTAGATGGATTTTGAGTTTTCTTGCACCTCTAGAAGGATGCTGCTATGATCCCTCTGCCATTCTCTTGTGATAAAAGAGCAAAAATGGCCCATGAATATGAATTAGGAGGTAAAAATAGTCATAATCCAGAGAGATCTCCTGGTGGGGCCTAAGAAGAATGAGTCAGAATAGTACAAAATTCAGTCAACCAGCTACTGGTCACAACAGGTAGTTTCACTGACTTACTTCCACTGCATTGATTGGCTGTTTTGGAGTCATGAGGTTGCAGCTTGAGTACAGCTAAATAGGCTGCTTCTGCATAAAGGCTGTCACTCTGAATCAACCTCTGAATCAACCTCTGAGCCCGATTTGTGAAGCTGACTTCAAGGTAGTGCTGGGTAAGCAGTTTTTCAGAAACTCTATTTGCATATTACAGGTTACGAGCATGTGCCTGTGACCTGGAAGCTTGCACTCCAGTGCCCCTACAGGGCTGAGATGTTTTATGTTTTAGCAATTAAATTACATTGGAAAATGAAATGCTAAATTCAACACACTGGATTAATCAGTTAAGTGCTACTCACAATAATAAAGTTTGCCTCAGATGGATTTTCCCCCCTACTTCCATCTAAAACAGTCTATGAACATTAAAACCCAAGGACTTTCCTACCAGAACAGGCCAATGGCCCATCCAGCCTGGGATTCTGCTTTCACTGGCAGTTAATACTGAATGCTTCAGAAGAAGATGAAAACATTTGATAATACTCTCTGCCAGTTATAAAATCCTTCACTACCCAGGAGAGGGGGTGAGTGCGGATGTGGGTAGAATACAACTATCCTGCCATTCTACAACTGAGGGGAGAAATACCCTACATTTGTCAATGAAATGAGCAATCAATTTGATTTTTTTTAAAAGAAGGTGGAAACAGCACTGTAACTAGAATATGAGGTTATGCATTCAAATCCCATATCTACATGTTATTGAAGGGTAAACTTGGACATCTTCTTTAATCTCTGTAGCCCTTGGCTTCTTCATTCTTAAAATGAGGAAGGATCCAGTGGTTCTCCACCTTCCTAATGCCACAACCCTTTAATACTAGTATGTGGGTGTATCTGCATGTGGGCAGACCTGCCTGGAGAAAGATGGAGGAGCTGTGTCTCAGTTCCTAAGACCATCGGAAATATGTGTTTTCCGATGGTGTCAGGCGACCCCTGTGAATGGTTCATTCGACCCCCAAAGGGGTCGCGACCCACAGGTTGAGGGCTGCTGGTAGACTGTAAGATCTCTAAGATGGCTGTAGATGAGAGCAGGGACTGTTTCATTTTTGTTTTTATATCCCCATCTCACAACATAATAATAACTGGCAGGTAATAGATGCTAATCAAGTCAAGTCTGCAAGTGTTTATTAAGCACATATTATATGCCTGGCACTATTAATACACAACGCTTAATATATGATAATATAATAAATGTTTGTTGAAACGGAATTGAATCAAATCCCTTCCAGCTAGCTAAACAACCTAACTTCTAGTGAACCTTCATTCACATCCCCACTCCTCATTCCACCCTTTATCTTTCAATGCATATTAAGAAGTTAGTCCAGAATCAGTGGTATAATCCTTTTCCAAAAGGTGATCAAGTAGTCGATTCAAATACAATAATTTGAATTTTCATGAAGTTTTGCATATAATTTACATGTCATTTAATATGAAAACTTCTAGTATTTCTTACCCCTTTGCTCTTCTGTGGTTTCTAAGCTTCCTCAGCCTTCTGTCCTTTTACTCAAAATTCTTCTGCTTCTCATCTTTTTTCTTTGCTTCCCTTAATCCCTCCCCTGTTCAACACAAATTAGGTTAGCCTGGAATAAGGAGTTGTGAAGCATTGCCCAAATGCACTGTTTAGCTTTTGCACTGCAACAGTATAAACCTTGAAAATGATCAATATAAACGTTGATAATGATCAATTAGTAAAGCAGAAGATGGAAAATCCATAAATTCAATCAAAGCAAAACTGCAAACATTCTAAATCTTCAAGCAACTTGGACTTCAGGTTTGACTTGAGTCAATTTGGTAGCACAGTGGCCTGAGTGTTGGTCTGAAGACTTGGGTTCAAACACATCCTCAGATACTTAGTAGCAGTATGACTGGACTAGCCCCTTGAGCTCCTTTAACCTCTGTTTCTTCATCTGTAAAAGGGGGACAATGATAGCACATCCATTTCAGAGCTGTTACGAGGTCAAAATGAGGTAATATTGGTAAAGTACTTTGCAGATCGTAAAGCATTATGTAAAAGTTAACTGTAATTATAACCCCCCAGACTGCTAGCTGAGGAAGAAATAAGGATTTTGTATATATATTCACTCTGTGTGAATATATAAACCACTGGGTAAGTACCTTAAAAATCACTTAGTCAAAATTCTTACTTTAGAAATGAGAAAATTGAGATTCACACTGATGAATGTCTTGCCCAAGGTCACACAAGTTGTCAGTGGCAAAATTGAATTCAAACTCAGGTCAAGTGATCAAAGGATCCTAACTGGTGCTTGAAGGGACCTTTATAGATCATGTGGCTCAATTTTATAGTAATTTTACAGATAAGGAAACTGAGACCGAGAAAGGGTAAATATCTTGCTGAAAGTTCCATGGGTGGTAAATATCACAGACAGGGTTTGAATCCAGATTCTATTAATCCATACTTTCTTTTTTTCTTTTCCTCCACTGTTGACCATTTTTTCAAGAAATCAAGCACTGCATTAGTCACAAGGAAGGGTGTCAATGTAAAACAGGATCTCTGCCCTTGTTTAACTGACAAATCAGTGAGATAAAGATATATAATATAGACTTATAATATAGATAAATCAATAAAAAGATAAATATTATATAAATTAGCTTATAAGTACAGAAGAGGAGCAAAAATTGCTAGGAGATCAGATGAGAGAGAAAGCACTTCCAGCTGAGGGGCATGCGACCTGTGTGACAATAATGTTGTTCTCAGAGTCCCTGCTGAGCGACTAAGATAGAATCCAGATGACAAGGGCTTTCCATTTCTCAGTACCTACCCACCTTCCCTTGGACTCAGTCCAACAGCTGACTTGCCTAACACTGAAGCCTGACCTATAATAGAAAACAATGTTCTACTGGGTTGGCAGCTTATTTACATATACTATTCAAACAGGTTTCTATCCTGCATTAAGAATGCAAAATGTTCTTTCCATTTGTTTAGACAAAAGCCATGGTTCTTTAGTCTATTTTTTTTTAATTCCCAAGGATAGTCGGATTTAGCCCTCATAACAGCACTTGTTAAGTGTCCATCCACAGGTATCTCGTGGTCTGCTAGAATTTATAACACACAGATTAAAAGACAGAACTTGCTGTCAAGGGTATGTGGTTACTTAACAGATGCTTTATTTTTTTTTTCCTTTTCTCTTTTCTTCCAATTCAATCATGAATGTCCTCCAGACTTGTACTTCTTTTGAGCTATAGATTTCACAACCTGCAAGGCAAGAAAAAAAAACTGCGTCTCTGTTTTGCTCAAAAAGAGGTTACATGAAAGAAGCCAGGTAGATGTTTCACATGACCTCTTCTCTTACCCCCTTCCCCATACATAAACTAAATTTCTCAAGGTTAGCCTCACAATGAAATACTAAAGTACTCTATATTTCCCATGCATTCATGATCATTTGTGGAAATATAAATTTATCTGTGCGTGGGATATAGACATAAATAGAATTGAAAGATGGATAGAGAAACAGGTCTATAGATTTATCTATCTACCTAGATCTATATAAGACAGACAGACAGACGGGTAGATAGATTTGCCTATATATCTATGTAGATATGTCTCTATCGAAACATAGATAGATATCTGTGCAGATTTATAGTTGTATAGCTGCAGGTAGAGGGATATCTTTACTTCCCTAACAGATTTCAGATCCTTGAGAGCAGATGCTGTCTTTTGCCTTTCCTTGTACCCTTAGTTCTTAGCACAGGGCCTAGCAAACAGTGGATGCTTAATAAATACCATTGACTGACTGAGGAGAGGGGAAACAGGGTCATAGATTTCACTCTGGAAGTGATCTCATGGGATATTTTACAAATAAGGAAACTGAGGCCCAGAGAGGTAATGTGATTTACACAAGGTAATACGAGTAATAGGGGGAATAGTCAGTATTTCAACCAAAGTCTTCAGATTCCAAATGCAGCATTCTCTCCCCTGAAGTAAACTGACTTTTAGAAAATAGTCCCAAATAGAAAGGGATTTTTTAAAATTAAATCCAAGCGTGTATGTTTCAGTGTACTATATTACGATTCCATTTAATTTTCTTCTTTCCCCGTTCCTCTTGTCCCACTGCAGTCCGTAAGCTCAGCAAGTACAGATCACAGGTCATCTCTCATGGATGGAGAGTTGAAAGGGACATCAGAATCAGTCTGCCCTAACAGTCTCACTTTGCAGATGAGGAAACTGAGACTATAAAGGTTATTCTGTGCAGTGTTGCCCAGCTCGTAGGCATCAGAAGTAAAGTTTGAACTTGGGAACTCTGATTACAGATCAGTGTGTTTATAACACTGTGTCGTAATCTTACTTCTTCACTTGGCACCATTATATTTGTATAGCTATGGCTACCATTCAGAAGTCACCCATTTACTTGGAGTTAAGACCGAAATAGAAGTTCTTTCTTTTCTTCTTCTCTAAATGCCTTGCCAACCCAGATGCCTTTGGCAGAGGTTGTTATTGTAAGTATTTCTTATTGTCTTGTCATTTCCTCCCTAACACATTTTTGAAATTCGATCATTAGGAGATTGGGGACCTGGACTGGGGGAGATGATTTTATTTGGATTTAACCCTATCATGACTGTTATCCATGATGGGCTGTTCAACAATCGTGAGAATAATACTAATGCCTCACCTGTGAATATGGTCAGTGGTTATAAGGCACACCCATAAACTACATCTCATTTGGTTTTCATCATTGTTTTACGTGGCAAAAAGGGCAAGAGTTATGCCCATTTCACAAAGGAGCAAACTGAGGTTCAAACAAGTGACTTGGCCAAGGTCAGACAACTAGTAAATGGTAAACCCAGCACTCACAACCAAATCTTCTGAATTCTATTCCAATACACTAAAAATCAGATTAATTCTAATCATGCTGAATTAAAATGTTTCTCTTACAAGCTTTTATCTGGCTTATATTTTACCTGTCATAGTCTAATATTTATTGATTGCCTATTTGATTTTTTGGCCTTAAAACAAGTCTACTGAAATGAATCAAAGATATATCTGCCCCCTCAGTGAGCTTCCTTTAGCCCTTAGCAGAGAAGTAGAATAAGACATTTCTCGGAAAGGCAAAAAGCTTTTTTTTTTTCATGGATTTTAGATAAAACAAATATTTAATGAATGTTAAATGAATGGATATATATGCATATATATACACATATATAATGTGTGTGCAAATGTGTGCATACATTATAAGATGTATGAATATTTTCATAGTATTTGGAGGAAGTGTGGTAAAGTAAATCTTGAAATTAGAGGACCTCAGTGCAAGTCTAACCTCTGACATTTACTACGTACATTTCCAGTTTTTATCATTGAATTTAGGAAAACATTGGAAATGTATAGGGAGGGGTGCTAATTTTCCCACATGTTCCCTCATTGGCATAGAAGAGCCTCATTATCATCTTTTGGCTTCCTATATCCCATTAACAGAAGAGCTAGAACCAGACACTTTCAAAGTCCTAGCACAATGATGAGGGCCCTGATCAGATGTGGAATACTGAGAAGGGCCTCTCCAAGTGATGCCAGATTCCAATGATGCCAAGTACAAGATCCTACTTACATCCTCTTTTGGAAATGTGAAAACTAAGTCTGTGTCCAACCAAGATTCTTTTCGGTAGCACTGTGCTTTAAAGCAGTTGGGAAGCCTTCCCTCTAATATGGAAAGTCATCTGTTGGGGTCTCATGACAAAGACCTTCATCCAATCTGCAAAAGAGGACAGTGATGTTGATCAGCAGGTTAGTGTCAAGATTCCAAGCTTTCTAGGATTTAGGTTCCTCCTCTGATTTCTTCCATATATCTGGGAAACAGACAGAGAACAGAGACAGTGAAATAGTCAGGCAGAGATCAACAGGGGTTTTTTAATTCCTGAATGATTGTCAATGAAGAGCAAAGATGAATCCAGATTCCTAAAGAATTTTGTTTTGCTTGTTTGGTTGGTTTTTTTAAAGCCCTAGACAGGGTTCAGAAGCTCTCAGATAAGCTGATGTCAGAGACATCAGGTAGGAGACATAACTCCAGAGAGCTTCACTGCATTGCACCTTCAACCCTCCTCTGATTCTACCCTGTGAACTTTCAAGACACAGCTTCAAACCCTTAGACTAAGACTCAACCTCCTTTCCCTGATGCTATTATCTATACTAATTTTTAGAGACTTAGTCTGTTCATCTTCACATGTGCTATAGTTTTATATAATACAGAGCTAGAAAAGACCTTAGGGAAGAGCTGGTACAGAGGTTCTCAACCATTTGTGTATCATGGACCTCTTTGGCAAACTAGCGAAGCTCAGGGACTCATCAGAATAACGTTGTTGAGTATTGTATTTCACCACATAATTGTCTCACCGTTTTTTTTTTCTTTTTTTGTCCAAAAATTTCTTTATAAACTTTCCTCGTGTAGTCGTCACATGGTCTAATTCTGTTCCTCAGGCCCTGACACTTAAAAGGTAAACAGAGCAGTGACATACAAACACACATTGCGAGCCCTGAGCCTAGAATTCTCAGCTCATGTACATTGTCAGTGTATTTCCAAAAGCCAGTTTGTGTGGTTGGTTTAGAGCCCTGCAGCCCTAATGGAATTGTCCCTCAACTCAATGAAGAGTGGTAGAGGCGAGAGGATCAAGGAGCTGGAGGGCAGGTGAAGTAGCCATGAGTAAGTCACATGACATGGTAAGCCATGCATCTTCCTGCACTAGCTAAACTGTATAGTTTGTCTGCCACCAGTACAGCTTAGTAATAAATGGTTAAGTAATACTGGCACAACTTTTTTAAGGCTTCACATAATAGTCACACCCCACTTTTTTTGCAAAAGAATCTGTCATAAAATCTGCAACAATTATGCAGTAAAATACAGTCGTTGAAAAAAACAACTAAAGTTCACTTAGAAATTAGTGGTAAATTTTGAAATGTAATTTTTGCCCATGGAAGTTCCCAGATGCCCTGAGGTCTGCCCCACATTCTGTTCTCCCCTCACCCTGACCTCCGGAGGTCAGTGGACTCCCGGTTAAATCTAGTCCATTTAGCTGTCATTGAGAGGAGAAAAGAGACTCAGGGACGTGACGACACACAATCCAAGGTGAGAAAAGTACCCAATGCCCGATCTGGAACCTGAACCCAGATTCAAGATTTTTTTTCATTGATACCAAACTTCTTCTCTTTCAGCAAATAGTAATTGAATGACTTTACTAAGTAATGTGACTATACAGGGATGAAATAAAATGTGATTTCTGCTCTCCAGGGGTCAAAGTTATAGAAGGCAATGTGATAGAAATAGAGTTTCCATGAAATCCCTTTCAATTGAATTCTACAAACGTTCATTATGCCCCTACTAATATGTGTCGTATTATGCCAGGTGTACAAAATGATAAAAAGAGAATTATTCTTGTCCTCAAGAAACTTGGGCAAATCTTTATGGGATAAATTCTTAGAACCAAAGGTCCTAAAATCATAGCCAGAAATCTGGACTGAACCCATCTAATCCAGTCCCCTTATTTTACAGTTGAGGGAAATGAAGTCCAGGGGAATTAAGTGACTTACCCAAGGTCACACAAGTTTTATCAGAGGCAAGATTTGGGTTCAGAGTCCCTGACTGAAGATTTTATTACCTTGTTGTTAGTCAGCCCCTTGACTTAGACCAGTAATCTTATATTTGCATAGCTATCAGCCAGTCTCACTGGTCAGCAAAACCTGACCCAACACAAGGATGCTTTGCAAGGAGGCAGAATTTGAAAATTCAGACAGTAAAGTGAGAAATTAGAACAAAATTCAAAAGAGAGAGAAAGTGGTGAGGGGAAAAAAAAATATAAGTATGGGTGAGGATGAGAATGAGAGAGCTCATTATCAGGAAAACAAATGAAAGTCCAACTGACCAACTCCACTGTTTAGAAGTACCACATCTTTTTCTTTGAATGTTGGCCTATCTCCATCAAAGGTGTGATATCCATTGTTAATATGTGACCTAATGCCCCATTGCCTAGAATATAAAAGGCTAAACTTCCTATCACCCATACTAAGCATCTCCATGATTAGTAATTCAAAAGGTAAAGTGTCAGAGAATCAAACAGCAAGGTCACTATCTTGGGATTACTCAGAGTACAAGAGGCTTGTGAGGGATCAGAAATGCCACAGAAGAGCAAAAACGACCCCTGAGGAATGAATCTCCTTGATGAAATACAACTGTTGCTCTACCCTGGGAGCTAGAGGTTTGGGGTGCTAAGGGGGAGGGAGCTCTAACCCTTCACTCTTCGGAGATCCCAGTTTCCATAACAACTCGCTTTAGGTCTTCCCTTCATGTTTCCATGTCATCTTTTCATGTCACTCTCAGAACTTCACTTGCCATAACAACAGAAACATTCAAAAGGCTGCAAGATCTCTTTGGGAAGTCAGAACAACCTTTGTTTTACAGGCAGGTGCATTATTCTTTGGAAAACAAAGCGCATACAAAACACAGACAGAGAGACTCACAGAATCTCTTATGAGGATATTAATAAAAATAATAAGCATTTATATAACACTTCAAGATTTGCAAATTATTTTACAAATATCATATCATTTCATCCTCACAACAACCCTGGGAAGTAGATGTTATTATTATTATTAATTATTATTATTAATCATTTTTCAGATGAGGAAACTACAGCAGACAGGCTAAATGGGGCTTGATTACCTTTCTGTTTCTTTCCGAACTGCTAGTCCTCAGTGTTCCGATAGTCTATGAAATGAGCAAAACACAGATTGACCAATATATTGGCACTGTGCATGTTCAGACTGAGTCAATTGTTGAAAAGATCCAAGCAAAATTTACTGGCATCTCACACACACACACGCACACACACACACACACACACACACACACACACACACACACACACAACAGAATAACAATCCACAAACTGTAAATAAACTAGTAAAGCACCATTTAATATTTATAATCATTATAACTTGTACGTAAGGAGGCATATGTTTATTATTGCTTTGAACCTGCCTTGTAAGTTTTATTTTTTGTTTGTTAAAATGTGACATGGTCCTTTACTAGAGTGATACAACTAGAATGTTTCTGAGATCTTTCCAGATATATAGTTTTATCTATTCTTTAATGTGTGTTTTCTTTATTGTTCATCTAAAAATTCTAGAACTGATATGAACTTCCTAAAAATCAGGGTATTGCCATGAAAGCAGTACAATATATAATGATTCACAGAGTTACTGCTACAGTCTGGTGTGCTCCTTATAGCAATTCTTATGACACAAATGCTGCCTTGCTTTCCCCTTAACATGTCCTATCCAAGCCATTCTCTTTGTGGGTTCCTCTTGTCTGTAAGATTTGCTTATTTTTTTTAAAAGATACTTTTTATTTTATAGGTATGGCACCTCAGCCTAAAGGCTAGTCTTTAATTCAAGTCAAGAAAACCTGAGTTCAAACTCTGCCTCTGACATTTACTAGCTGTGTTACCATGGACAGGTAATTTAGCCTTTATATGCACCTAGGTGACATCCTAGGACTTTAAACTGAATTTTCAGGCCTCATCATCATTGGGGAAAATGCAAGTCCAGACCAAATATGTCTACTTGGCACATACCTGTGTGTATGTGTGTAGATACTGATGGATATAATATATGTATATATCATGCACACACATATGTATAGAGATATAATAAACAGATACGCATATATTTGCTTAATTTATTTGGCCCAGACCAGAATGTACATATGTATGTATGCATGTATATACACATACATATATAGATATAGATATATAGATATAGATATGTATATATACTATATGGGTGCTCTGCATTATGTATATGTGTATATGGGTATATAATTTTATCTGTGAGTATAATCCATATCTATCTGTAAGTATAATCCATAAAAAAAAAGTTTTAATGGGTTGCTAGGTGGCTCAGTGAGTAGAGCACCAGCCCTGGAGTCAGGAGGACCTGGGTTCAAATCTGGCCCCAGACATATAACACTTACTAGCCGTGTGACCTTGGGCAAGTCACTTAACCCCAATTGTCCTGCCTTCCCCTCTCCAAAAAGCAAAAAAAAAAAGAAAAGTTTTACTCATCCAACATTTTTTGCTCAAAAAATTATTAACTAGACTATAAATCATAATGTTCCAGATGAAAGGTGGTATATACAATTCCCTGTAACTGCAACTTTTTTCCTTGGATGCTTTGCTGGATTTCTTATCTCATTAATGAGGACACATCCTCCATATCATCACATTCTATGTAATTCTTGCCATATCTTGCTTCACATTCATCATAGGATATCCATCCACTTTGCTAAAGACCCTTCTCTGAGCCTTTCATTTTTTTTTGTTGATCTTAGTACCACAATAGTGATGTACATCACTCACTTTCCCTGGAACACTAACCTACTACCCTGTTTGGTTATTCATGGCTTTGATTGTATGTCTAATGGCATTTTTTACGTGATCAGATCTTAAGGATTTAAGATATTTTTTCATTACTGCCATTAAACAAAGAAGCCACTGAATGCATTAAGATCAATCATTTGTTTGAAGAGTGACATGATAGTATGCTGGAAAAAGAAAGACATCTGGAAGTTGATGATCTTGGTGTTCACATTCTTATCTGAACTTATCCTACTTCCAATGGCTTAATTTACATTATGCAAATCAATTAACCTGTGGGATTCAATTTCTTCATCTTTAAAATAAAGATGATGGTCAAAAGTACTCCTCATGTCCCTTCTAGCTTTAAATCTATAATCCCCTATGTTATAAAACTGAAACAAAGAATGTTATACTGCAAGTCAAAGAGCAGAATTTATGGAAGACAAATGGAATGAAGCAACTGGTCAGAAAGGAAAATAGGCCTCTTCAGATTGGATATGAATATATTTCCCATGGTAAAAATCACATTTTCCTTTGTGAGCTCCAGAAGAACATGTTAATATCCAAGTAAAAGCAAATCAGTGCTAAGTGAATGAGAAAGTTGTTTGTGTTTGACGTCTGAATAAATATGAGATATAGGGGGAAAAGAAAGAAAAGAAAATTTAAAAAAATGTATAAATGCAAATCTTGATGAGACTTTAGAGGTTATCTAATCCAACCCACTTATTTTAGAATTGAGAGAACTGAAGACCAAGGGAAGTGGTTAAAGCAACTCGCTCAAGTTCTTGGAAGGAATAAGTTGCAGAGCTAATATTCAAACCCAGATCTTCTCTTAGAAGTATCTAGTCAGACAGCTCCTAGTCTTGAGTCAGGAAGACCTGAGTTCAAATATGGCCTCATACTTTCTAGCTGTGTGACTCTGAGCAAGTATTTAATCACTTTATGCCTGAGTTTCTCCATTTGTAAAATGGTAATAATAAACATGTCTGTCATGACTGTGATGATGAAATGAGATTTATTTGTAAAGCATTTAGCACAGTACTTGGTTCTATGCAACTAATCTGTTGTTGTTCAGTCATTTTAAGTCATGTCTGACTCTTTTTGACCACATTTAGGGTTTTCTTTGGAGTGATACTGGAGGGGTTTGCCATTTACTTCTCCAGCTAATTTTACAGATGAGGCAAACAAGGTTAAGTGACTTTCCCAGGGTCACAAAGCTAGTAAGTATCTGAGGCCAGACTTAAACTCAGAAAGACTCTTCACCTTGACTCTAGACTTAGTGTTCTACCCACTATGCTACTTAATGATTGTTTCTTTCCTCACCCCAAATCACTGTCTGTCTCTCTGTTTCTGTCTCTCTGTCTCTCTCTGTCTCTCTGTCTGTCTGTCTCTCTCTGCCTTTGTGCTACATTTATACACATAGCCAGGAATGCACATTCAGAAATCCTCTTATAGAAAGTCAAAGAGGAAGCAGGGCTAGTGGATAAAAAGCTGTCTTTGAAGCTGATAATTCAATTTTTTTCAACAAGTTCTTATTCATTACTTACTATGTAAAGGGCACTGAGCTAGGTGTCCCAGTTAAGCAAAAATAAAGGTCTCTGTCCTCAAGTAGGTTCCATTCTATTAAGGGTGGGAAGAAAAAATAGAAATGGATTTTTTAATATGCCAAATATTATTCTTCTTTGTTTAGCTCAATTATTTTAAAATAACAAGCATTTATTTTTTTGCCCTCTATTTCCTCCTAGCCCCTGTAGAACAAAAGAAGAGGCAAAACAAAACCCTTGTAACAAATATGCATCATGAATAAAGACAAACTCCTACATTGGAAATGTCTAAAAATGAGTAATTTATTCTTCATTTGTAGTCCAATATCCTTCTGTTAGGAAGTAAATAGAATTCTTTATCCTTCTTTTGGAATTCTTTGAATTCTTCTGGAATTATGTTAGGCTGTTTTATTAATGAGAGTTTTTAAAATCTTTCAGAGATGTTCATTTTTAATGTGCTGTTGTTGCTATAAAAATTGTTCTGATTGTGCTCACTTTGTAGCTATTCATACAAGCATTCACATAAGATACACGTGTGTATGTGTGTATATATATATGTATATGTATATATACACATATATATATACACACACACACACACACACACACACACATATATATATATATATATATATACATATATATATATATACATAGGTATAGAGCTACCTTTGCTTACTCTCTGCAATTCCTTTTTTCATGTGTATTAGGCAGGAGGTTAAATGCTTAAAGAGAGTCACTAGGCACAGATACATAGTGATGTTAGAAAATTCCTTGACAATAACCCTACCTAGTTAAAGACACAGGTAAACTTCCCTCACACGATTTTGCAGTTGTGATCCTCTGGATTCATGCAATGAGCCATAAGAGAACTCAGGCTACTCTGCAAATGTGGGAACTTTACAGCAGAAATCATGCTTCTTCATCTTCTGGAAGTGTTTTGTAGCTAAGTAGACTATCTTGAAATGTTTTGACAGATTCCCCTGCTCAATGGTTAATTTTGCCACATTTGTTATGAAATTTTACATTCCTGCTGGCAAAAAGCACCTTGCACTTATGAAAAAGAAAATAATTTGGAGAGGAACTGGATGGTTTAGTAAATTGTTAAATGGATGCTTTTATTTTTAGGAAGCAGGTAATGTTGCTTATGGTCTCCAAAAAACAAGCTTGTAGCTTCAGGTCAGTTAATGGATGACTTTGACATCAGAAAATCAGTGCCACCAGAAATTAGCTTTTCTACCAATAGTCTCGATAGAAAATTCAGGGACTGAAAGAACTACGGAAGCCTTTTCCGTCCAATCTCGAGGCCAGGGTTATTTCACATTTTTATATACGTGAAATTTGTCTGAGGAGGAAAAAAAAAGAATAACTAACTGGAATTTTTATAGTCTAGTGTGTATGCAGGAGAATTAGTCCCTAGGTTTTTTTTAAAGTTGCAGAAACTGGAAAAATTCCAAAAAAGAACAATGAGATAATTAATGATGGAAAAGAGCTACCCATGAGGAATGTTTAAAGCTGGAGTTGTTTATCAAAGGTGAGCAGATTAAAGAAGCACTGTTGTCTGATGGAAAGATCATGAGACAGAGTCAGAAAACCGGAAGACCTGGATTTATGTTCTCATGTTGCAATTTATTACCCTTCTGACATTGAGTAAGCCAACCCTGAGTCTCACTTCACTTTTTCTATAAATCCTTTTCAGCTCCAATATTCTATAGTATTTATACTTTGATATTTCAGTGGGTCTGTTATGTTATTGATAGAAAAAACACATATAGATAGAAAATGAATGTCCTAAATGAATATGAGATAAGACTAAAAGTTCATCTGTCAGACATGTGGAGAACCTGAGTTTTAATCCAATTCTTGTAGGGTAGAGATAGTCAGAGAAAAGGTTCAGAGAAAGGAGGCCTCAGGAAGTGATAAGGGTTTTCCCACCTATAGCGAAGACTTCAGTTCATCAATCAGGCTAGCCATCCCCTGCTGGAGGGACAAAGAGCATTTCCAAAGTGTGGATTCCAGAGATGGAGCAGATTCCAGGGCTTTGGTATGGAGACCTGGCATATAGTGAGACTTCAAAATGAGAGAAATAGTAGGGAGTAAAGCCAAGAAAGTAGGAAATAATAAATAAAGGAGAATTTAGAGATAAGAATAGAACATGTGTGTGAACATGCATTGACATATGTGGTCAAATGCAAAAACTCTTAAAACAGAATTACCTCCCTTAAACTGGAATAATGCAAAATGAATATAAAAGTTGTATCATCTGAGAAATGTCATTCTCTTTTCTTCCTGTAATGGCATTTTGAAGAAGAAAAAAGAGCCAGTAGCAAAAACTACTGTTAAACCAAAGCCATTTGAACTGACAATTTAAATGAGGGAATTAAGAAAAAAAAAATGAGTCAATTTTACAGTTAATAATACCTTAATAATTTGCATTCATATAGCCCTTTTATAATTTTCAAAGGACTTTCATGTAAATTATCTCATTTTATACTTCCGAACAATTTTGTGAGGTGGGTAAGTCACCTATTATAATCCCCATTTTAAAGATGGGAAAATAGACCCAAGGAAATGAAGTGCCTTGTTACACAATGCAGACAGTGTCGGAGTTTAAAATAGAATGAGTCGAGATCTCCTAGTTTCTACTCTGATGCTCCTACTTACCAACTTGGGAAAACAAGAGCTTTCAGATCAGAGATCTAGGACCGAGAAGCAATATCAAAAGTCAACTCATCAAGACCTAAACTCTTGATTTATAACTGAGGAAACAATGGCTCAGGGGCGAAGTGATTTGTCATAGTTCCTAGGGCAGTGAATGGCAAGAGTCAGGATTGAAACTCAGATCCCATGACTCCAAGCATGGTATTCTTTCAACAGTACCACAAGGGGAATTGGGAATACTGCTGTCAAATTATGTAACTTTGAGTGTTTAATTTTACAATAGAAATTTTAGCAAGTGGTGGGAGTTGAGAAAAGGACTAACACTAAGTCCGGGTTTTACCAACTGAATGGCTTTTTCCTAGTGCTGAACAATATTAATAGTTTGATTAATACTACACATTTAGCCACAAGAAGATTGGGATCCTGAGGAATAAGGATTTCCCCCTCCTCAGGATATGTTCTTTTGTTAAAATTGATAAAGATGCTTCATGCATCAGGCATTACTTTAGGATCTGTACTTTGATGGATATGGGAAGGATAGATTAGATCAGAGTGAAAACTTGCTTAAAGAACACAGTTTAGTAGGCTATTGCATTAGTAAAGTTAAGCGATGTATGGTGTGCCATTTCAGTGATGTCTGACTCTTTGCGATCCCATTTTGGGCTTTTCCTGGCAGAGACACTGGACTGGTTTTCCATTTCCTTCTGCCACTCATTTTGTAGATGAGGAAACTGAGGCAAACAGGGTTAAGTGACATGCCCAGGGTCACACAGCTGGTAAGTGTCTGAGTCTAAATTTGACCTCAGGAAGATAAGTCTTCCTGACTCCAGGTCTGGCACTCTATCCACTGAACACCTGGCTGCTGGGCCATCTCCAGGCACCCTGATCTATATCTAGTCACTGAACTCAGATGGCTCTGGAAGAGAAAGTGAGGCTGGTGATTGTGCACAGCCCTCCCTCACTCAAATCCAATTCATTTGCAAGTCATGTCATCATGTCCCTGATGTCATGGTCCTCTTCAATAATGAATGACAAACCACAACACACAACTACACAGGTGAGAGGTAATGAGCAGCTATCACATAGAGAGAAAACATCATCGAAATAAGACTCTAGAAATCTTGTAGCTCTTTTCTGATTGGATGTGAGAGCTGTCAGTGAGGAATGATGGCCCTACATTAAGAGAGGTATTGCTTCCCAGAGTGAAGAGGTCATATTCTCTAGTCAGATTCTACAAGGAATATTGATAAGTCAGAGACTGTGCAAAGGAGGGCAACTAGGATTGTGAAGGATATTAATTCCATGTTATATATTAATCAGCTGAAGAAACTAGAGAGGTTTATCCTAAATAAGAGGAAACTTGAAGCATGATAGCAGAGTTCAAGTATTTACAAGATTTGTCATATGCAAGAGGGATTAGAATTGGCCTGGTTGGCCCCAGAATTTTCAAAGGAGCCAATTTAGCCTTGGAGTTGTGAGAAACTCTCTAATAGTAAGAGCAACTCAAAACATGGAATGGGCTTCCTTGTGGAGTAAATAGGTTCCCCACCCCTCCCCTCAGCAAGTTTTTCAGTCAAAGACTAAATAACCACCTTTGTAATTCTGCTCCTTTTTTAGTTATGGGAAGGACTAGATAGGCAGTGAGATCCCTTCCACTTCTAAATTTCTGTGATTCTCTGTAGGCATAAAAGAGTTTGAGGGGAGAGGATAGGACATTTTGCCTGGAATAGAGCTAAAGCTCATGACAGAGAAAGACCAGGAAAAAAAATATTTGGGGTTTCATCTTGCATTGCCTGGAATAGAGATAAAGCTCATGACAGAGAAAGACCAGGAAAAAAAAAATATTTGGGGTTTCATCTTGTAAGCTCTGTTGTTATTGTTCAGTTGTTTCTGTTGTATAGGATTCTTTGGGATCCCGTTTGGTGTTATCTTGGCAAAGATACTGGAGTGGTTTGTCATTTCCTTCTCCAACTCATTTTACAGATAAGGAAACTGAGGCAAATGGGGTTAAATGACTTGCCCAGGGTCACACAACAAGTATCTGAGATCAGATTTTAGCTCAGGAAGATGATTCTTCCTGACTCCAGGCCTGGGGCTCTGTCCACTGTGCTACCTACTTGCCCCACTGTAAGCCCTGGGAAGCTACTAAATGATCAGTATATATTCTGTACCCTATATTTTCAAGGGTACCACCATCCTTCTAGTCACCCAGGCTGGTATCCTCTGTGTCATCATAATCTCCTTTTTCTTAATCTCTGTCATTTCCGCCCCCACAACTTCTCTGGCCATGTAATCCTGTGTCTTCTTCTCTCTACCCAAGCTGGCTCAGGCTTTCATTGCCTTTCAAATGAAGTAGTAAAATAGTCTCCTAATTGATCTTGTTAAATCAGATCTTACCTCCTTCCCATCCATCCTCCAGATAGTTGATAAACTGATCATCCTAACTTACAAGTCTGTCCATGCAAATACAACCCTGGTGCGTCTTCATTTGCCTCCGGGATCAAATCCCTCTTTTTGGCATATAAAGTTCTTTACAAGCTGTAGTACTCACCTTTCTGACTTTATTACACATTGTTCCTTTTCACTCACTTTGCAGTCCAGTTAAGCATTTTTAGTGTTTCTCATATTTGATCTTTCAGTTTCCATCTCCATGCTATGTTTTTATATTAACTATGCCTTGAATACATTATTTCCTCAGTTCTGTCTCATATATTCCCTAGTTTCCTTCAAGATATAGCTCAAGCAACATCTTCTACATTAAATTCTCTATTTTCTATAACCTTGTCTACTAATGCCTTTCTTCTAAATCATCTTGTATCTATTTTATCCATTCTGTATAGACAAGTGTATATACCTATATGTCTACACATATAATTATCTATATTAATACACTTGTATGTGTATACATATACATACAAATCCATATGTGTATATAAGGGTTCATGTGTGTGTACATATATATGTATAAATTTATACACACTCTTGATGTTCCATGAGTCTTAACGTAGTTTTTAAGATGTGTGTGTGTGTGTGTGTGTGTAAAGAGAGATATACACACATTGCATATGGGTACCACTTAATGACTATTTTGGGGCCCTCCTGGCTCAGAGTAAATGTATATAGCAATTGTTTCTCTTTTGGGCAGCAATCCTGATGATCTTTCCCACCATGTGTTTGATTTTTTTTTAAATGAAGGGGCCATCTCTTGACTCACTTCCTTTTTTTTTGTTTTTGCTTTTTTCCTTTTTGGAGGGGGGAAGGCAGAGCAATTGGGATTAAGTGACTTGCCCAAAGTTGCATGGTTAGGAACTGTCATGTGTCTGAGGCTAGATTTGAACTCAAGTCCTCTTCACTCCAAGGCTGATGCTCTATTCTCTGCACCACCTAGCCACCCTCTGACTCACTTCTTAAATAGGCCTATTCACTGAATGGCTGTTGCCTCAATCAAAATGAAAACTCGGAAAGACCTTAGCTAAAAAAGGCCAAGGTCTCCCACCACATCCTGGGTCATCTCCAGTCATCCACAACTGTATTTAGCCACTCAAATGAGATGTCCCTGGGAAAGAAAGTGAGACTGATAACTTTGCATAGCCCTCCCTCACTCAAATCCAACTCAACTGTAAGCCATGTCATCATCTTCCTGATGTCATGGTCCTCTTCAAGAACAAAGGACAAATCATACAATGTGCATACATACATACAGGTATGGGCTATCTCATTTTTGATTTTGTAATCCTAGTAGTTGATATAGAGCAGCGGTTCTCAACCTGTGGGTCACAACTCCTTTGGGGGCCCAATGACCCTTTCACAAGGGTAACAGGGGTCATCTACGACCATTGGAAAACACATATTTCAGATGGTCTTAAGAACCGAGACACTGCGATTCTCTGTCTCCATGTGGGACCGCCCACATGCAGATATGCCCACATACGAGTATTAAAGGGTCACAGCATTAGGAAGGTTGAGAACCACTGGTATATAGTGTGGCCCAAAGTCAAGCGTTTAGATGTCATAGTGACCATGTGGAACTTTGAGTGAGGAAGATCTGGGTTCAAATTCTTCATCTGGCACTTATCTTTTGTTTGATGCTAAAGAAGTATTTAACCTTCCTTGGCTTCAGTTTCCTCACCTTTAAAATAGGAAAGATAATACCACCTATCTTATTGAGTTACTGTGAGGATCAAATGAGATAATGCATCTAAATTTCTATTCTGTTATAATCATTCCAGAGAAAGCTGTTCCCCACATGTAGCAGGGGAATATTGTATGCCTCAAAGGAAGGCAGAGCTGACATCACTAGCCTCTTTTCTCCCACCCTTCTCGAAGGAAGACTTTAGTTCCTGCCAGGAGGGGAAGCAGGAGGTAAGGCCCATAAACTAGGCCACTCTGCTTTCCTCAGAGACGGGGGTATTAGGCTAGAATTATATCTATCTGCTCCCTTTAGTATTACTAGTCTAGGCCATGTGCTTTTCAAGTTCTGGCTAATTTCTGACCACTGTCTTTTAATGGGAGGAGAGAAGTAGGACTATTAGCTTTATATCCAAGATGTGACTCCCATCCCACCAAATGACAGTTCCACAATGAATACACATAAGAAGTGGTTGAGAAACTCAGTTATTCAAGAAAGTAAAAAAAACACAAATCAGAGAAAATATATACTAGATAATGCAGAGTCACATTTAGGAGTGAAGTAAGAGAATAGAAGAGAAGAGAAGAGGAGAGAAGAGAAGAGAAGAGAAGAGAAGAGAAGAGAAGAGAAGAGAAGAGAAGAGAAGAGAAGAGAAGATAGAATCTCAGACCCCACCCAAGGGAAGTTCCCCAGAGTCTCTAATGTAGCAAACTAGGGACAGGAACATGATGGAGACCATCAGATCCTTTCATTTTGGTTTCTTCCAAAAATCTTTTCTTTCAGCAAAACGAAGTAGGGTTGACATTGTCTGTCTTCTCTCTCAAAGCTGGAAACCAGAAATGCCCCAAGACTGAAGAGGCTGAAGAGAGTCACAGAGCTGGAGGGCTCCTCTCCCCCATTGTTGTTATTTTTTCCCTGTTTGTTTTCACAAACTCTCCCCCATGCCTCACATAGGCATAGAGTATTGATCTCCACAATGATGACAGGCTTTGGGATGAGTGTTACATTCATAAATACTTGTTAATTGGTTGATTGATGGATGGATGGATGGATGTGGCAATACTGGTAAGTAAAGTTAGTACAACTGAAAAAGAGTCATCCCAACACCACAACCCACAACTTGTGAATTGAACAGTGGGGAGAGAAACCACTTTTTGAGCCCTCATGGGGGGGAGAAATCAGTCATTTCTGCTTGGAGGAGGAGTGAGTGGGTTTGTCACTCCTTCCAATATTTAGCATTTCTCCTTTGCTGCAATGATTTTGCATTCAGCACTAACATTACAATCTGGCAGGTTTGTGAGCCCGGAGAATCCAACAGATTGGGGCTGGATCCTTGGCTTGTTTGTCAAGGCAACAGTGCATGTTCCTGTCAGTCATTTTGCCTTCTATGGCCTCCTCAGAAACATTTTTACTTTTTGTTAATGTCAGTTACATTTCTTAGAGATGTCTCTATGATGTTTTAATGAAAGGTGCTACTTAAACTGAATTGTTTTGGCAACTGGACTAGGCTTTGGTAAATTATGATTCCAAATCTGGTATTTAGAGAAAAGGTTTGTGTGTGATGAAGGGTGAATCTATTGGAATAGCATGAGTATTATTTCCTTTACAAGTACAAAGCTTTCTGGTCATTGTCGGTCAGTAGCACAAACAGCATTTTGGGAGTACCTACTGTGTGCTGAACTTGGTACTCCTACTTGATGTGGGAATGTATCAAAGAAATGACCTATGTCCTGCTTCTAAGGAATTTGTTGCAACTGGGAAGTCAGACAGAACTATATTCACTAAAGCTACTACCAGTCACTGAGCTAAGAACTGAGGATATAACTACATTGAATGAACCAATTCCTATGCAAAAAACATACATTCTATTGGGAGTGTGAGGAGAATACATATATGAATCTATACAGAATAAATGTAAACCTAACAAATACAAAGTATTTAAATAGAAGGTAGTTTGAGAGGGAGGGCATCTCCAGTTGAGAGAATCAGAGAGAAGGCTTTCTGAAAGATTATACATAAATGAAAAATATTTTTAAAAGTTTGGAGAGCATGTCACATACAGACCTCTAGATTCTCTGGGGACTTAGGAATACAAGGATCCCTGATTAGATAACTTCCTCGGCAAAATACAATAGGTCTTTGCCTTAAGAAGAGAGGCTTTACAGTTTCTTGGCGATTGTAGAATTTAAGTCAGGGTTGATCTGCTTAGGAAGAAAAGAGGGACGGTTTGAATCCCAAATCCTTCCTAGCTCAAAGTCTAGTACTCTTTTCACAACCCCTACTCTGGAAACAGGAAAAGGCCTGGTAAAGTGAATATAAAATAGAGGAGCAATGTTGTGGTTTAATCTTTTTGGCCCCTGCTCCATTGGTGAAACAGGAGTATACTGTAGCCCACTGGCCAAAAACAAAATGTTGAATTTTCTGTGTGAGCACTTACACCTGGAACATTGTCTAATAATACAAATCTGACCTTGATTAATTGTTTCATTGATTGTCTAATATAGACTTAAGAAAGTGATGAGGGAGAAATAATGAAGAATAAACTTTAAAATGTCAAGCAAACATTTTTAAACACACCACTGAGCCTCCCCCTCCCATTACCCCCAGCCCAAATTACTCCCTGGTACCCACAGGATCAAGTCCTAATTTTGTTTTGTTCCTTTATCTCTTTGTTTTTCTCAAATTGTCTTGTGGTATGACTGAAAGAGTACTGGATTTGGTATCAGGAGAACTGAATTTGATTTATGATTCTGATATTTCCTGCCTTTCTGACTATGGACAAGTCAATTAACCTCTTCAAGACTCACCTTCAGTGAGTAAAATGAAGCATTGGGAGTTGGTGTTTTCTAAGATCCTACGCAGTGCTAAATCCTAGGATTAAGCTCCTCCACACCATTTCTGCTTTTACTTACTTGCATTATAGAAAAGTTTCAACTAATGGCTAGAGTGTTGGACTATGCCTCTGAACTTATATTTTACTACTAATTTACAATGTCATAATGCTTTCACACTTTTTTTTCAACTTTAAGGCTGAATGATAATAACTAATAACAGCCACATCTTACTCTTGGATACCATTGCATATGTTTCATATAGCTGCTTGCCTGGAACACCTAAGAATTTTGCCTGAATGAGGAAGAACATGGCTGTCTTTTGGTTGGAATAAACAAACACCTCACTAGACCAAGAGGAGTCATCAGAATTGTTTCAAAGTTGAGCACATGGAAACCGTACATTATAAGAGACAGTCATAGGAATGTGACAAGTTCTCACTGATCATAATCCCCATTATCTCATTCATGGCTGCTGCATGAAGCTTCCAAAACCACCAGCACAGTCATCAAGGAGGAACAGATGGGTGCCAGTGGCAATGATGGACAGCGGAATGATAAATCCTAGCCATATGTGTTGCTACTTATCCACCCCCCTCCCTTATTCATTCAACGATAAAGGTCAGATTGCCCTAGAGATTAATCAGTCATTTCTTTGATAGCCCCTGGAGGGAACTGGAGATTTGGGAAGAGCTGGAAAGAGAATACTAAAGAACAGATGTTGTCTGGCACCCCTGAGAAGTTCTTCTTAGGGGGTTTAGAGTCTTGGGAACTCTCCCAGTCTGCTTGGAGAGGCAATCCAACTCTTCCCACCATTTGTCATTCTCTTCTTCCACCATGTTCCTTTCTTTAGTCATGTATTTCAATGCTGCTTCTCTTGAATTATTTTACCCTACTTCTTACCCTGGACTTCCTCCTTATATTCCTTTCTTCTCCATTCCCTCTATTTCACTGTAAAACCTTAGATAAGCCAATCAATTGTTTGTACCTCCCTTTCAAAGTCAAGGTTTAAAATGTATTGTTAATGTGAGCTGATAATCACGAGTGTCAGCTGTTATCAACAGATGGAGATACTCTGCTTTAAGTGGGAGTCTGGTGACCTTGACAGAGTTGATGTTATTTGGCCAAGTCTGAAAATGTCTGGATCAAGCAAAACTCTCTTTATGTCACTTAAAAGAGTGAGAGACAGCACTGTACAGGGAAAAGAACCCTGGATTCAAAGTCATACCAGAGTTCTACCTCCATCTCAGACTGTTAGCTGTGTGGTACTGAGGAAGTCACTTAACTTCTTTGGATCTTAGTTTTCTCATCTTTTAAATGGAGATAATGATAACTGTACTACTTACCTCAAAGGGTCATTGGAAGAAAAGTGCTAATTTTAAAGTGCTTTACGATGTGATATTTTCTTCAAAGGGTATAGCCACTGTTTACTTCTTTGACACTGTGGTCATTGGAACCACAGAGAGGTGCATGCTCTATGGTTCTCTTATCCTCAGCATAACCAATATTTTCGGTTGATTCTGGATAGCAATGTTTCTACCAGAATGTCCAATCTCATTCTGTCTTCTTAATTCTAGTGCTTTCATTAGTTTTGGAGACAATCACATTCATATAATTATTTCCTACTAATCTATACAGAGCATGTTTGCACTCATTGATTGATTTACTGTCTTTCCAATTAGATGATGAGCTTCTTATGAACAGAGACTGACATTTTCCTCTTTTTATATCCTGTCACATAGAAAATGTTTATTGACTCAATGACTCTTACTGACAATATGACTGTCTTATTGTCTACAACTTGAAAGACTTACTGATTCACCATTTTGCTGCAGCAAGTATTTGGTCATCAAGACTTCTCTTCTCTGGAGTTATTCTTGTTTCATTTTAGTGTGATCCACTGTTCATTCCCCATTTGGATTTTTTGTTTCCTTGGCAAAGATACTGAGGTGGTTTGCCTTTTCCTTCTCCAGTTCGTTTTACAGGTGAGGAAACTGAAGCAAATGGGTTAAGCGATTTGCCTGCTAGAAAATATCTGAAGAAGGATTTGAACTCAGTTCTGTTCTGTCTCCAGGTCCATCACTCTAGCCAATGTGCCACATCGCTGCCCTCCTCTCTGGAGTTATTATCTCACTTCAGGCATGTCCAACTCTTTGTTAGCCTGTTTGGGGTTTTCTTGTCGAAGATACTAGAGTGGTTTGCTATTTCCTTCTCCAGTTTGTTTTTATAGATGAGGAACTGAGGAAAACAGGGTTAAGTGACTTGCCCATGGTCACATAGCTAGTAAGTGCCTTATTCCAAAAAACAACTTGGATGACCCCTTTAGCATCTAATCCTGAATTCTCAGCTAGAGCATTGAGCATGGCTGCTGGACAGACCTTATTAAGTAGGAAGCAGGCCTTTGTGGATTTTTTCTGTCTGTTAGAAGTGCTACAAGTAAAATTGGGAGTCTATGAGCAAAATAGTTTAGATGGGTCATAGAAAAGGAACAAACCTGGACAGTTATCCCTCATCATTCATTATGGCAAATGATGGACTGATGGAAGAATTAGATAATGTTTGTAAAAGCTTTTTTTTTCTTTAGGTCATTGGTAAGAGTTTCCAAGATACATATAATGAATTTTATATTTCACAAGTTTTTGCCTATTTGTAATCACAGTAATATAATAATGTTTCCTTCAAATAGCCCTGGGAAGATTTTATTTTAAGATGGAAAAATAAAATGCTAACTTCATTTTCTTTCCTTGATGGCTTAAGGAAAGGCCAATTGGAAATATTTTAGATTCCATATTCTATTAATTAATGTTTTTTTTTTATCTGAAATAGGATTTCCAAAAGCCCCCAAACATCTAAATATCTATTGGCCCTTTAATAAATGTTTGTTGAGTTGAATTGGGGAAAAAAAAAAACAAAAAAACAAAAACTGTTTCTCTAAAGGTAATGCTACGTAGGATGGGAAGCCTGACTTAGGAAGTTACTCCTAGAATCAGGGAGTGACTTTACACAGAGTCTAAAATACAAACCACAAGATTGAAAATGTGCTCAACGGTCTCTGACATTTTGTTTAAGTACAAATACTGTATCTGTATTTCTCCAGTACTTGAAATTTCTGACTGGTCTAGACCATACATCTTTTAGACCATCTATCTCATAGATACACCCATGGTGCAGTGGTGACCATGGACTTAAAAGAGGAAGACGTGAGTTCAAGTCTTGGCTCCACTGCTTATGCCACCTGTGACCCTATAGGCAAATCACTTATTCTTCCTGGACCTCAGTATTTTTGCCTGTAAAATGGAGTGGTACTAAAGTAGCTAAAAACATCTTTTCTAGCTCCAAACCTATGGTTCTCTTTAGGTTTCAAAACAGTGGTTCTCAACCTGTGGGTGGTGACCCCTTTGGGAGTCGAATGACCCTCTCACGAAGGGTTACAAGGGGTCACTTCAGACCATCGGAAAATACATATTTCTGCTGGTCTTAGAAACCAAGACACTGCTCCTCTATCCATCTCCAGGCAGGTTGGCCTACATGCAGACACACCCATACACGAGTATTAAAGGGTAGCAACATAAGGAAGGTTGAGAACCACTGTTTTCGAATAATGTATTCATTTCAAAATGGGTAGACCCTTACAAGGTATGAAACCTTGGGCAAGTCACCTAGAACCACAAAGGCTCTGGTCTAATAATGAAGAGTCAGATGTGACTGAACAAAAAATTATTTTTATAAAATTCTTTAAACCCGTGACATTTCTTCTCTCCTAAAACACCACTTCATCTGCTAATAATGCCCAAGCAGCATAGTTTCTTCACATATCTTAACATACAGTAGGAACATGATAAATATTGATCAGTGTGGTCATAATTTTTCCCTCATTATCACAATCTTAAGTATTTAGACATTCTTAATTTGTTACTCTGTTTCAACTTTGCCCTTATTTTATCTGTCAGTATTTCTTATTAGCCACATCTTCAACCATAAATATTTCTTCTGTTCTTTAAAGATGAACTTCCTTTCTTCTATTACTTTATTCTCATTTGGTTGTATCATGTAGTTCAATAGCTTCCTGTCCTAAAGTGTTCCTTCTTAATATGATTTTCCAAAATATTCAAATACATTCCGAATTTTCAAATTCCTTTGCATTATAAGCTACTTTTACAAAAAAGAATTTCTGTACTTAGCATTATATATTGTGACCCAGCATTCCCTTGCACCAAATCATTGGTGAATTAAGAGGATCCCCTCTAGCTAAGGCAATTGATTTAAAACAGTGGTTCTCAACCTTCCTAATGCTGCAACCCTTTAGTACAGTTCCTCATGTTGTGGTGACCCCCATCCATAAAATTATTTTTGTCGCTACTTCATAACTGTAATTTTGCTACTGTTATGAATCATAATGTAAATATCTGATATGCAGGATGTATTTTCATTGTTATAACTTGATCATAACCCACAGGTTGAGAACTGCTGATTTAAAACGTCATTTGTTTTTGCTGATAGGAAAATTACTCTCTAAGAGATCATAGATTTTGAGTGAGAAGGGACCTTAGAGATATACTAGTCTGATCCTACCCTCTTTATAATTGAGGAAACTGAGGTCCAGAGAGTTTATAACTTGCCCAAGATTGTCTAGATAATAAATAATGGAGTAGATATTTATGCCCTTTCTTTGAGCTATAGATCAAACATCCTTCCATTATAATACATTGTCTTTCTTATATGGGGCATGGTTACTAAACAGATGAGAAAAAACTCACAAAAATTACTTTGAGAAGTAGAGATGTGAATAGAAAGGATAAAAGATAGTAATAGAAAATTGTAATAGAAAAGAAAAAAAATACTGAGTGAGAGAAGGTTGAAGATCCATTCTTTAACATTTGTCTTCAATTATATGACAGGGAAAAAAAGATTATAGTTAAAGGAGATTTC
Source organism: Pseudochirops cupreus (assembly GCA_028627135.1). Classification (NCBI taxonomy): domain Eukaryota; kingdom Metazoa; phylum Chordata; class Mammalia; order Diprotodontia; family Pseudocheiridae; genus Pseudochirops; species Pseudochirops cupreus. Next base: position 346,986,525 of record CM053582.1, on the reverse strand, counting down.
TGAGGCGAAGGTCCAAGTACACCTAGATAATGAATCAGGTATTTCTCAATTGAAAGTCATTTAAACATAAAACCATGTGATGTATATTAAACTAGGAAAGAATGATCTTTGCTTCCTCAGAGAATTAAGACTTGGACTTTTTATGGACGTAGTTGTGAGTTCTCTGTGTTTTATATTTTTATAAGATATAAAATATGTCTTATATTTAAAATATTATTAGCCTAAGTACTTGCAAGAGATGTCTAGACCCTTTACCTTCTCTGTAGAGATGTTGAATGGATAAAATTCTGATGTTTCTAGTCCCTAAACTCTGGATTCAGGCAGGACCAAGAAAGAAATTTTAGGATGATTGCAATGATACCGGGATTTGAAGATCTTCCATGCCCCTTGAACTTGCTGACATAGCAGGACGGGGTGGAGTAAGAGGAAGCCCAAGTCAAGCTAGCATCTATGTAGTGGTGACCAGAAGAGTGGCAGCAGCTGCGGTTGCTGCGCAAGCTCCTTTTTCTTTGAGCCTGCCGGAATCTCTGCTAATTACACCTGCTGAGGACTGCCAGGGACAGGAACTGCGGGGGGCCAGAGCTGCTGGGAGCAAGCTTCCCGGACACTGAGCAGTCATGTGAGTGAGGAGAGGAGGATCTTTGCTGAGGTAGCCTGTCCTGTTTTGAAGGCTTGAGAATGTAGGTGTTTACTACATTAACTACATGTGCCAAGTTCATAACTACTGTGTTGGCTTTGACTTTCTGGTTTTGGGACTCAGTTTTCTGATATTTGAATAAATGCTCTAGCTATATTTCCTATGTAGAGAGCCTGTTACATTTTGTGATTAATAACCATATCAGCATACTTATAGTTACTGTAGGCATTGTGGATACTGCATCATTGATACAATGATGTTCTTAAGAATATAAACCTAGATATCCAGCTCTGATCCATGGATTATATCATTATATCCAACTTAAAAAAAAATATGTGAAAGACCACACAAAACATGACATCCTTTATGGTGAGGATAAGACCTTTTCTCAAAGTAATTTTTATTCCTTTAATTCAGGTCCTAGCTATGTGCTCACTTAAAACTAGTATTATAGCATGGAATGCAAAGGGAATTAACATTTATTAAGTGCCTACTATGTGCCAGACACTTTGTTAAATCCTTTCCAATTAAAAGAAGAAAATACACTTACTCTTTATTAACCCAGTAAAAATAATTTGGCATAACTTAATTTTAACAGTAAGATTTATTTAATTTTTACACATATTAAAACATAGCCTACAAATTTTCATGGTAGAACTAATCTAAATGCCCTTCTGCAATGCTTTCCCTTCTGTGATTGGGCTTTCTGCCAGTTTATTTTCTGAGTCAGACCATGTACATATATTTTTTCACCACTTTTTACCCAAATGTTATTCTTTTTGTAAATTTACTCAATTTCTGCAAAATCAATTGGATCAGGCAATAAATACGTCTATGTTCAATAAGAAAATCAAATACTGAGATTCAGTTGCTGTCATAGCGCCTTCTGTGCCACAGAGGCTTAATAAAGCTTTATTGGTGGACGTTTTGGCCTGGCTTATTAAAGTATGCTTTTAGACAGTTCACTTTGCACTGGCCTTCCAACGATATCAGAATCACCTGGATCAAGGACAGCCAGTGTACGTACTCTGCAGTACTTCCCACATGCCATTGTAGTGACGGACACCAGTTTTGGCCAACATAGCGTAACATGCGACCTCTGCTTTCCTTAAGGCTGGGCAGTTGTTGGCTAAGGTGACCAACTTGACTTTGCCTTGTCTGATCATTTTCAGGATCTCTTTGTAGCCTAATGCGTATCTGCCGCTTTTCATGACCAGCTAGAGCTTTGAGTTGCTGTACTAGCTACTTTCTTGTCTTCTTTGTGGCCACCATCTTCCTGCCTGCAGTGCAGGAGGACCCTCAGCCAAAGACCTGCTGCCAAGATGGCCTGGAGATGTGAAAGAAACATTTTTATTTTTTATCTGCAGCCTCCAGTCCTGTAGACATGGCCATAGGTATGGCCCTTCTGAGAAAACACCTTCACCTATAAACCCAGAATGGCAGAATGCAAGAGTACTGGAAGCAGGGAGCGCTGGCATATATCCAGTTGTTTTTAGGTCTTCCCTTTGTGATAATAATACAACAGAATCCATTACAAAAGCAAAACAAAACATGAAAACCAAACACAGAAACAACTTCATGAGAGATACAGAATTTCCTCAGCTTTGTGGGAATGGAAATGGCATAACAAATAACCAGGCACCCATGGGTATTCCCCGGCAGTGCCATCCAGGTTGGGATGACTTGTATTTTTCTCTCCAGGAAATGCAGAGCAAAATTAAGGTTCAAATTTTATGAGTGCAACTGAAAATGCTGTTATAGTCTCCAGGACTGGAAAACCTTTCCCACTAGCTACATGGCTACAGGGTTTGCCTTCACAGTAGCATTAGCCCTGTATTGCGTTTCTCTCCATCAAGAGTGCTTCCTTATAAGAGAACCAAATAAGAGGGTTCCTCTATTTCCTTGTTTGTGCTGGAGATACCCCCCAAATTCAAAGGAAATGCATGAATCCCCAGTCTCAACCTTAAGCTACAGTAAGGTGGTACCACCTAAACCAGAAACTACTTTTCTCCTCTTGCACTTTTATTTGAAATAACTTACACAAATCCACCCTCATTGACATGCAAAAGCCCATGCCTCCTTTAGGGATAAATAAGCATCTACCATGTATTTCAATGCAATTCAATTTAGCAAATAGTGATTAAGCACCTACTAAGTGCTAGGCACCCCTTCCATTCACCTGTTCCTTTTGATCCCTTCTCAATGCATTCTACTTTGAAAGTCTTTCTCCACCCCCAATCTCCAACACACATATACACACATTTGGGATTCAGAATAAAAGAAGTAACTATGTAAAGAGGGCAATGAACATAAATGATACCTGTGGGTAATAGGTTTGAAATTGCTATGTTACTTGGTAACTGGATATAATTACAAGTACCACCGATTTTGCTGGGCTCTGGTGCAATTATCACCCTCATTTCTAAAATAAAACGAAGGTATTACTCCAGTGTTGTCACAATTCAGTGCCGTGGGAACAGCGATCCGATTGGGAGGATAACAGTGCTTCAGCATATATTTCCTATTTCTCATCCCACGTTGGGAGCCTTTGAGTAAGGAAACCTTAAAATGCACAATTCTGTATGATTAAGCCCATAGAATCACAATTCATCATCATTATCGCAAGGCAACTGTAGAGTTCCTGAGTAAGGAGAAGGAGAAGCCTGATCAGGGATATGGCTGAATTACAGCAGCGGGCAGGTTACTGTGTATTTGGGTAGTAATTAAAGACCATTGAGTGATACTTTTCAGTTTAATGAGTGATATTGCGGCTGCCTAACAGCAGGGAGGCCCCTGTGTGTTACTGCCTATTTCCCTAGTATTTACCGGGTAATGAGTGTTATTGCCTGGGTCTAACAGCAGGGTGCACTGCTCTCGATGATTCCCCGAGAGCGTCAGCGTAATTAGGGGCGGAATGGGATTGTGGCTTGGGTGTGATGCTAAGCCTGATCTAGTTTCCGTGTTGTTTTATAGTAATTACCAAATGACCTACCATATTTTCCAGAATGTTTACTTTGGCAAAACAGGGGAAGAAATTATCAGTGTCGAAGGTCTAATGATACTGATATTTCCAATTTGGTTAGAGGATTTGTAACATGCCCAAATGCTATTGCTGGAGTCCTGCAATCACTGGAAAATGCCAGGGCATGGCGCATGTTTTCCTAACTGCGGCCTTGTTTCTCCTGGCTTTCTGCCCTTTGGCTGAGGAGTGTGCCAAAATGGTGTGGCTTTGTTCAAGCTGCTGAGGAGTGAACGGATGACAGAAATTTGAGCTATTAAAGGAGATGCCTTCTCCTATATCTTTACACATACTAGGGATGCCCTCGCTTGTGACCATGGAGATAACTAGAATGAGACAAATGGAACCTTGTATCACGGGGCCAGCTTTTATGGCAGGAGGTGGAGGTGGGGTTGCTGAAGGGTATGTCCACCTTTAGGTGCTTCTATACTCTGGCTCCACTTCCCCTTGTGACCTTCTCCTGAATGCCACCCTCAGTATCTCATCTCCCATAGTACCTTAATTTGAAGCTCCTTGTAGTTAAGGCTGAATTAACTTTCTTTTAGTACGTGGTTTGCTTGCTACATGGAGCTCTGTTCCATCTCTCTCTCTGTCTCTCGGTCTCTCTGTCTTTCTGTCTCTGTCTCTCTCTGCCTCTCTCTCTCTTTTCTCTCTCTTTCCCTCCTTCCCCCCTCTCTCTTTCTCTCTGTCTCTCTTTCTCTGTCTCTCTCTGTCTCTCTGTCTCTCTCTTTCCCTCTCTCTCCCTCTCTCTCTCTCTCTCTCTCTCTCTCTCTCTCTCTGTCTCTCTCTCTCTCTCTTTCTTTCTCCTCTTTCTCTTTCCTTCTCTCTTTCTTTTTTTCTCTCTCTCATTTTCTCTCTTGTCCACAAAACAAAAAAAGTGCTAGTATTAGCTCTATATTATGTATCCACATGCCTCTCCATACTCTCTAACCATAATGGATCATCCCCATTAATGGAAAACCATCAATTTGTGGTCCAAAATTCAGAATGGTAGTATGAAGACCTGGGTGTGTTGCCTAGTATGGCCACTTTCTCACTGTGTGACCATAAATAAATATTCTCTTTCTCCTCCTCCTCCTCTTCTTCTTCTTCTTCATCATTATGATTATTATCCTCATAGCATTATAAATATAAAGATGGAAAGGACCTTAGAGGTCATTTAGTCCAACTCTCCCTTTAGAGATGATGAAACTAAAGTCTGAAATGGTGAAGTGAATTGCCCAAGGTCACCACTTCTTTGAGTTTCGGTTTCATATGTAAAAATGGGAAAATAAATATTGCCCTGCTAATGATTATTGTAAGGAAACTGCTTTTACAAACCTTAAAGGACAATAGAATTATGTGTTGTCATTTTTAAAACAAGGTTGTAGTGCCAATGCAATATTCACAGGGCCAATGGCCACTATAAATATGCCTGCATAATACTCAATAGCAAAATGATAACAGACTCTTAATATAGAAGACAGAAGCAAAACATTTATTCAGACACCAGAAAACCAAAGCCAAACACCAGGAAACTGAATCCATCATAGCAACATACAAGTTAATGCACCACAATGTAGTAGAGAGCCAAACCATCCTTTAGCCTTCCCACAAATCAACACAACACCAATGTTTACTCACAAGCCTATCTGCCATCCTCTTAAGTATCCTCTCAACATTGTCTAGATGATCTGACTCCCAGCTTCCTGTGCGCTTTGTTCTACCCTTCAGCAAATTCCTCCTACCACAGGCTCTGTGTGATTAAGTTTAGCCTATTAGGGGGCTGGGTATGTTTTCAAAGCTGGGAAGGTCTTCAAATTCCCTTAGGCTTTTTAAGGGGCAAGGAAGATTTTCAAATTACCATTATCATTACCATTACAGAGGTATACATTTTTTCCTAGGTTATATTTACAAATACAAAATTGAAAGAGAGGAGTGAGGTAATTATATAAATCACTTAGGCCCCTAAACTATTGTCATAGAATGCCCAAATAATTGATTAAGTCCTCTACTTCACTTGCATATGCACTAATAGCCCCATAATTGGAGAAACTTAATTGGGGCTTAATGATAGAAAGCTAAACTGTGAGGTGGTAGACATTTTCTTTTAAAGGAGGTATTCTTTCTTGAGGAACTCATGTGGGATAGAATGAAATTAGCCTGACTTTGGGAATTTCTTTGAAAGTAAAGTTTACAACCTGAAAATACCAAAATGTCAGTTTGGGCTTACGACATTTTGGTCTCCATTTTTCCCCACAGTCTCACAGGAACCAAGTTTCTATTTCCTCTAAGATAATGTTTTCCATTTGGCTTTGTCCAGCGTCCACTAGCCCTTCATGCCTATTCATGATGTGTCTTCGATCACTTTAGCCATGCATGTCTACATGTCTGTCAGTCTTGGCAGGCATTTCTTTTTTTTTTTTTAATTAAGCAGTGTAACATTTGGTTCTTTGAAATTGAAATGGATTTTAGTCTTCTTTGTATATTAATTATTGATAAATGGAGCCTGGGAGACAGAGATGAAGCCTGGCATGATTAAAGACAGATAGTTTTTAATTTTATGTCTCATGCAGTGACGGAAAAATCTAGTTTAATAGGAGCCATTTTTCAAAAAAGACATGATCAGGAGGGAGAGTGGGTGGAGAATGGACAAGAAAGAATGGAAGTATAGGAAAATTGGAATAATTCCTTGTGAGGAAATGAGATTCTTTCCTTCTTCTTGGTTGGAATTGTTTGAAGCATTTAGAGTAGTGCAGAAATTGTAATAAAATCCTGAAAAAGAACGAGAGATGTGTGTGTGTGTCGGGGGGGGGGGGGAGGGGGGGGCTATAAAGGATTTATCATCAAAGAAACCTGGAAAAGTAGGTGGAGCTGGTAACTTGATCAGAGAAAGCTTTTGGAATGAGGAAATAGCCATCATTTGAGATCTTCAAATTAACTAAAAAACAAAGGCATTTATTTGTCAGACTGGTCATAGGGACTGAGGGTGAGATCTTTTAGGGGCATGGGTTTTGAAATAAGAAGAAGAGCAGTTTCTGCTGAGACATGAAAACCCCTGCACAAGGTTTAGGGGGACATGGAAGTAAGATAATAAAATATGTTTGTTTGTTTTTCCAATATGGTTCCATGTTACCTTCCAGGCAATCTGATCTTCTTGTTGTTTATACCTGCACACTTTATTCTTCTTCCCACCTCTCTCTATATAAGCATTTCTCCATGTCTAGAGTGAAGTTCCTCTTCATCTTTATCTTTTGGAATCACCAGCTCCTCTCAAGGCTTATGTCACATGACATCTATCCTATTTGAGACTCTTTGTGATACCTTCAGTGATTGGTGCTCTCCCTTCAAATTATTCCATTTTCCATTTGCTTATTTCCCCCTTCCTTCCTCAGGATATTCTAAACTCCCTGAATGCAGAGATCATTTCATTTTTGTCTTTGTTTTCTCCAGTGACTTGAATAATATCTATCATATGGTACTGTCTTAATTTTTTTATATTGTTGAATTGTTGAATTGGTTGTTGAATTGACTGATTGTTGAATTGAATGATTGTTGAATTGAAATAGGTGATTCTGTGGTTAAAATGGATTTTGGAAGACCTGACTTTAAATCCAGCCTCAGACACTCATGATCTGTGAATTTTGGGGCAAGTCACTTCAACGCTGTTTGCCTCTGTTATCTCAACTATAAAATATTGAAGACAGCACCTACTTCTCAAGGTTGTTTTGACAATCAAATATGATAATGTCTGTAAAGTGCTTAGTACAATGACTGGCACAAGTAGGTGGTATATAAATGCTAGCTCCTGTTGCTGCTGAAATGAATTAAAGGCTACATATATAATTAGATAACCTTAGAAAAATATGTAAAGGAGCTTAATTTCACCAGAGATTAGTCTTTCATAACAACCTATTGAATGATTATGCCAGACCAAGGGGAAAGAAAAGAATAGGAATAGGGCAAAACACCCTTGTCTAAACTGTGCCAATCCAACTAATCTATGCCTAATAATGATAGGTCCTTTAACTTAAAAAAAATGTTTTCCTCAAAATATCCTTGTGAGTTTGATAACACGATTATTATTATCTTTATATTATGGATGAAGAAACTGAGACTTAGTAATATTAAGTAACTTTCTAGCTAGAAAGTAGAAGATAAGATATTTAACTCTAATTTAACCCAGTTATATTTTAGTGGTAGCATATGGTCTCTTTGAGGGTAGGGATTGTATCATTTGGGGGAGGGGTATTTTAATAGCACAATTCCTTTCAAATAGTAGTAACCTAGATTTGTAGATTTGTTAAGTTGTATTTTCCCCCTCCTCACTTCAAAACTTCCCTGTTGCTATTAATGGCAGCACTACTGTCCTGATCAACCAAGCTCTTGACCTCTAAAATTCTGTCACACTATGAATTGTAGTTGTCCCAGACAGAACACTGGAACACCAGACTACAAGCCCTGTTGCTTTCCTGACTGGCTAGCTTTCTTATATTCTTGTGGATTTAATGAAGTTGGTAGTCAAAATAACAATGCATAAAGAAGAATTTGTTTGGTGTCTCCCTCAAAGAGAAATCTAGAGAAGGTCTTCCTCCTTCTCTTACCCTTTATCCTGCTACTGCAAGCATATCAGGTTTAATTTCTACGGAGCATTTGTAGGAGACATAGAAAAGATTACTTAGCATTGGCAGGCATGAATGTACTCCTACCTTCATTGTGAGGAAGACTATCCACATTAGTGACACCATAGGTTGATCCAAGCTCTAAATCGGAAGATATTTGAAATTGACCCAATCCCAATCTCACAATTTCAGTTCAGTGAGAAATCAATGTCATGGCATTTGAAAAGTCTTTCTCCATTTGAAAACGTTTGTTAAATTCTTCATTTTCGCAGTACTTTGCAGAATCATTTGCAATAAACACATATAAGATAAGGAGCAACCTGGTCTTCCTCATCTTTCCTGTATTTATCTTTTTTTCCCTTCTACACAATCTCTACTGTGGTACGACTTCTCATTGTATATCATCTGGACAATTAAAATGGCTTCCTGATTGGTCTCCCTGCTTCTAGTTTCTTTTCTTTACTTATTTGACAGCTGTCAAATGTATATTCCTAAAACACTGTCCATATCTTGCCCCTACTCAGAAATATTCTTATGGTTCCCTATTGCCTGCACAATAAAATACAAAGCTCTTAGGTTGGCATTTAAAGCCCTTATTTTACTCCCATCTACCTTTCTATTATTTTTTTTAGTCTCTTTCATTGTTCTGTACAGTGTCTCAAAAGTCAATTTAATATTTTAAATTTTAATAATAGCTCTGCATTTAGACTTTTGGAATATCTATGTTCTAGTCAATATGTACTTGTAGCTCTTTTTCATACAAATAGTCTATCTTTTTTTTTTTTTTTTTTTTTTTGCTTTTCGGAGGGGTAAGGCAGGTCAGTTGGGGTTGAATGACTTGGCCAAGGTCACAGAACTAGTAAGTGCTAAGTGTGTGATGTTAGATTTGAGCTCAGTTCCTCATGACTCCAGGCCCATTGTTCTATTCACTGCACCACCTTGCGGCCCCAGAATATTCTATTTTCTATCTGTGTGTCTGTACAAATGGCCTTTTATGTCTGGGATTCACTAACTCTTCACTTTTACCTAATAAAATCACTAATTTCACCCGAAGTACTGCTCATGTACTACCATCTGATTCTCCTAGTATCTTTTCAAAAACTCCCCCAAATATTAGTCACTTGTCCTTCCTGAAATGAGTTTGCATATACAGGGTGTCTCTAAAGTATGGACACGTAGGAAATCTCGTTAACTATGCATAATTTCAAAAAATGAAAAGAATGAAATTTCCAACATTTTATTTAATTAGCATCAATTTTAGCCATGACCATTTCATATGGAGTAAAAGCTTTCATTAGCTATTGGGGACTATTTTCCATATTAATGAGATTAATTTAATTCAATTTATTTAATCAATTTATGAGATTTCTTATGTGTCTCCTATGTCTTCCTATGAAATCTCATTTATACTAATTAAATAAAATGTTGACAATTTCATTCATTTCATTTCTTGAAAATATGCATAATTCATGAGATTTCCTGTGTGTCCAGACTTTAAGGACACCTAGTACTTTATAGTTACTTATTTGTGAACATGTTGTATATTTACTCAATTCAAATTCCACCCATTTCAAATAAAACTTAATAAGTGCCTACTACATGCAAAGCGCAGTGCTAAGTAATTTGATACAAAAATGTACTGATAAAGAATTGAATTGAACAGTTGCCTGGCCTCAGGGAAACTTTGTGTTAGAAGAGCAAGCTCACAATGGTTGAGGAAAAATGAATGACTAGTTAATTGAACCAAAAAAGTTTTATGGAGAAAGGACAAAAAAATAGTTTGGTGGAACAGAGGTATAGTCATGAAAAGAGAGATAGTTCTGTAATCTCTCTTCTCCTTTCCAAATCTTTTTTCACCAGGCATTCAAGCACTCAATTATCTTTCCAATATGCTTTTGAAATAGACTTCTTACTGATTTTGCTTCCTCCATCTCTTTTTGTACTCCAACATCTTATACATCATTACCAGAATAATATCTCTAATTTACTCATGACTCTCCTGCTTAAAGACTTTCAATGACTCCACACTATCTACTTCTAAATAAATACCATGACCTGAGCCCACCGTTCAGAACCATTCAGTCTGGACTGGGACAACCTTTTCAACCTTCCTAATGCCTCTGTCTCTGATACTCTGTGATCTATCCAAACCATACCACTCAGATTCTCCAAATCATGCTCATATCATTCAGGTGGCCCATTCAGGCTATCATGAATCAAGTCAAGAGCTTACAGTGAAATGTTATTCCAGTAATTAGCTGGATTCTCTGTTATTCATGATCCTGTATTCCCCACTTCTAAGCAACAATTTGATTCTTGGGCTATCCTTTCTTCTATTCCTCTGATTTTCTTAAACGTTGTTATTTGTCCTTCATTCTCAAAGAGAACCATGACATCAGAAAGGTGATGCCATGACTTATAAGTGAATTGGATTTAAGTGGGGCAAAGCTGCACAAAATCATCAGCCTCCCTCTCTCCTCCAGAGCCATATGGGTTCAGTGACAAGATATAGATCAGGACCACTAGAGACGGCCCCAGATTCCCTAAGTGCATGGATACAGAAATAGAACATGCTCTCTCCCCTGGCCCTACCATTCCTATTGAGTAAAATCCTACCTACTTTTCCCACTCTAGCTCCAATGTCCCTTCTTCTATGTGGTTTTTCTGAGAATTCCCAGGTGGAAATAATTTCACCCACCCTGGTACTCTTAAAACACTTTGTTTAATTTTTCATAAGTCTTTATCAGCTTCAACTTTGCATTACATGTTTTTGTGTGAGAGTCTTCACTCCCCTATTCAGGATCAATCAGTAAGAATTAATTAAGCATATATGGTATATCAGCCATTGTGCTAGGCAATTGAAATACAAAGCACAAAATAATATGGTCCCTGCCTTCAAGGACTCCCTCTCCTTTGGAGGAAACAACTTTTGCACAAGTAAGTTGATACAAAATCACTGTGATTTTTGATACATTATTTCTTTGGAGTGGTACCTATGGCCGCAAGAAATCAGGAAAATTCTCGTCCATGAAGTAATGCTACAGAGCAGGGATGGTGTCTTCTTCATCTTTCTATTCATCGTTACTCAGTAAAATACTTATCACACAGTAGGTCATCAATAATGTTTCAGAACTTCTTTTGTTGAATATTATTTCCAAATAGGGTAAACTCTATAATATGACGACAAGGAGAAGAAGAACGACCCTATACAACTGAAGGAAGCTAAAAGGAGTCATATTAAAAATGTATAAGATCTGCCATCTGTACAGATCACTCAGGTAGGCTTTAAAATCAGAGTACGAGGGTTCAAATCCTACCTCTGTCACTTACTGCTTGTGTGACCTTGGACAAGTCATTTTACTGTTCTGGCCCTCAGATTCTTGAGGGGAGGATATTGAACTAAATAGTCTCTAAGATTACTTTCTACCTCTCCATCTAAAATCCTATCAACAAATTCACCCAGTAGAATCCCTTGAGGGCATAATCTGTGTTGTTATTTTTGGTTTATAATCATGACATATCATAGTTCCTGGCACAAAGCAGGGGCTTAATAAATGCTTATTGGATTCAATTGAACCTCACTAATTCATGGTGAGGTGTTTATCCAACTAAAATGTTGAACTGAAGTGTTTATGAACTTCAAATGGCAAATATATGTGTGTGTGTGTATATATATATATATATACACACACACACACGCACACACACACACACACACAAGAAGCACCTTCCCCAGGTCTTTAAAAAAAATATTTGTTTACTTTTAGTTTACAACATTCAGTTTCACAGTCCCTTGAGTTTTAAATTTTCTTCCCCTCCATCTCCTCCCCTGCCCCCTCCTCCATGGTGGCATGCAGTCAAATATAGGATCTTCAAATGCCTTCACATTATACATTAGTCAGGTTGTAAAGAAGGATTATAACCAATGGAGTGAACAATGTGAAAGAGGAAACAAAATAAAACAAAGAGAGAGCAAGTAGTTTGCTTCAGACTGCATTCAGACTCTGTAGGTCTTTCTCTGGATGTGTATATCTCTTTCTATCTCTTTCCAACAACTTTTGGAGTTGTTTCAAAGTTGGTCGTCACAAATATGTTGTACCTGTAATTGTGTACAAATTTCTCCTGGTTCTGCTCTTCTCACTCAGCATCATTTTATATAAGTCTCTCCAGGTTATTATGAAGTTTATCTGCTCCTCATCTTTATAGCAAAATAGTATTCCATTACATTCATATACCACAACTTGTTCAGCCAATTTATGGGCATCCCCTTGATTTCCAATTCTTTGCCACCACAAAAAGAGCTGCTATAAATATTTTTGTTAAAACGGGTTCTTTTCCCATTTCTATGATCTCTTTGGGATACAACCCTAGAAGTGGTATTGCTGGGTAAAAGGGTATTCATTTATTTGTAGCGCTTTGGACATAGTTCTTGATTGTTCTCCCAAATGGTTTAATCAGTTCACAACTCCACCAACATTACATCAGTGGTCCAATTTTTCCACATCCTCTCCAGCATTGATCATTTTCCTATTTTGTCATCTTAGCCAATCTGTCCTTTTAGATCTGGTACCTCAGAATTGTTTTGATTTGCATTTCTCTAATCCATAGTGACTTAGAGCATTTTTTCATATACTTATAGACAGCTTTAATTTCTTCCTCTGAAAACTGCCTGTTCATATCCTTTTACCATTTATCAATTTGTGAATGACTTGTATTCTTATAGATTTGACTGTATTCTCTGTATATTTTAGAAATGAGGTCTTTATCAGAGACACTGGTTGTAAAAATTATTTACCAATTTTGCACTTTCCCCTTAATTTTGGTTACATTGGCTGTATTTGTACAGAAACTTTTCAATTTAATGTAATCAAAATTATCCATTTTGCATTTTATAATGCCCTCTAATTCTTGTTGGTTATAAAATTTTCCTTCCTCCATAAATCTGATGGATAAATTATTCCTTGCTCTTCCAGACTGCTTATAGTATCAGTCTTTTTACCTAGATCATGCACCCATTTAGACTTAATTTTGGTATACAGTGTAAGACATTAGTCTATGCCCAGTTTTTGTCATACTATATTCCAGTTTTTTTCAGCATTTATCAAATAGCGAGATCTTATATCCAAAACTAGGGTCTTTGAGTTTATCAAACAGTAGATTACTATAGTCATTGACTGCTGTGTCTTGTGTACCTAATCTATTCCACTAATCCACTATATTCATCAGCCAGTAGTTTCAATGACTGCTGCTTTCTAATATAGATTAAAATCTGGTATGGCTAGCCCAACTTCCCTAGCATCTTTTTATTAATTCCCTTGATATTCTGGACCTTTTGTTCTTCCAAATGAATTTTGCTACTATTTTTTTCTAGCTCTATAAAATAAATTTTGGGTATATTGATTGGAATGGCACTAAATATGTAATTTAATTTAGATAAAATTGTCATTTTTTTATTATATTATATTAGCTTGACTTAGCCGTGACCAGCTGATGTTTTTTCCAACTAGTTAGATCTGACTTTATTTGTGTGAAAAATGTTTTGTAATTGTGTTCATATAGGTCCTGGGTTTGGTTTGGCAGGTAGAGTCCCAAATATTTTATAATATCTCCAGGAACTTTAAATGGAATTTCTCTTTCTATCTTGCGCTGTTGGATTTCTTTCAAAATATATAGGAATGCCAAGGATTTATGTGGGTTTCTTTTATATCCTGCAACTTTGTTGAAATTATTTATTGTCTGAAGTCATTTTTTACTTGATTCTCTAGGATTCTCTCAGTATATCATCATATCATCTGCAAAGAGTGATAGCTTACTCTCTTCTTTGCCTAATTTGATTCCTTCAATTTCTTTTTCTTCTCTTATTGCTACTGTTAACATTTCTAGTACCAAATTGAATAATAGGGGTGATAATGGACATCCTTGTTTCACCCCTGATCTTACCAGAAATGCTTCTAGCTTATCCCCATTACATATAACACTTGTTCATGGTTTTAGATAGATACTACTTATTATTTTAAGGAAGACTCAATTTATTCCTATACTTTCTAGTGTTTTTAATAGGAATGGGTGTTGTATTTTGTCAAAAGCCTTTTCTGCATCTATTGAGACAATCATATGGTTTCTTCTAGTTTTGTTGATATGGTCAATTATACTGATAGTTTTCCTAATATTGAACCATCCTTGAATGCCTGGAATAAATACTACCTAATCAAAGTGTATTACTGTTATAAGTTGCTGTAGTCTTTTTGCTAATATTTTGTGTTTCTTGTAGACAGAATATTGTAGGATTATGGTTTTTAATCCATTCTGCTATCTGCCTCTGTTTTATGGGAAAATTTATCCCATTCACATCCACAGTTATGATTACTATCTGTGTCTTTCCCTCCATCCTATTCCCTCCCCTGTTTATGTTTTTATTTCTCCCTTCTCCTTTTCCCGACTTAAGAGTTTTCCTTTTGACCACTGCCTCCTTCAGTATTCCCTCCCTATGCACCTCCTCCCTTTACCTACCCTTCCCCCTTACTACTGTTTCCCTCCTTTCTAACGAACCTCCCTTCCCCCCCACCCTTCCCCCTTTTACTGCCTGTAGGCCACAACAGATTTTTATACTTAATGGAGTATGTTATTCTCTCCTTGAACCCAAACCTATGAGAATAAATTTCATACAGTTCTCCTCTCCCTCTCTCCTTTCCTTCTACTATAATGAGTTTTCATTTCTTTTCACATTAGAATCCTAAATTTAACTGATTATGCTAATCCCTCCTTGAACCAAAACCAATGAGAGTAAATTTCATGTAATGCTCATGTTCCTCCCTTCTTTCCCTCTACTATAGTATGTTTTTTATGCCTCTTTGTGAGGCATAATTTATACTTTTCTGCCTCTTCCTTTCCTTTTCTCCCAGTATAATCTCTTTGCACACCTTAATAAGGTTTTTTGTCATCAGATTAGTTCATCTATACCCACACCCTCTATCTATGTGTATCCCTTTTAAATGTCATGATAATTATATAAATCTCAATATTGACAGGTATCAGCTTCCCATATATGGATGTAAACAGTTTGCTCTTATGGAATCACAAATTATATGCACATGTGTGTGCATGTATGTGTGTGTGTTTTCTCCTTGTTTACCTTTTTATGTCTCTCTTGAGTTTTGTATTTGGAGATCAGATCTTCCACTGAGCTCTGACTTTTTCATCAGAAAAGTCTGGAAGCCTCTTATTTCATTAAATGACCATCTCCTTGCCTGAAAGATTATGCTCAGTTTTGCTGGGTAGTTGATCCTTATGACATATCATATTCCAAATCCTCTAATCTTTTAATGTAGAAGCTGTTAGGTCATGTGTGATCCTGACTGTAGTTCCACAATATTTGAATTGTTTCTTTCAGGCTGCTTTATTCCTCCTTGACCTTATAAGTCTTGAATTTGGCTACTATATTTCTGGGAGTTTCCAAATTGGGATCTCTTTCAGGAGGAATCTGTTGCATTCTTTTGTTAATTATTTTACCCTCTGATTCTAAGACCTCAGGACAGTTTTCTTTGATAATTTCTTGGAGGATGTTGTCCACACTGTTTTTTTTTTCATCAAGGCTTTCTGGTAGACCAATAATTCGAATATTTTCTCTCCTAGATCTGTTCTCCAGGTCAGTTGTTTTTGCAATGAGATATTTTACATTTTCTTCTAATTTTTCAATCTTTACGTTTTGTTTGACTGATTCTTGATGTATCATAGAGTCATTATCTCGAACTTGAATGATTCTAATTTTTAGTGAATTATTTTCCTCAGTTTTTGAAGCTCCTTTTTTATATGTTCAGATTTCATTTTTAGAAAGGTTTTTTTTCTCCAGTTACATTTTGAATGTCCTGTCTCAGTGCACAAATTTTACTTTTTAAGATTTTGTTTTCTTCTGTGACATTTTTTTTCCCATTTTGGCCAGTGTAATTTTAAAAGAATTGGTCAATTTATCTTCTACCTCTCGAATTTGGCTTTTGAAATCTTTCTTGAGCTCGTCTAAGAATACTTTTTGGGACTGAGACCATTTCATATTTCCTCCTGTGGTTTCAGGTGTGGATATAGAGTTGATGATGTCTCCTGAAAGGATTCTTCTCATTCACAATAATAGGATTCAATCTTCTTTGGTCTTCCCTTTCCATGCTGTTTCTGACCCATTGTGATTGCCTATTTCCTGGATTACTGCTTCTGGGGTACAGAAGGCTCTGACCCACACTTCTCAAGCTGTGAGTTGGGACTGGTTCTTGACTTTGTGTACTTGACTTTTTGTCTTTGGATGTCTAGACTGAGGCCAAGGCCAGGACTCTCAGTGTTTCTCTGAGTTACCCTAAGGCTCACAGAGTAAGGTGTGGGGAAGGAGTGGTCTGGCCACTTCAGGTTTCCACTTCTGTGTCCCTGGGCTAGAGCTTGGGCAGGTTCAGCAACTGGAGGACCTCGATGCTGCTGTCTGCAGATTTCCTTGATTGTGTTAAGGCACACCTGGGCTTTTGGTGTTAGCTTCTGCTTGCTCCACCTCCTGCATTTCAGGATCTCCTGCTGGTCAGCTAAGATGGGGTTTGTTGGGACTCCTCCCACCCTTCACTTCAGGTTCCCCTTAGTTTCAGTCACCCTTCCCCTAGGACTCCCAAGCCTGCTGCTGCTTCCACTATTTCAATATTTTATATCAGGGAAATAATCTCTGGGTTTTCACAGTCAGGGAGGGGAGTAGAGCAGTTAGGGTTTACTCCACCATCTTGGCTCCTGGAAGTTCAGGTAGTTGATTTTTAAACTTCCAGGCTGTGGTCTGATAGTCTCAGGAAAAGCTGCCATTGCTGCACTGGGCCCTGTGCTTTCTATTATCCAGATCTGACCCATCTTCTGTCTTACAGTAAGAGGTCTGCAAAGCCAGGGCTTGCTCTTGCTCTGCTGTGATCTGGTCTCAGGTCCATGCTGATATAGCCTGCATGCTCCATGTTCCTTCTGCTCAGTCTTACATGTGCACTTTCTTGGACTGGGAATCTGTCACATTCTGTATCTCAATGGATTCTGACATTCTAAAACCTGTTCAGCTTCACTTTTTAGAGGTTACTGACAGAATTCATGGAGGAGCTCAGATGAGTTCTTGCTTCCATGCTTGGAATGGAATCCATCTTGGCTCCCCTTGACCTTCCCTAGTTCTTATTAATGTAAGTGTAAAAACCATTGAAAACAAGCAATAACAATGAAAACTATAATGGGAATAACAAGTGGAATGGAGTTCTCAATGTGAAAGTCTTGGAGGCACACAATAGTGAAAAAGTAAATACAACACTGATTAGTATTTCTCACAAGGAGAGATTTGATTCCTTAACTAACAATAGCATATGGCTAGGAAAGGTCCCTGCAATCAGATGACAATATGCCATATGGCATGAATTAAATGCTTTTGTAACTGGACCCAGTTTCTTTGACCTGATTCTGTGATGAACTTTTTGATCTGTTCATTGTGGTTTTCTAAGTGGACTCACCCAACAATAAGGGTTTTTCTTCAATTAATGACCTGAACCAGAACTATAAATCAAACAACTGACATTCTGTTTTATGAATCAATCTCTTATGAATTTGCGTAAAATAGCCTCTTGTTCAGCCCCATTCAGGAGAAATGATAAAACTGACCTTTGGAATCTGAAAATTCAACAAGCAAACTTGAAAGGATAGAGTCATCCTAGAAAGAAGTTCGTTCAGTATCTACCCATCTTAATTACAAAACAGAGAGATTAGGATAGGACAGGAGATGGATTGAACAGAATTCCTATCAGGATAAACAATGTCAAAGCAATATGGTTGAAAGTCCTGGATCTTCTTGATTTATGTTGCTTCAGCGCTCCACTCTAAAAAATAAAAAGATTCATTGCGGATGGGCAGCTTTTGACTGAACATAATCCTTTGTTCAAAACAATGCTACCACCCCACTTTCTGAGTATGTCTAGCCAGGCTTACCAACTGATTATTTGGGTTCATCCATATGGTCAAACAAATTTCAATGATCTGTTGACTATATTGAATGGTCAGTTAAGCCAAAATATTTGAAATCACTGAATAAGTCCTAGCAACTTCTGTCCCATGCCTCTGGCTATTTCACCAATTTTCTCCCGACATCTTCAGCCTCTCACTGGCTGTTACATGCTATGTCTTTCTATCTCCTATCTCTTTCTTTCTTCTATCTCCTTTTAATATCTTTTCATGTCTTTGTGGTACCTATGGTTTATCAGTCCTTGCAGATTATTCAACTGTTCTTTGTATCTCAGTGGATATTATCCTTTTACTTGTTCTTAAAGAAAAATGTTCTTTGTATCATTCTTCTATAAAGAATGGATACTGTGGGAAAACAAGCCAGAGAAGTAGGCTGTGTCTATGAATGGAAAAAAAAATCCCCCTTTCTATTGTTCATCCAGGCCTTCAGAATGTGAGCTGAATATGACCCTTGCCTTGATTTCATTTGGTCTAGAAGATGTACTGTATCCTTTGAAGTGATTGATATTACTCTGGACATTTCATGACAGCCTAGAGCATAATTCCACCCTGTGGGACCCAGGGCCATCCTATTATGAATATTGTAAAGTTGATAAGAATGATTGGAAATGTGTGGAACTAATCAGAATTTCAAATGACCGTGATAACAGGGGATGACTGATTCTTGTCACCATAGCCCAAGTGAACGGCAAGATGTGAAAGAGAAAACTGAACTCCACTAGCACATTCATAGTATATCTTACAAAACTTGACTCTACCTTCTATTTCGCCATTCTGTCCTTCTTTAATCTTCTTCCTTCAGAGTCATAAATAAAATCCTGAACTTGAAGCCAGGAAAATGTGGGTTCAAATTTTTTCTGTGACACTAACTAGCTCTGTGATAAAGGGTTAGTCCTTTAAATTCAATGAGGCTATTTACTTATCTGTAAAATGGGGATATTAATTACTGTATTGGAGAAGAAGCTTATTGTTGCTTATTTTTAATTTTATGTCTGTAATAGGATCTCTAGCCCACGTGTACGTTTTATTTTCTTAAATTGTATTTTATTTATTTTAGTTTATGTCATTCATTTCCATGAGATTTTGAGTTACAAATTTTCTCCCCATCTTTCTCCTACCCACCACCTCAAAACAGCCATCTCCTTGTATAACCCCTCCCCCAATCTAATCTCTCCTATGTCCTCCCCCATCACTCCTCTAACTTTCTGATAGGGCGGGATGGATCTCCCTTCCACAGTGCCTGTGTATCTTAAGTTGCAGTTGGATGTAATTAATTATAATGGTAATAATAATTGTATATATATGTGTGTGTGTATATATATATATATATATATATATATATATATATACACATAATTTTAACATTTGATTATAGAACTTTAAATTCTATATTC
>CM053582.1:346940526-346966369 GCA_028627135.1 Pseudochirops cupreus | reverse complement strand
TTTGGATCTGTTTGATAGTATTTTGATTTCTGAAAAAGTCATTTGCTTCCATTTGCTCCACTCTAATTTTGAAGGAGTTATTCTCTTCAGAATGCTTTTGAGATTCTTTTTCCATCTGGCAAAGTCAACTTTTTAAGGCATTCTTCTCCTCATTGGCTTTTTGGGCCTCTTTTGTCATTTGAGTTCATCTATTTTTTAAGGTGTTAATTTCTTCATTCAGGTTGTTGACTCTCTTTTCATGATTTTCTTGCATCATTCTTATTTCTCTTCCCAATTTTCCTTCCACTTCTCTCATTTGGTTTTCAAAATCTTTCTTCAGCTGATCTCTAGCTTTTTGGCAATCTTCATGTTTCTTGGAAGCTTTTGGTGTGGGAATTCTGACTTTGTCATCTTCCTCCCATTCCCTGCTTTGTTCCTTCCTTTCCCTGAAGAAGTAATCTAGAGTTTGGTTGCTGTTCTTACTTTGCTTCCTATGCTTATTCATGGTTGCCATTCAGTGTTTTTTGTTTGTTTGTTTGTTTTTTTAGTTCTGTATAACTCTACTTCCAGAGGGAACAGCTCTGTTCCAAATCGCTGTGGTTTTCCCAGCTACTGGGGCTTTTAGAAGGCTGCTGGGTCCCTCCCCACCTCAGGCTCACTGAAAAAAAAAATGAAACCCAGGGTCCCCACCCAAGACCATGATCTGGATCCAGGCTGCTCAATGCGAGAGCACTTGGCTTCTGAAGGATCGCTTTTCCCCCCTGCTGTCTGCAGACTGGGGGCTCTAAAGTGGCAATGTGGAGGTGGGTGCAGAACCTCTGCTTCCACCAGTTCTTTGCCCTGGAGGCAATTTGGCGGAACCTGCTTTTCTTCCCCAGTTTTTAGCCAAGTTCCACTAACCTTAGTCCTTTTTTCTTATGACTTGATAATTCTGGATACTGCCACAGCTGCCGCAGATCCACTCTCCTGAAGCTCCAGCCATGGCAGGGCTTGGCTCATCCAGCCACCCCTGGCGCAAAAGCTGCTGTTTCAGGCTGGGCTGGCTTTGGCTCTCAGAGGTGAGATGGTCGCTTTGAGCCAAGCTGCCTTCAGCAGGAAATATATCTGTGTGTGTTTTAGAGCCCTAGAATTTGTTTAGAGTGATATTTTTTGGGTATTTGATGTGGCTGTGTCGGAGCTCTGATTTCTTGCTGCTCCTACGCCCCCGTCTTGGCCTACCTTTTATTTTCTGAGCAAGATGTTTGACTTCCCCACAGTAATATGGATAGGGCATTGGACTTGGCATCAAGAAGATCTGGGTTCCAATCCTGACTCAGACATTTACTAACAATGTTATTGTGACAAAATCACTTAAACTCTGTGTCTTAATTTCCTCATTTGTAAAATGAAGAGGTTAAACTTGATGACCCCCAAGTCATTTTTACTTTTAAAGCTGTGATCCTGCAATTGGGCAGCAGGCATATAGGATAGAGGACAGATGTAAGTTTCCCTATTAAGTAACTTTCATTAACTGCCTCCTCTTTAGAGATTTTAATTGTTATAGGAACTGGAGTCACAGGTTTAAGGGGAAAGGAATCATCAGCTCAGGCCCAGGAGGAGAGAACATCTTAGTCATTGACCATTATCAGGTAAATTTTAAGACACCTGAGGGAATTGGATACGGTCATACAATACCAAATATAAGACAGCACTTTATAGAGTAGGGAATAGGCTGCAGTCAGATGCTCTGGGATCAAATTTTACCTCTGTCTTTTGCTGCCTGTGTGACTTTAACTTCTCTAAACCACAGTTTCCTCCTCTGTAAAACAAGCAGGTTTGTCTTGAATTCTAAGGTCCCTTCCAAATCTAAATTTAAAGCTATGGTTTAAAAGAAACCATCAGAAAAAAAATGGACAAGATCTCTGATTATAGGATTAGTTGGTAAAAAGACCTTGTGTAAATGAAATTGCATCCGACTCTGTTTTTCAAAACACAATAAACCTATTTGTTCATTTAATTTCCTCTCCAACTTCAAGAACCTATATCCTTCAAATTTAAGATTGACTTTCTTTGAGGTCTGTACAACAATTGTAGCCTTATCTTAATGTTAATTAATAGACTTCCCTCTCTCCTTATTTTTTTCCCCATTTTCAATGGCTGAATAGATATATTTGTTCCCAGTTATTAGAGTTATAATGACTGTACCAAAATAATAATATTAAAGGCCATGAGGGTCTCCAGCCAAGCCATTGCGGAACCCCCGATGCCAGGCTAGAGCTCTGAGCTGAAAACTATGTCTCCAAACACATAATTGGCCACAGCAACAAAAAGAGCAAGTGAAAAATGAAGAAAGAGCAAGTCAGCAGGTCTAATGGGAAGGTTGTGAGCGCTTCTATCTAAATGGCCTCCAAATGTACCATTTTGCTCCTAATGACATGAGATTAGGAAGGAAATATAATTGAGGTTTTATCAAATGTTCATAAGTGACACAACCCCCTCCTGCCCCTGGCCCTTATCCTGCCTTATACAGGTTTTAGTGTAATGGAGTTTACAGATTCTGAAAAGTATATTTAGCAGATGGAATGTCTTTTGGTTTTGTCTGTGTATGGTTGGGGGAGGTCTCTTTTCACCCCACTCTATTCTTATAGTAATTCACCTTTTGAATAATCTCCCTCACAGGGCTGGTTAAGCCACCAGTTGGGTTCCCATTGTTGAATATTCTTAAGAAAGAACAGGTCCAAGTGTCTTGACAAGTGAATGACATAGTAAGCATTCTGAAAAATCAGTTGAGTGTATCGTAGAGGGGCACTGACGTCTTTGTGTATTAAGAAAGGGATAAATGTGTATTTCTGCCACCCCTTCACCTTCTTCCCTTCCCACAACCTACTGAATATCTGTATAGCTCATTCACTGTGGCTGCTAAAAGATAGAGATGGAGAATTTAGAGTTGGTCAGGATGCAGTGTCTCCCACCATGCCCTGTCTTTCAATATCCTATTTTTTCCCTCTCTGCTAATAGTCAATAAGCGTTCTTTCTTCTTCTTAACAGTCCATACCTCACTCTGTCTGTCCTTCTCTGCCTGTCTGTCTCTTTGCCTGTTTCTGTTCATCTTTGCCCCTCCATGTCTTTATGTCTCTGCCTGGCCCTGAATCTGCCTGTTTCTTATTCTTTCTTGGCCCTATCTCTCTTTTCCCTTCTGTCTGTATCTCTGTCACGGTCTTCCTTTCTCTCTATGTGTGTCTCTCTCCATCATTCTATTTCTCTCCACATCCAATATTTCAGCCATTACTAAGCCTGATTCTCCTCATTCTTCAACTTCTATTATGAGCATGCAGCTCATGCTACTGTATCCTCTTCTTCCTGACAAATATTTTCTACCCTGACACTCTCTTTACTGATTCATCAAAGTAGTAACTCCAGGCAACATAGACTCTTTGTTCTTTTCCTACCTAGATACTGATTATAATACGTTGAGCTCTGAGGGTTGTAAGCTCCTTGAGGTCAGGAATTATTTTGATCTTGTCTTGTTATTTTCAATAACTTGAACAGTACCTGCCACAATTTTTGGACCAGATCTGCAATTTCATTAATATATGAAACTCCTAATGAGAGCATTTCCATTGCAATGGGAAAGGTAACATATACATACCTAATTATACTTTCTTTCTCATGGTATTATGTGTGAATACATACAGATAGTTAGATGTGTGTGTGGGTATGTGCATACACACACATATAAACATATACATATATGCAGAATATATACATGTATATAAACATAGATATACCCATAGATATGTATATGCTTATATCAGTGTATATGTGTGTCTATATGCATACACACACATATACATATGCATATATACATATATACATGTACACATATATGCATAGATATGTATACATGCATACATGTATACATATATACATATATATAGAAATAGACAGATGGATATAGATAGATAGATAGATAGATAGATAGATAGATAGATAGATAGATAGACAGACAGATTTACCTGAAAGTTAGAAATGTAAAATTTGGAGCCCAAGAGAGTTGCCAAGGGCACTGGGCAGGTTGGTGACTTTCTAAGATCATAGAGCCAGCAAGTATCAGAGGCAGGGCTTACATCCAGGTCTCCTTGACTGCAAGACCAACTCTCTATCTCTACCATATTGTCTCTTGAGTGCCACATATCATCACATACTTAACAAATAAAAACAAATGAACACAAAGTGACTTGCAAACATTAATGTTTATAAATATTGTAAATCTCATTGTGCTAAATAAGTGCTCCATATTTTTATTACTATTAGAACTGAACTTAATTGAAGTGCCACCACATGCAAGGAGCTGTTGGAAAATGCATCTTTCGAGGAACTTAGAAATCAATGTAATCACAGAGCCAATTGATTAATATTTACACAATTATTTGCATACAATATATACATATATATGTCTATAATAATACACCCTATTACATTTATGAAAACCAGTGCATCCTTGCATAAACAGACAAATATAGAGGATGGGCGTAGCTTCCAAAGGGCTTGTGACTGTCGCTTCTCTCCAGCACAGAGGTAGCATAGTGGTTGAATTAGGTGAAAGTGAACACAGCCCAGGGCTCACACCTTTTAAGAGGCTCCTATATGGTGTTGGTATCTGGAGCACTGACACCCGATACAAAGGCATGCTGGCTTTTTTATATCTGCAAATGAAATTTCCTAACCAATGGCATTGTAGCATAAACTCCAAGTAACAAAAGGAAAAACAAAATCCAAATCCCAGAGAATTACCCGTTTATTTTAACAAATAATTTAATTCAACTGATAATTTAATAGTTCAAGCATCTATGTTTTCATCAGAGAGGATGTTTTTTGTGGATGTAGATTGCAACTCTTCTACAGTTAGTAGATGGTCTTAGTGACTTAATATAGACAAGAAGGCATTTTTTTAAGTCTCTCCAGATTCGCCTTGTCTGGTCCTCAGGCAGCAGACTTCCAGAGCCTTGCCGAATCTGCACTTTTTCGTATCGGTTACAACTTGCAATAACTTGGCATAGATGTATGCATCTACATATATACACACAAAAATATGTGTGTGTATACCCACATACATACAGATGTATGCACACACGTGTGTATGCATACATGCATGTGTGTACGTAGGTATGTATGTATTTATGTATGTATGTACGTATGTATGTAGAGGGAGAGAGGGAAGTAACTCCTTCACCAAAACAAAGCCTTAGAAAAAGACTTTGGTCTCTTCAAATTAGTGTTAAAAAAAATCCACATTCAACCTTTGGAATTATTTGGAATGAGGTTTCATGCATAAATGCATATGTACAAATCTATTGTTGTTCAGTGTTTGTTATTCAGTTGTGTCCCACTCTCTGGGCCACCATTTGGGGTTGTCTTGGCATAAATATTGGAGTGGTTTGTCTTTTTCTTCTCCAGTTCATTTTACAGATGAGGAAATTGAAACAAACATGGTTAAGTGACTTGCCCAAGGTCACACAGCTAGTAAGTGTCTGAGGCCAGATTTGAACTCAGGAAGATGAGTCTTTTTAACTCTAGGCCTGGTATTCTATCCACTGGGCCACCTAACTGCCTATTTGTATAAATGAATTTGCCCCCCAAATATATATTTGGCTATGTACACATATGACACTCACAGAACAGAATAAGAGAATTATGAAATAACAAATAGATCGACCTTGCTATAATACCACTTACTGATATCTCTTTAATGCATCCAAGGGGGTTCAGTTATTAAGGTATTAAAATAATCTCATTATTAAGCAGTTTCAAGTATAGGATATTCTTGGAAGATATGAAGAGTGCAATGTTCCTGTGTGTGTGTGTGTGTGTGTGAGTGTGTGTGTGTGTGTGCATTTGTGCGTTTTCTTCCTGTAGTAAAAATATTTCCACTTCACTGTTTTCCTTTTTTAAAATGATTTTCCATTTAATTAGTATTTTTTCTTTCTCCATTTAAAAGAAAAAAAATAAAACCTTCTTTGCAAATATGTAAAGTCCAAGTAAAACAAACTGTCCCCTTGTCCATGATGAAGACGATATATCTCATTTTGTGTCTTGAATCTGTCACTTCTCTGTTACGAGACAGATAGCATAGATCATCTTCCATTCTCCAGAATCACAGCTGGTCTTTACATTGCTCAGAAATTATAGCTCTCTTAAAGGTGTTTTTCTTCCACCATTGCTGTGATTGTATAAAATGTTCTTCTCATATCACTTTTTTGAGGTTAGGGATGATTTCAGGCTAAATTTCCAAGTCGGTCACCATAGCTAGAATGCTTCCTAAAGATCCCAGCAAAAGCTCCATTTTCTTAAGATTCCATTGTGTCCTAGATATCAGCTCATCCTGCCCATGGTTAACAATAACTGTTTAAATGAGTTCCAGGGATATTATAAAGCTGAAAGAAAAAAAAAAGAAGAAGAAGAAGCTATTAATAGAAGATGGAAGTGTCTTGCTGCACTCTAGTGAATTTTAAGAATTTCTGCTTAATCAGTATTTTAGGGATGTGTTTTCCTTTCAAGGTGTTGTATGTAAGCGCATAGTCGATTTCCTTAAATGAGAGAGCCACAGTGTGTGTCACTTGGTAACTGATCTTTAAGTGCAGAATGGATGGGCATGGAGGAAATCTAGATGCCATCATATTCCAAAGGAAGACTCCCTGGTTATGGAAAATGGGAAGAGGAAATTGAATCTGTTTCTTGATCTCGCTCTCTGTCTCTCCTCTTTCCCTCTTCCCTGTCTGATTTTGCAGCTGCCTCTACTTTTCTTGTTTCCTCTCAATGCTCACACACACACACACACACACATACACACACACACACACACACACACACACACACGTGTTTATATGGGTGGAATTTGTCTTTGAACCTGTGGGGTTTGGGGTACAGAGGAAGAGGGAATGAAACTCCATGTTTTCTTGAAGATGGCTTGATCAAAGTAATTTTCTGTACTGTAATGCTATGTTTTCATTCCATTTTTCAGGTTTCCAGAGTAGATAACCATAAGTACCCTGCTTTGGAGTACATTGTGGTGTCATTTAGATTTCATCCACCATTTACCCAGATAGAGTTAACACCCTGGAGTTATTGACAATTTATAAAACTATAAAGACCTGTGGAGTGGAAGAGAAATTAGGGCCAATCATTTTTAACTGTACGAGGAGTTTGCTAGAAATTTTCCTCAAAAGACAATAATATAAACTGGCTACTGAACCCATTGTGAGGCAAAGCCCATGAGGCAGAAACAGGGTTTTAAGCTAAATATTAGGAAAAATAGGGAAAATGGAGATGATTAATTGTCTTCTTTTGTGAAAGGCATAAATGGGGTGGCATGTAGGAAAGGTGTCGTGGACATAATATACATTTTCATTGTGTAATTCAGGAAACATTAATTAACTACCTACTATGTACGAGGCATTGTGCCAAATGCAGGAGATAAAAAAAGAGGCAAAAGGCAGTCCTTACACTGGAGAAATTTACAATGTAATTGTGGGGTGGGGGTTTTCAGAAAATAAACAAATATAAACAAAATGAGCTGTAGATAGGAGATCATTGACAGAGGGAAAACACTGGAATTAAGAGGGTTTGAGGCAGGCTCCCTGTAGAAGATGAGATTTTAGGTGGGACTTAACAGAGGCCAGGAAAGATCAGTAGTAGGACTGGAGGAGGGAGAGTATTCCAGGCATGGGAAACAACCAGAGAAAACGCCTGGAGCTACTGTTGGTGATTTATGGCATTTACCCTGAATGTTGCATTTATACACATATTAAAGACATTGTCAGATGCCTTTTTCAAAGCTAGGGTTGAAGTTTCATCAAATGGTTTATAAGTGAGTGCAGCACTAAAGGAGAAGCAGTGTTCTGACAGGCAGATTTCTCTTTTCAGAGTTCTTGATAAAAGAGCCCACAATAAGAGTTGAGAAGACAAAGCGAAACATTACCTGGAGACCCCAGATTGTTTATTTCCAGAGAGAGTGAAACTAGGTTTTTTAAAGAATAGCTTGAGGAGGCTACATATATACATACATACATACATACATACATACATATATATACATACACACACAAACACACACACACACACACACACACACATACACATATATCTGGAGAGAGAGACAGAGAGAGAGACAGAGACAGAGAGACAGAGAGAGAGAGAGGCAATTACATGGCATATTGGCTAAAGTGTTACCCTTGGCTACAGGGAGTCCTGGGTTCATATTCTATTTTAGATAGTAATTGTGTGACCATGTATAAATCTCTCAACCTTTATCTTCCTAGTTTTCTCATCTATAAAATGGGGCTAATAATAAATAATAGCACTTGTGTCATAGAACTCTTGTGAGGATAAAATGAGATAACATATGAAGTACTTTGCAAACCTTAAAGTGTTGTATGAGTGCTAATTTTTTTGTTTTATTTGAACCTACAGTGTATATGTATGGCATTGGGCTAGGGACCAGAAATAGAAATTTAAACAAAATGTGATCGAAAGATGAATGGCATGGTTCCTGGCCTCAAAAAGTTTGCAGTTGGGCAGATGTTAGTGTTGTTCAGTGTGTCTGACTCTTCATGATCTCGTAGGCCTACCTGTCAATGGGGTTTTCTTGGCAAAGATAATGGAGTGGTTTTGTTTGCCATTTCCTTCTCCAGTATATTAAAACAGAGATTAAGTGACTTGTCCAGGGTAACAGACTTAGTAACTGTCTAAGACAAAATTTGAATTTGGGTCTCCCTAATTCCTGACCCAGTGCTCTAACCACTTCACCACTTAGCTGCCTTATAGGCATTATCAATGCAATTTGAGGAGGAAAGAGAGAAGGTTATAAATTAAGAAGTTGGCAAAGACAAGAACCTTAGAAAGTGAGAATGGAAGAGTACAGAATGCATCCAGAGAGGGAGAGAAGCATTGTGTGTGAACAAATCAAATTTCAAGTGAGTAAGTAGCGATTAAGGCAAGGTAGTCAGGATGTATAGTTGACTCTTTTGAAGGCTTTTGTAGGTGAAAGAAAATAGAGAAGACAACAGTTCAGATGGGTAGTAGGAGCGTTTTCTTTTAAAGATAGAAAATCAAACACATTTCTAGGTAAAGAGGAGGATACAGGCAATGAGAATGAGTTGAAAAAAAATTAGAGAAGATACAAACTCTGTGACACTTAGTGAAGGCTAACTTGGTCTATCTTGGCAGAATGGCCTTTGTCTTGAGAAACTAATGCAGTGAAGTGCATGTATTTTAAAGGAAAATAGTGCCAAAGTAAAATTTTAAACACAATCGGACACAGGCTGGTTCTAAATTGAGCAGAAGGTTCTAGGGATTTGAGAAGGGACATAATATGATTGAATTGGAAAAACTACTCCAGTTTTCTACCTGAGTCATCAATTTACATGTAAAAGATAATGCCACTTACTTTGGTCCTAAACATACTTTCTTAAGAGCACAAAAAGTCAACTTAGTAAGCAATCTATGTTTACGCATAAGTAAATGAATGCCCATGGAAAATATAACTGAGCTGCCTTTAATAATTTCCTAGGACTACTCCAAACAAACCAACTGGACTGATATTATTGTTTAAGTAACATTGATATTGGCCCAAGGTGGCGCTTTGGGGATTAATTATCAGTTGAGTTCCTCCCTCATCATCATCATTTCTCCCCAGTCAATTAGTCATTTATGAGAATGAATATATTGTGATGGCCCAAATCAGCTTATTTCCAGTACTATAGTTTACATATTCAATCAGCAGTAGCCAATGAGAGTAATTTCCCAACACAAAATGGTCATTTGGAAGATCTTTTGTCCAGTTATGCAATAACTATGAATAATTGCCTTAAATCAGCTTTGGAAAGGACCATTTCTTTACTGGACTTGGTTGAGTAACAATTTACTCATCCTGGATGAGTAGCAAAGACTTCTGATATAATTTGTTTGCTGTTAGTGTTATTCCAAAGGGGAAGGCAGGCTGGTAAACACACATATACCTATATTAATGTGTATATGTACACAGATGACTGAGGAAGCCTCAAGGTGGCCATTGTTTTTCTACAGCAGTACACAAACACATTAAGTAAAGTAATTACCTTTTTTATGAAGTGAAAAACAAATAGCTGCCCATTGCCCTAGGTTAAGGTTCTGCTCATAATACTACTCATTTCCCAGGGGCAGAAGAGTTTGCTAACCAACAGGAGTGATGCATATTGATGGCAATGTTACAATAGAGATGTAGTATTTTATTCTAAAGAAATGTTTCACTGGGGGATTGGCCTCTGGGAGATAAATGAAGAGAACACAATTGGTATAGCTCACCTCCAGGATACCAATGGTGTATGTTATTACTTCAGATCTGTTTAAATCAAATGCTAAATGATTTCTATGTCTCAAGCTAATAGGTTTAGAGCTGAAAGGAAGCTTACAGATCAGTTGATCCAACACTTTCCTCTTGCAAAGTCTAACACTGACATCTAAAGCAGTGAAGTGACTTACCCAAGGTCATAGAGGTAATAAATGAATTGTAAGCTTTTGAACCCAAGTCATCTAACTTCAGATCCAGAGGTCTTTCTACTATACCATATAGTCATATATGATTGACTGATATAAGTAAAGTCTAATCCCATAATTTAGTAATTTATATCAGACCATAAGGAGTAAAATTTCAATTACTTGATTTAATTTAAAGAGAAAATATCTGTGAAAATCAAATCCACATCATCCGATGGTATAGTATTTTGAAAACAGCCATAAAATCATCATCACATTGCAAAAGAGGCATAACCTTGAGAAACTAACTTCAGTCTGGCAGTCAGGAATTGTAGAATGCAATCTTGGCTCTGCCATTAGCTCGGTGTATAAAATAAAATATGACTTCTCTCAGGTATTGTTTTTAAAAACTAAATAATGCTCAAAGGATGTATTCCCTGACCTAGTTTACCTCAACTCTAATAGGAGTAAGTCCTCTATGGACTAGATAAATGATATCTGTTAGTCGTTTGTTCCAAAAATGTTATATTAATTCCAAATCACACTGGAGGTGAGAGGTTAATTTGTCTTCAGATCATTCACTGTTTTGTATAGTGGAAAAACTAGCACAGCTGGGGGTTGGGGACCTGAGTTTGAATCTAGACTTCACCCTTTCCTAGCTGTGTGGATAAGAATGGGGCCTGTGAACTTCATTGTTCAAGTCAAGAAATTTCCATTGCAAATATATGTCAGCACCTTCTCTTTAGTTTATAATCTTTGTAATCTTACATTTATAGTGTGTAATTTATAATCTTAAATCTATAATCTTATAGTCTTTAATTTATAAACTCATAAGAGCACAATTGAAGTCTTGTATCCAATATCATAAGGGAAAAAATGTGTGAAAGGCAGGACTTGAATTCAGAACCTTGTGCCTTTGAGGTTGTCTCTCTATTCTCTGGCTTGGGAAACAAACATGGATAAATCATAGAATCACACAAAATCTTATGTTTCTGGTCTGAAAATCAGGGGTAGTAACAACTGCACAACCCTTTAAGCATCACAAAATTATTTTAGGAAAAATGCTTTATGAGCTCTGAAGATACATATACGTATTGTTATTATTAACTCTGAGTTATTATTCTGTTTGAAGGTAGAGATTATTTTAATTTTCACATTTTTATCCCCAGCACCTTCTATGATGCCTTGAACATAGTAACAACATTGACAGAGCATTCAATGGTTTGCAAAGAAGTTCACATCCTATTTCGTTTTATCTTTACAACAATCCCCAAATTTCGGATGGGGAACTGAGGCAGGCAGAAGTTAAGTGACTTGTCTCTTGTCTAGGTTTGATCAGGTGATATGTGTCTGAGTCAGGATTTGAATTCAGGTCTTTCTGATTCCAAACCCTGAATTTTAACCACTTCTATACTTGGCTCCTAGTAAGCATTTAAAAATGTTTATGGAAGTGTATCAAATTCCTATTTGCTTCAGTTTCCTTACTGTAGACTCTGAAGAGAAGAGAAAAGTGAAAGTTAGAAACTAAATAGAATGCCCCTTAGGATTCTTCTGTTCCCATTCTTCTTCTTCTCCCTTCTTAAAGGAAGAGAAAGTTAAGTGAAAAAATGTTTATATAAAGATGTTTAAGCATGGGCTCACACCTAGGCTCCTTCAGTCAGATTTTAAGGCATGCATAGAAATCTGTATGAGACCAGCTCTGGCTTCCTAGTACAAGAAAATACCAGTGAATTTTCTTGGACAGAGCTTCCAAAACCTGAAGATGTCACTTCTGATGTCATCAGGAAGATCAGATAAGCTGGAGGTGAGACAATTACTTCCTCACTCTTCTCTAGAACCATATGGATTAGTACATTTGAAAAGCAAGAGAGAAAGTATGTGTAACAAGGTTTGGTCTTGGAGTCGGGAGGGAATTAGGTTCTTATGCCCCCACTAATCTCTACTAGTGATGTCATCAAGAGCAAGTCACTTAAAATTTCTAAGCCTTAGTTTTATTTTCTTTTGAGTGAATATAATAATTCCTGTAATTAAAAAGATCATTTTCAGATTCATATGAGAAAGTGTATGAAAAGGACTTTAAAAACCTTGTTGCTGTTTAGTCTTTCTTCAGTTGTATCCAACTTCATGACTCCATTTGGGGTTTTCTTAGCAGAGATATCAGAGTGGTTTGCTGTTTCCTTCTTTAGTTCATTTAATAGATGAGGAAACTGAGGCAAGCAGGGTTAAGTGACTTGTTCCAGGTCAAACAACTAGTCAGTTTCTGAGGTGAGATTTGAATTCAGAAAGATGCGTCTTCCTAACTCCAAAATCTATACTCTATCCACTTTACCACCTGGCTGCCTTATATACTTACAAATCTTAAAACACCAAAGATATCGTATATTCATAAATATATACATACCCATACACCCATATATGCACCTACATTTTAACCTTTAGACAGAAAGTTAAGGATTTCCAATTGATAGGTAAAGAATAATGACCAGTTAAAACGGGTATTGTAGAAATTAAACCTCATCCTCATCACTGTCCTCCCTTTATTGTCTGAGGCTTCTGGGCACCGGATATGTTTAAATCAGATGTCATGATAACAGACATGTGAAATGTATGGTTTCATAATCAATCTCTGGAGCCAATATCAAAAGATCCTTAGCATTACTTTCTCTTACATTTGTGTAAATACACTTTATTGTAAATGAATTAT
Source organism: Pseudochirops cupreus (assembly GCA_028627135.1). Classification (NCBI taxonomy): domain Eukaryota; kingdom Metazoa; phylum Chordata; class Mammalia; order Diprotodontia; family Pseudocheiridae; genus Pseudochirops; species Pseudochirops cupreus. The sequence continues at coordinate 346,953,195 of CM053582.1, read as the reverse complement.
GAATAAGTGAGTGAGTGAGTAAGGGAGTGAATGACAAAATATGCTTCAATTTCTTACTATGTATAGAACACTGTCCTAAGGACCGTGAATACAGAAAAGAAAAGCAACAGAGTTCCACTCACCATTCACGTACGGGGGAGAGAACACATTGAGGAAGTTTCACCTGCAAGTCAGATGGAAACGCCTAGAATTCTTTAGGATGCTAGGCTGTAGCAGCAAAGGAAGTGGTGATAAATCTTTAGTGACATTTCCATTAATAAAATTCTATCTGTTTCTTATCTTGAACCATTTGACAGAGACAAAAACTTTACTGGTTAGAGCTTTCTTTTTCTGGGTTTTCAGCAGTTTGGATTTCTGTTACTCTAGTCACTGTTTTCATTGTTCTCCTGGTTTTACTTATTTGATTCTATATCAGTTCATACAGCACTTCCCATGCTTCTCTGAATTTTTCATATTCATTATTGCTTATGGCAAGAAAAAATAGTTTCTGGATCAATTTATTAAGAACCTCAGTGACAGTGATCAGTGAATACAGACCATCTCTCTCAGTTGGTACTACATACACTTTAATCTTTGCCGTTTGCCTTTCACAGAGTAACTAGCATATAGTTAAATGATTATGTAACTTTTCATGAGTAACTTCCTTTTCTACTGAAGATCCTACCAGTTAACGGACTTCTGCTTGATTTGCTTATTGATTAGAAAAAAAGTAAACTCACTGCTAATGTTAGATATTTGTTGGTTGGAAAAAGGGGTCTTGATAAATGAAACCCTCTTAATCATACTACTTTTGCTCTCCCTTTATTTTTTTTAATTTTTATTTAAAACTCTGGACTCACAGTCTTGTCACCTTGAAAAAATTGTCAAGGAATTAACCATCACTGCTTCTCAAAATCATGTTGCATATTATTTTAACCTTATCCTTTTCTCTCTTTTTTTTTCTTTAGGTAAGTCCTGATGCTTTCTTATTCTTTAAATGATATCTCGAAATGCAATGGTAAGTCTTTTGTCATGTATTGTTTTGAATATTATGCTTGGGTATTTAACCTACCCATACTAGACAGTAGAGGAACATCCCACTGAAATCTGTCCTTGCCAATATTGTTTAACAATAAAACTGTTAATACACTTTAATAAAACTCCTTGAACCACCCTCCTTTTATCCCCAAAGTGTCATTACATTGCTAAAATTTTGACCTTAGCCCCATGGAGCTAAGTGCCTTCTACAATATTGCTTCATTTACTTTCCTGTTTCCCCAGAACTGTTTAATGGGGTTAAGTGGGGTCTGCCTGTACTTTCTCATAACAAGGAAGATGGTCACTTTAGAATATTGCAATGGGTCATCAAATGAGAAATACAAATTGATTTGATCATTGTTTAATGTAAATACGTTGAATTGGAGTCTAAATGTGTAAGTCTGCTAAAAATTGGAGGAGTTTTTTTATTGGCTTAATCAAGACTCATTCTCATGTGATTCACTGGAAAAAAATTCCAGTACTTCAAGGACTTGTGTTGTTAAAAGGGTAGCTTCTCAGCCTGTCAAGGTACTCTAATCCAGGGTTTTTCAAAGTGTGGTCTAGGGACCCTTGGGGAGTCCACATGGTCAAAATTATTTTCATAATCACAAGAAATTTTAATTTCCAATTTGTTAAAAATCGATAAATGTAACCTACATGAAACCTTTCAGTAATCCTCAATATTTTGTGTTTAGAGTATAAAGGGATCCTCAGACCAAAAAGTTTGAGAAGCACTACTCTAGATTTTGAAACATCTTGGGAAACTATGGTCTGGAGATTTGTTGTTGTTGTTCTTTTGGTTTCTTAAATGGGGACACTTGAAACTTCCCCAAATCACAAGGCTTTAATCAGATAGAAGCTGGAGAGGTAAGTTGACTACTTTGGAAATGTAAGAGTAGCACACAGCTCTAAGAAGCAGGTTTTGAAATTCCCAGCAGTTTCCCATTCTTTTCAGTTTGTTAAGATCACATGCACACACACACAAATCTTTTAAGGTGAATGATATGACAGTGAAAACTGGAAGCAGTAACTTGCAACCCCTTCTCTTCAGCCTATCTGTTCTGGTCATTGCCTCTGGAAGCAGGCTATCAGCAGAAAAGCCATCAAAATGTTGGAATTAGCTTCAGCAGGCCATGAAAAGAAGCACAAATTTAGCTCTATGCATTGCAGTCCTTCATATTCATAAATGACACAAGTTGCAAGGAATTTTAATTTAGCTTCCTTAAACTGAGAGAATGAGTAATAAGCTTAAATTATGACATATGTGTGTGTGCATGTTTTCTGCTATCATCTGGTGTGTTCTTGATTTTATTCCTGGAGTTTACATATACAACTGCACTAAAGTCAAGTTATTGTGTTTTTCTCTAAGTGATCTCACAAAAATAAGATGTATTTCTTTGGAGGGTGAACATTCATTTAGCCACCAAAAAAAAAAAGGATATGGAACATAAAAATTTAGAGCACGAAGTCTAATTTGTATTTCTCAGTCTTCTTTCTGCAGTTTTCTGTTTCTCATTCCTAGTGTTGAGCTGTGATTATCAGATTTATAACCAAGGTGAGACCACTGGAGTTTTGTATCAAGGTGCTGAAATTTAGGTGGCCTTTATAGCACTCCCCTTTAGTGTCAGAAAGGCAATTGAATTTGGAGTGTAGTTGTAAGAATAATTACTAAAAATGTGAAGATACCGTATGGTTTATGTTTCTCTTCCTCATCTTGTTCCTCTTTTGCCCCCTCAAAGTAGACTCTCTGGCCCTGTGGAAGGGAATCTTTCATGCTACTTGACACTGGGTACATATGGTTCTATTTGTTTTGGGCAGAGATGTTTATACTTATGGTTTCAATAGCAGACAATATAAATTGGTTTGATCATTATGTATTCAAAGCCTTAGAAATGCTGACTCCATGTACAAACTCATGTTAAAAATTCAGGGTGATTTTTTTCTTGGTTAGATTATTTGAAGTTCATTTACATGTCATCTGCTAAACTTACACTTGACCAATTCGAGGACCCATTCGTGGGTGGATGTTCTCTCCACTGATGCGGATGATAATCATTCTTCACTTTACTAGCTAATATGTGCATTTCTGGGGACATTTATTCATAGTTCATGACCAAACATTCAGTGATAAGCTAAATTGATCTGCTTGAGACAGACACACAGCATTTCACTTGGCAAATATCCATATTCTTGTCAGATTGGTAGGAACTCTGATAGACTGTGTTCTGTTGAAATAGACTTTGATACGTCAAAATCATCTTCAAGCCATTTCTACCCATTAGAGCAAGAATTTGATAGAAGGACCCACTCAGACATCCAAATGGGAAATAACCCACAGGCTTAGGGAATTAGCACACACTGTTATTTATTTTCCTTCCTTTACAGGAGAACTTTAAAAAAATTCCAGCACACCTTACTTAACTTACATTTACTTTTGACAAATTATTTTAGAAAACTCCCATCCACCCCTCTCTTCACCCTTTCCTCCACTATGGTATGTCCATGATTTGGATTTGCAGGGAATGGCATTGAGTGATGAGCAAAATGACTTCTACACCAAGGGAACTGAGGGGTGGAGGTTACAAGTAACCATTTCAAGGGGTAGCTCTAAAGTCATAGGAATATGGGTCCTGTGCTGAGACTATCTGTAAGCTATGGATGAAAGCAAGAGGAATAAAAGCCTTGGCAATGGTTATTTCTTAGGCAAGCACTTTCTACTGCAAAGGAACAGTAGTTTATTGTAAAAGAAGGGAGAATTCATGATTCAAGTGGTGCCTCCTTGTGGTAAGACACAGTGGTTGCAGTGTTATGGGTGGTTTTCCTTGCATGGCAATATTTGTGTTACTGCATGTTGAATACTTGCAGGTTTGTGTGCTAACCAACTGTCTGAAGTCTTGGGCACAAGAAATCCCTTGAGGTTGGAGACAGCATTGTTTTGTTTAAGAAAAAAAGGTCAACAGAGCTTCATCCTTGGGGGGGAAAAAACAACCTTTATTTTCTCTCATTATACCAGTGATCCTGGGACTCCAGCAACCAGAAGATATAGGATACTAACCCAAGGCATTTCTGACCTTACAGAAAGACATTGAAATACAAGGCAGGGCTATAACAGTTATCGAGTTCTTTTTCTCTTGGATGCATTGTGCTTAGGTTCCAAACTTGAGACTTGAAAGAAAATCCTAAATGCAAACTTCTGCCTCTTTCATATATTGGTATATAATCTAGACTTTCACATACAGAAAATTTCTAATACAAACGTGATGCCTTTCCCCCTCCCACTTTCACTTTAAGCTAAGAGCAAGAGCAGTGGTAAAGCTGGAGTCATAAAATTGACTAATCCTCTAGCCCAAGGGTGAGGAACCTGCAACCTCAAGGTCACATGTGGCCTTCTAGGTCGTTGAATTCAACCTTTTGACTAAGTCCAGGTTTTACAGAACAAATCCTTTGATTAAGTCAAAGGGCCTCTTTTGAGAACTTAGAGAGCCACATGTGGCTTTGAGGCCACCCACAGGTTCCCTACCCCTTCTGCCACTCTTCTCTTCCTGCTTTCCTATCCTAAAAATACCAGGTGAAAAAGAGGGAAAAACATAAAAATAAATATTTTGTGAGTTAATTTCTGTTATTTGGTCAAAAGATCAGACACTAGTTCTTATTTTGTTTCTAGAAGTAAAAAAAAATGTATATATACAAAGAAAATGCCAACTGTCCTCTCAATTAATTTGTACCAGTTCTTTCCCCATAATTTTTCATTACTATTATTATCCAGGGAATAACAAAGGATGGAAATAGTGTCCTCAATGTCAAGGCATGATTTACTATTGTTTATATTTCTAGAACAAAATGGGAAATTGAAACAAAAATGAGGAATCTTTATATATGTGCATATCATCTATACTTCAGTTAAAACAATTTAAAAAAAAACCTTCCCAACAAATTCTATTTTTTTTTTGGTAAAAGAATAAAAGTGGTAATTGCCCCATAAAATATGTATGGGCTTCCTTTATGCTTAGCAAGGATATCCTTCCTCTCTTCTAGTTGCTCCCATCTCCTCCAGTCCATATTTCTGTATGGAAAGTACCAGCATATGACTATAATAAATATGGGTTAAAATGCACTAAAGTCTGGGAAAAATACTGATTGACATTTTTCATAGTCCATTAAATATAACTAGGCCTTCTGTACAATTTTCTTAGGACTCCTTCTGAGTTCCTCTAGATTTCAGGGCGTATGGACCAGGCTTCTTTTTTCAACAGGGTTCAATATTTTCACAAGAGAAGCAATAAAACATGTGTTCATTTGATGATGAGTAGAATTCCTATGGATTAAACTCAAAGATAAAGCAAAGATTGCTTTTGCTAAGTCTGACATGCTTCTTGAAAGAAGTACAGCCCCTGATGAACTATGCTTGATTCACCAAAAGGATGGAAGATATTAAATATCCTCATTATCATCACCATCATCATTATTGTTATTTTCTCAGAGTTTACTTATAATCAAAGCAGGTGATAATATCATAGAATACTGTAGATTTCAGAAAGAAGGAAAGGATACTCTGGTACTGAGAGCTGTTTCATTTTCATTTCTCCAGAACCCTAAGTGGAAAGTTTTGATTCCGTAGCAATACTTCAAACCAGCACCCAAGCAAGCAGCATGAAACACTCTTAACTGAGAAGTTCAGAGGTAGCAAGGAGAACAAGATGGGAGAGGAAAGCATCCTAAACCAACATCTATCTGTTAGCTTCACATTTTAATTGATTATTCTTTGGTCTATGCTTTGATATTTCTACTGAGCCAAAAGACTGCAACCTTGAGCAATAACCTCTAAACAAAATGCTTTATGGCAAAGCGTACAACTCCCCATCTCTCTTGCTGGTATAGCAACATTAAATATAATGACTATAGGGGCAGCTAGGTGGCTCAGTGAATAGAGCACTAGCCCTGGAGACAGGAGGACATGAGTGCAAATCCAGCCTCAGACACTTAACACTAGCCATGTGACCTTGGTTAAGTCACTTAACCCCAATAGCCCTGCCTTCCTCCCTCAAAGAAGGAAAAGAAAAAGTATAATTACTATAGTTTTTTTTTTATTAATATCATTAACTTAGAAGCAGCTGGTTGAAGTCAATTAAGATATGCATCCTAGATAAGTTAGAGATTCCTTTCCACTTCTTTCTGCCTACCCTTAAATCCCATGACCCCACCTAAAGTTTTATCTAGAGGTCCTATTGAGATTATAATGAAGGAAATATTGCATCGGTTTTATAAGTGACTTTAAAAAACAAAGAAGATGCCTTGAGAGCTGGAAGAGACACTTCTGTGTATAATGAATATTTCTAAGACTGCTATTTTCACTGACAAAGGTACTTGAGTGGTTTGCCATTTCCAGATCTGAAAGTCAAGTCCAATGGCATTGTGTTTTACCTAGAATCAAAAATAACCTCCTCTGTTGAGCTTTTAAAGTTCTTCACAACATGACCCCAACCTCTCTTTCCAGTCTTCTTGGATATCACTCTCACTGCTGTATCTGCAAGTCAGTCAAACCACCTCCTTTCTTCACTACATGACTTGATCTTCTATCTCAGGTGTCTCGAATACCATTCTTCCTTAGCCCCATCTGTAGAGTCTCTTTCTTCCTATAACTTGCAGCTCAAGCTTTTCCTGATTCTCTTACTTGATTATTACTCTTAATTACTAGGATGCTCCTTCAAAAACTACCTTATATTTAATTACTTTGCATACGTCAGTATTTTTTAAATTCCATAATTATGTTACCTAGATATTACATGCTTGAGATTGCCCCTTAAAATGCTTCCTTCTCGTACAGATTACTTCATTCTTTGTGCTTATATCCTCAGTGCCTAGCACAGAAGAGGCTTGAAAAAATAAATTTTGATAGATTGATAAATCCTTTCAAAATAAAGCAACACATATTTTTGTACCTGATGACTTCAAATGAGAGGTGGGAAAATGTAAGAATGTGGAGAAATACATGGGAAAGTATGGTTCAGGAAGAAAGAAGAAAGAGGATATAAGATTTAGAGATTAGACAGAAGTCTCACACATCTATATCATAAATACTTTCTTTGGGGGAAAAAGACTTTTTAGGCTCTGGATATAGCACCAAATTACACCATAAAAATGAAATAGATTCTATTTTAACAGACAGGAAGAGACTTATTACTGATATGGTAGTTAGACCTGAGTCAGCTAGCTCTGTGTAATCCATTCAATCATTAGAAAATTGAGCAAAATTAGTTCAAAGAATTTTTTTAAATAATCAAATTAAAAATGTATATATATATGTATATATATATGTATATATATATATATATATTTGTCATACAATCATAACAACTAACTCGCAATTATATTGAACAAAACCATTGTAGCAATTTCTCTGATAAAGATGTAATATATTAGAATTAGAATGGATTAATTCAAATATGTAAGAATGACAGCAAATAACCAACAGATAAATGGGCAAATGATATGGAAATTCAGTTCTCAAATGCAGAAAACCAAACAATCAACAACCCTGTGGAAAAATGCTCCAAATCAATATTAATTAGATAAATGAAAATTGAAGCAACTCAGATGTTCTACCTCACACACATCAGATTGTTCATAATGAAAAGCTGAAAATAATAATCGATAGAGATGTAGACTGGTATTAGAGGAGACAGTAGGTATTGATGCTGAGAGTATTTGAATAGTGGAGTAGGAGAATTGAAGGGACTCATGTTGAGTTGTCTCAGTCTTCTCAGCAAAATGGAAACTAATTCATTTGCAGCACATACAATATTTAAAAGGTAGTTAGGGCCTTGCAGTGAGATGAAAATGTTTGTAACAGTTACTGTGAAGAAGGAACGAATAAAAACAGACTTATTAGCTGTTTACTATGTGCAAAGCACTGTGATAAATGGGGAGAGACATAAAAAATCAAGACAGTTCCTCTAACAAGTCATTCACACTCTTACAGGTGGAGAAAGAATATATAGGACATTTAGCTTCAAGTTAGATAACATCTTCTTTGGTGTAATTTCCATTGATAAAACCATATCCATTTCTGATGTTGAATCATGTGAACAATTCCAAGGATTTTGGTGTTAAGAACTCTCTTTTCTGAGTTTTCAGCAGCTACAGGAATAAGATATGAAGTTAAGAAGAGACATGTGGCAATATCACCCAGTTATACTGTTTGAAATTATGAATAATGAATTTATAGTAGTTGAAATCAACTTAATTTTGTGAACTTTTTTTTCTCATGGTGCCCCACACACTTGGAACAGAAGTGGAAACACTAGTTGACAAGGGTTACCTATGGGGAAGATTAATACATCAGGAACAATGTACTACTTCCCAGAAAATTAGTACATCTGGTAATTTGGGCATTAGTACATCTGGGAATCAGAGGGGAATAAAGGAATTAACAGTGGTAGTTAATCAGTCATTAGAGTGGCAAAAACAGAGTCAAACCTCATCACAGAGACCAGTGAATCCAGAGTCAGAGAGATGGCCAGCAGAATATGAGAGTGTCAGGAGACTGAAGGTCACAATGAAGTGAAAGACCAGGTTAAGTGTGAATGATAAAGATGAACAGTAAAAGATTAGAAAGTGGTGCTTAGAGAGGAGAATCTTGACTCTCAATAAGATAGGGGTAGAATAATTTCCCTGAGTTGAAATTTAGGTGGTATAATCATGCTAGTGGGTGGATAAAGTAGTAGGAAAGTTTTGGCATTGAGGAAGCTCAGGAAATTTGTGGAATCTTGGCAGAATGATAAATATGAATATTGAAATATCTAAGAACAATGTTGGGATGGAACTAGTCAAGACATTAAAGCAGACATTGAAGTGATTGATGAGGGTATTGAATTTAACCAGGACTGGATAAATATACTGCGTGTATATCAAGGGAGGAAATATAAAACAATGGTTAAGGAATGTTCTGGAAGTTGTAGTCAGGACCAAAGAGCCTTTCTCTTGCCTCTGTGAATGAGAGGAAGTCAGAGAAAAAGTTAGCACCATTTGAAAGGTTTGCAAAAATGTAGTATCCTCAGAAGAAAATCCCAGTTAGATAAGCATGACACTTTCTTCATTTAAAACAAAAAGTTAAATTAGGAAAATGAAATTTGTTCTGGAGGAAAGTTTGAGGATGAAGTAGAGCTGATGATGAAGCAAATAGTGATTCCAAAAAGCATCAGGGAATACATTGGGATATGGGTAAATGGCTTTGGAGTGGAGCCAGAGGAAGGCTTATGGAAGTAGGGATAAGGGGTCCAGCAGAAGGAAGTAGGAGCAAGTATGTTTCACCTAAAGCTGTGTTGACTGAAACTTAGGAAGCCAGTATGATAGCAGTCACATGTTGGCAAGAGAAACTTGTAGAATTAACTGGCTACAAATTTCTTAATGGAATGTAGAATAATGGTGTTTTACAATATGCTTACACGTGTATGTACTCGACATGCAATAAGGGAAATGAAATGGCAGGTTTAACAAGGAGGAAATCATTTCTCAATGAAATGGTCTCCATACTTAAGGTCCTGATCCCATTCCTCCTGGAATATTGGAATGGACTTCTAATCATTCTCCCTATCTCATGGTTCCCCATTTTACTTCATCCTCCACCCAGTTGCCAAGCTGTTTTTCTCTTTTTTTCCTAAAGTGTAGATCAAATCATGAAACTCCCTCCTTAATGAACTCTAACGGCTGCCTCTCACCTACAGGATCAATAATATAAAGGGCTCTCTTTGCATTTGATCTCGTTCAGACTGCAACCCTTTTCTCCCCTTCTAGTCTTTTTACAGATACTCCTCTTTCACAGCCTATCCTTCAGTGCTGATTTGCTTGCCATTCCTCACACGCCATGCTGTAACTCCCAATTCCAGGCCCTTGCATTTGTTGTCCCCTATGTCTCTTTCATGACTTCCAACTTTTAGCTACTCTGGCTTTCTTCAAAACTCAACTCAAATCCCACCTTCTTAGAGGAGACTTCTCTCTAGCTGAGCCCAGCCTCCTCAAACCTTTTCTTTCCCCTAAGATTAACTCCATTTCCAATGTATCTATGTTGCATGCACATAGGTCTTTCATTTTGTTTCTTCTTTGGAATACAAACTCCTTGAGGGCTAGGATTGTGCTTTTGCCTTTCTTCTCCATTTAACCCAATACCTGGCACTTAATAAATGCTTGTTGACTACTTAGGAGAAAGTATGCATGTGGCTATAGTCTCACCACTCAAAATAACTTAACTAATTTAATATTTCACCCAAAAAAAACTATTTAGAAAATTTATCATTGGCATAGGGGGGGTAGTTCAGATGAAACAACAAAAAGAATCATTAAATAATGAAGGTCATCCAGAAATTGGTATGGGGTCACCTTTATTTAACAGCTTTATAAATGACCTGAAAGAGAGAGTACACCATGAAATCTCCAGGTTCACAGATGGAACTAAGATTTTTGGTGATAGTGAAATGCCAAGCAGATGGGAATGAACTGCAGGAAGATCTCTAAAGGCTTTCTGAGTAGGCGGTTAAGTGGCAGATGAGTGTCTATGTGGGCAAATGAATGGTAAAGTATTTAGGTAAAAATAACTCTAACTGTATCTATGGAATGATGAGTTCCAAGTTACCCATTATGGCCAGAAAAAAAAAAGACCTGGAAATCATTGCAAACTGCTCCCTAAAGACATACACCGAAAATGTTGTTATTGCTAAAGTTCTTCAAACTTCTAAACAGTTAGGAAAGTCTCAGAAATGATATTATGCTATTCTTGTCCAAATACATGATGACTCCACATAGAATCCTGGGTTGTTGTTCAATTGGTTCAGACATATCTGACTCTTCATGACCCCATTTCAAGTTTTCTTGGCAAAGATGCTATAGGGGTTTGCCATTTCCTTCTCCAGCTCATTTTACAGATGAGGAAACTGAGGGAAACAGGGATAAATGACTCACCCAGGGTCACACAGCTAGTAAGTGTCTGAGGCCAGATTTGAACTCAGGAAGATGAGTCTTCCTGCCTCCAGGCCCCACGTTATATCCACTGTGCCACCTAATTGCTCAGAGTCCTGGGAACAAGAGCTAATATAGAGCTAAGATAAGTTATTCCTCTTCTCTTCCCCTACCTGCTGCAAGAAAAATAGCTGAAAGGCAACCTGACATGAACTACAGGGTGAGTGGAACCTACGTTGTTTTCTTTCTGTTTTTGTTGTTTTTTATATTACTTTCCAGTCTCAAAAGATAGAGATGGTAGGAGCTGCATTTAAAAGTTATCAATCTGAAAATACAAGTAAGATGAAGCACGACCCTAGATCTAGTGCTGATAGGCATTTCAGAGGCCATCCATTGCAGCTCCCTATTTGACAGAAGAAGAAATTAAGACCCCATTTGATTTAGTGACTTGACCAGGATCACTCCATTGAAAGTAGGACTTGAATCCAGCTCCTACAACTCCAAAACTCTCTCTACTGCATGTTGCAAACTCCACTGACCTTATTCCTGTAGTAGAAACACCCTTGGAAACTTGAAAGATCTAGGGCCAATACATGTATAATCACTTTTTTATTTTAAATTGCAAGTAATTTAAATCCCAAGAAGTGTATTTCCTCCCATTTTCAACCTATGATTTCATTAATACAGGAGCACTTCCAGTATAGAGACTCTTCATTGATGATATAGAGAGGAAAAAATTATGGTGTGATGACCTCAAAAGCCAATATTTACCAATCAGTCAACGGGCATTTACTAAGCAGCTGCTATATTCAAGGCACTGTGCTGCTGTCAGCAGTAGGAACTGGACCCAAGGCTTTTGGATCCCAAATTCATCCTCCTATTCATTATATCACACTACCTCTCACTGACATGAAGTATTTAGTGTTGATTAAGAATAGAAAGTACTTCAAAAATAGTTTAGCTAACTTCCTGCGTGTAGGCCTTTGTTGATGTTGTAAGGAAATTCAGATTATACTTACAGATCATGATATTGTGATGGGCAGAAGGATCTTCCATATCATTCCTCTTGATGTCATGATGTTTAAAGCAAATACTTAAAGCAAAGACCCTGCAAAGTATGAATTAATAATAATAGGTAGCATTTAAAAAACATTTTAATGTTGGCAAAACCCTTTACAAATATTGTATCATTTTATCCTAAAAATAATCCCTGAAGGTAAATATTATTATCACCATCTTACAGGTGAGGAAACTGAGGCAGAGACTCAAATTGAGTCATTTGTCCAGGGTTGCACAGGTAGTGTGTCTGAGGTTATACTTGAACTCAGGTCTCCCTGACTCTAGATCAAGTGCTCTATCTCCTGGACTACCTGCCTGCCTTATAATTTTAGCAATTCTGGCATTTGGGAGGTAGGAGTGGAACAAAGTCTGTTCTCTCAATATAGAGGTTTTCCAGTCAGGTTTACTATAATAATTGGCTGACAAAAACCTTCCAAAATTTTTGTGGCTTACTTATGTGGGTCAGGATGGTGCACTTTGGGGGATAAGTTGTTATAGATATGATTCAAAATGGTAGTACTGAGGTCACTTTGAAAGCCACTTTGTGAAGCAGGGATCAGTGAAGCAACATAAAATGATGTCCAGTACTTAAGAACAAGTACAGTACTGTGAAAAAAGTACTAGATTTAGAATCAGAAGACC
>CM053582.1:346908604-346940026 GCA_028627135.1 Pseudochirops cupreus | reverse complement strand
TTGTTTATTCTTTGTTATTAGGGATGGCATTCTGGGAGGGAGAAGGATGGAGATACAAGTGAAAAGTCTAAGCTATTTTAAAATTAAAGATATCAATAAAATTGATTTAAAATAAAATATATGGTATTTAGTATTATTCTTAAAATTACTATATAAAAAAATGATAGAGAATATTCAATTAAAAGGTAGTTATTTCCTAGAGGGAGAAAGACAGAGCCTACAAGAAGATTTTTTTTTAATCACCATTAGAAATAATACTATGGTAGATTTCAAAACAAATACTTAGTATAGCTAAAAAGACCTAATTCCAGTGGTATTTTTCCCTATAGGGGCTGAATAGACCCACTTTGGTATCATCAGGAGAGGTCTACTAGGCTTCAAAAGATGTTGATGAAGAAAAAAGTTGTGACTTTTGTTATGAAGGAAGGGAAGATGGCAACATGGAGCAAGGAAGTGTCATGAAAGCCCCAAGGGGAAATTGTCAAATTCTCATTTGAAACTCATTGCTCTAGAACAGGAGCCAAGTGTTTGCTGAGGATATGTAAAACCCCAAGCCAAAAGAGTCATCCCTGCAGAGCGATGAACAATATTTAAAAGAAGCAACTGTATTTAGATGGGGTCACCATAGCAACAAATTATTATTATTATTTTACTTAAAAGAACCTATGACAATAACAAGTTAGAGTCACTCAGAGGGAAAAGAGGTATGTGGATTTTCAATAAAAATCTATAAAGAAAACTGGAAAGCTATTGAATGCTTAGAGAGGATAGACAAAGTTGGGCATTCGTTGTTTTATTCATGGTTATATACATAGAAATCTCTATAGAGAAAGGTATTTTTCAAAGCTAAGTATCATTCACCTACTAAACAGCCACATACTTAGCATTTAGGAAACAAAACAATAATGGTTTAGATCACCATCCCTCTGTCTCTCTTAGTAAAGTGTTTTACACTTATTCTGTCTTTGATTTGGAAACACACATACATATACACATACACATAAAAGAAAATTCTACCTCTCTACTCACAAATGTGGACTATGCTGTATCAGAGGGCATGTTAAAGGTTCATTCACTAGGTTTTTATACATGACCCCATTGTTGAATCTCACTTTCTGCGTCTGTAACATGAGAGAGGTTGGATAAAATGATCTCTAATGTACCTGACAAGTTCTATGTCCCAATTCTGCTTAAATATTTTGGCTATTCACATCACTTTTGTTTATATTTAGAGATTTCAACATAACTAAAGAATTAGAGAAAGATATTCTCTTGTTTAAAGCAGAATATATTTCTTTATTTATGTTCTGGCCCATATTAAGTATTACAACTTTTGACTAATTATCATAGTCATGTCGGGAAAAGAAATTGGTAGCACTAGGGACTTCTGTTGTGTCAAAGTGAAAAATCATTTAGTGTAATTGCCTTGGGCAACAGGCTGTTCAAAGTCCTCTTGTCTCATTGCTCAAAGTGCAATGGTGGCTATGCAGCTTTCAGTTCCAGGATGGATTTCGGCTAGACTTTGTTTACCTATGACAGATGGTTTAGCTCAGGATGGAAGGTAGATGAAAGAAGGAGGTAACAGAGCTGATTAAGGGTATATACCTTACCAATGTAATAAATGGATCTCAAACAGTACAGGAAGCAAGGTAGTCTAACCTAAGCCATTCACAGGCTAATAACTTAACATGGTTATAATGTAGTTGAGGATCATACTATGGAATTTGGTTATATTGTGTTCATGACATTATTGTAAAATGACATATGATCACTTTCTACTCTCATCATTGTTACTTCCCATTAGGTTCTCTCCTTCCTTTGGGATCCACTGTAGAAGAGTGAGTAGTCCCCTACTTATTCTCCTGTTTTCCTTTCCCTGAAGTCAGCACATAATCCTTTTCAGATTTTTTCCCTAAAGATTTGTACTGAAAGTGAATTCTGAATTGCAACAATAATAATTGTTTACATTTATATAGCAGTATATTTTGCAAAATACTTTACATACTCATTCAATCCTCTCAGAAACCCTGTTAAATAGTGTTATTGTCTCCATTTTACAGATGAGAAAACTGAGGCTCAGGAAGTTTAAGTGCCTTTACCAGGATCACACAACTTGTAAGACGCTGAAGTAGGATTTGAACCTGAGTTTTCTTGACTCAAAGTCCAGCATTTTTAACTTTATATCTTGCTTCCTTCCCTGAGATAGTGACAGAAATAATGGAAATCCTCTATGTTGTTGGTCAAATCTTCTATGAAGGATCTGTGGGAAATTAAGTAAAAAAAAAAAACAAAAAAAAAACAGAAGACAAATAGCCAGGGAGAGATTGACATCCTTAATCAGACTTCAAGGGGTTTCCCAGAGCCTGTACCTCAAAGATTAAAGGGGAGCTCAAGGGGGCTCCCAGAGCCTGCACCTCATCAGGAGGAGGATCCACAATGATAAGATCAGTGATCCCTGAAAGTAACACAGTATTTACCACTAGGAACAACAACAACAAAAAAGCAGGAAACATATGGTTAGAAATTTAGACTCTCCCGTCCTTTCATTCTCCCCTTCTGTTATAGACTTGAAAAATGCAGAAAAAAATCCCCCTTTCATGCTAAGTGTGTGTTGTGTGTGTGTGTGTGCATGTGTGTGTGTGTGTGTGTGTGTGTGTGTGTGTGTAATTCAGCCTCATCTAATAGAGTAGAAATTCCTAAATATTTCAGCTTTTTCACTTATGTTGAGATAATTAGTTTAAAAATGTAATTCTTAATAAACTGAGTCACAACACAAAGGAAATAATTTTCTTCAAACAAAACTGAGAACACTTTGCTCTGTTTTTGTTTTGTTGTTTTTGTGGTTGTTTGTTTTTTTTTTTTTTTGCTTTGTTTTGTTTTGTTTTAGAAATTTGGGTCTTACACCTCAAATCTCCACAGCATAACTGGGATCACTTGGATCAGTAGATTTGGCTGCATTTCTATAGTAATGCATTAAGACCATCTTGGGCATTTTTGGTAGGATTCAGGTGAGATCAGGGTAGGCACACTTTAACTCAGAGAAAGCTTATGGGTTAGTGCACCACCAAGAAGCAAGAATTCAACTAGATCACATCAACAAAGATAAATAGACCTCAGAATGGGGAGGATACATCCTTTACTTAACTAGCGGAATTATTGGCCTCAGGTGAGATGATCTTAATGCCATCATGGGAGGAGAAAGGAAATTGATGAGTCATCTGTTGCTAGCCCTCCTGATCTGATATCCAGGTAATGTAGGCTGACACCACTGTCCCTGGTGAAATGTAAGAACACTTGGACAGTTCTACATTACAGAATTTCTCTGAGGGGTGGAAAAGGGTCACATATTTTATAAGGAGGCAAAGATCCTCAATTAGACAGATATAATTGATTGCTTACACCTAATGTCATTAATAAAGAATTAGCAACTAGGAATCTGGGATATAGAAATTTACAGCATAGAGGGATCCAGATATGAGGGTTTCTACCCAGTGAACAGCAATAGTAGGCAGAAAGAGGGTGCATATCTATAATAAAAGCAATCTACTGAAATAAATGACAGTTCTATAAAAAGGGTTTACTTATTTTTCTTTCAGACTACTAGAAACTCCCACTTCTCACAGACTCCACTTTGGACCATCTTTTCAGTAATAAGAAATTGGGACTTAATTGTGTTGAAATCACATCCAAGGAAGCAAATAACACTCTAAAAAGTGAAATCTCCCTGGTTATTAGCCATATCTTGAAAATGATTCATAGATCATTTATATAATGATAAATAATATTTATATACAATGTTCAAATCTGAAAAAAAGGTCCATTGATTTTAACCTTTCTAAAGCCCTATAAGATAAGTTCCACCATTTTGTTTGTTTGGTTTTTTAATCTCCATTTTCCTGATAAAGCAACTAAATCACAATAGTTGATTGACTTGCTTATAAATCACATCATAAATGAGAGAGGAAGCATTTGAACATAGGGCTCATTTGATTCCAAGTCCAAAAATTAAACCACTAATACCAGTCTGCTTTTCTAAAATGAAGATAGAGATAGCTAATAAAGATAGGTTCAAATGTGGATTTCATTTTACCTGAAGAAAGAGAGAGAGAGAAAGAAGGGAGAGAGAGAGAGAGAGAGAGAGAGAGAGAGAGAGAGAGAGAGAGAGAGAGACGGAGAGAGAGACAGAGAGAGACGGGGGGGGGTGGCAAAACCTTTATGGAGTTAAATAGAACTAAGATTATTATGTTCAAAAAAATCTTTTAAAAAATTCCTTTAAAAAATTAACATTGATAATTTACCCTAAGAAAATACTGCAAGAGATGCTTGTGCTTTTCCAGACATCTGGTCTTAGCAATAGGAAACTACTGAACTGTTCTTCAGAGACTTGAAGTACTCTTCAAAGACTTAGAACAAGTTCTCTAGAGGCCACTTCAGTCCTTTTCAAAACTGGCTGCCAGCATCTTCCACTGGAATTCCCTCCATCTCCCAATTCCCTCCACTCATGATGCTTATCCCCCTTCTCCCTACCCGAGAACCTCTGCCCCCTTCAAATTCTTTTTCCCAAGAGTGAGATAGAAGAAAAGAAAACAGGAAGGTTGGTGAAAGAGTGAAAAAACTGAGTCAATTTTACCAGAATCCTACTCATTCGCCCACTCTGTGCCACTGTTTCCAAGCATAAATTTTGTTTCCCCATTCCCTCTGCCTAGAATACCCTCTCTTTCTTTGAGGTTTATAGCCTCTTCATCCTCTAAGCCCAACTCAAATTCCCTCTCCAAGAATCTTTCCTTGATTTCTTCCATTGCTAAGTGAGTTCTCATTTTTAATCAACCACACTCATGTCATTTTCTCCAGTATATGTATAGTATATCTGTGTATTTCTTATTCCCTGCTCTCACCCAGTTGACTAGAATAATGTGATGTAGTAGACACTGTCTGTTTTACTGGGAATAAGGAAGTTTGGGTTTGAATCTTTCTTCTGACAATTACTTACTAGCTATGTGGTCATGGACATGTCACTTAACTTTTCTAAACTATGTTTTTTTAATAAATCAAATGAGAGTTATATTAGCTATAGTAGCTACCTCACTAGGTTGCTTGGGGCTCAAATATTTACGTATACATGTGTGTATGTATATATGTATATGTATATGCATATACCCATATGTAGACATATGCAATCATGTGTGAACATACATCTGTGAACCATAAAGTATTACATAAATGTCACCTGTCATTATTACTAGATTATAAACTTCTTCTCAAAGGCAAAATCCCCCGTCACATATTTGTATAGCTTTTAAACTTTGTCAAAATCTAAAATTCATTTTATAGGAAGCTTCTAATCTCAAACTCTCTTCGCTATAACTTAAAGTCTTAAAAAGTTGACCTGTAGCCCTAAGAGGTTTCTTGGTTTGGCCATAGTCACACATGTAATCTGTATCAGGGGCAGGACTCAAACCAAATTTTCCTGATATGAAGGACAGCTCTCTATCGACTACATGATACAGCCTCTCTATGTTTTTTGCACGTAGTAGGAACTTTAGAAATATTTATTAAATAAAAGACCTAGAGGAGAATAGATAGTGATGAACTGATGAGATTGTTAGATATGAAAATCAATAAGAACCTATGGTAGAGCTGTCAGACCTTCCTCTTGACTTTGAGACAATATTCAATTAGGGATTTAAAGGACATTTAATCTGGAAGAAAGTTACTGAGTAACAGAGAATGGCTGTGGTCACTTTTCAGCTTTCATAGAAATGGCAATTTCAAGGGAAGAATCTATAAAAATGAGATTTTTGTTTAACCACAAATTAAGTTATAATGCTCTTCAGCAGATAAAATGTTGGATTCTTCAGAAATGAGAAGAAATAAGGCATTTTGTCAGGCAAAAAACAAAACAAAACAAAACAAACACTGAACAGAATAATAGGTATAATGTTGCACCCTAAAGATCACCAAATAAATTGGGTTAGATCAAAAGAAAAAGAAAATTTCCAAGATTGTTAATGTTAAAAAAAAACTCTTAATGTTAATGTCAAAAAACATAATGAGTTACAGAAGCAAGACTCTTAAGCATATTCCTATACTTCAGAATAACTGAGATTTCATCGGTGTGGGAAATTCCTTCCATTTACCTCTCCATGCCTTAGTTCACAGTTTTCACTATTGGGTGATGTGGGCTGCACTTAAAGATGATCAGAGATGTGAATAAGAAATGATCAGATCACATGGGTAGTTCAAGGAAGAACCATGAACACTATTTAGTGATTCTTGGAACAAGGTTTTTATAGAACAAGCAGACAAAGATTCAAGTACTCTTATCAATAACTTAATTTGTCATATTCTGGAAGAGTGTTATCATTATAATAATCTGTCACATCCTGGAAGTAGCTCATATAACATAAGATTTTGTTCATCTAGGAACCAGGAAGTCATGGGAAAGGTCAGTTAACTCTTATCAAAATGCATTCACATGACAAAGGATGTTCTCTAGAGCAGGCTGCAAGGCCAGGGGCCAAAGCCTGGATCATTGAGAATATCTACCTAGAAACTGACCCACAAAATCAAATATTTTGGCTTTCTACAATTGGGCAGTCTTTTGGTGATGAGCCCCTTTTCCCTAACTATTTTTTGAAGATAGCAATTGTACTTTTATTTGCCAAGGGAACTCTTAGTTAAAAAATTTCCTCTAATAATTCAAATTCGCACATTCTCCATAATTTTAGTCTTAAAGAATTGCCAAAATTTAGAGAATCCCAAACAGTCATGATTTTTTAAAGTGACCTAGTGGCTATTGAATTGGTGATTCACCAGATCAAAGTATAATGACTATTTGAGCTAGAAGGGTTCTTGGACATCCTGGAGCCCATGGATTCTTAACTTTAGTGTGTTATGAACCCCTTTGGGAGACTTTTTGTATTTATGGGCCCTTTTTCAGAACAATATTTATAAATACATAAAGTAAAATTTTACATAGTGTTACAAAGGAAGCCAGTGATGTTGAAATACTTAGAAATTGTTTTTTAAACAACAAACTTAGGAACCTTAGGTTAAGAACTTTGATTCTTATCTCTTTTGTTTTACAAATATTATTGGTACACAGGAAGGGGGGGGGGGAATTCATACCTCATTTTTTTCTCTATAATGGAGTTGCGACTCTTATGGAGAAGAATTGTATTAAGAATGCTTGTATTTTTTTTTCCCCACAAGATTCAAAACTCAAAGAAATTTTATATATGATCTAGTCAAACTGCAAAGTCAGCCATACCAAATTGGACTGCCAATGTTTTCCACCTGGGTTGTTTCCTTCTTCAAGTTTCCTATGCTTATGATACCCCCATCTCTGCCTCTTTTGTACCTTTTGATAAAAAAAATAACTATGAGAAGGAAAAAGTACATCTTGGATTCTAAATGAGCATAGTTTAGATTTGAAATGGAGGCTCAGCTTGGTAGCACTGGTTAACTAGAGTCTTCCAGGCTCCAAGTCAGTATTATTCATAAAGTATCTGAAGAGTCAAATCATGGCACAGGAAAGCATATCTGCCTTATCCCCGAAGAGCTATTTATAAAGGCTTTGACTTTAAAAATGGTATTTTATCAGAACCACATTTTAAATCAAACATAAAAACAGCCCTGCATAATCAGGTCACCCAGCATGTCTATTGCACATTCCATCATCAGTAGGGTGAAGAAACTTTGTCCTTTTCCCTTCCTCTTCACCATCACATGATTCTTTTGCTACCACTGCATAGAAGGTTTTCTTTTTTTTTTTTAATTTAATAAAACTCACAGACAGTCTTTTATGCATATTCATGGTAGTTGATTAATAATTGATGAGAAGGCCTGGGGCAGGTGGTTGAGAATAAAAAAACATTTAGCAGGGAGCAGAGTGGAAGAAGCAGATCTCACATGAGTCTATGTCCCTAGGGGGAAGGAAGAAGGGAAAAGAAAAAGAGGGAGGGGGTGAAGGCAGACACTGTGCTGAATGTCATCAGTGGAGTGTAATTTCTTTGATTTACATATTTAATTGCTTCCTGTCTTTAGCATTTGGGCTCTAGGACTCTGCTGCTCTTGCTGAGAAATTCATTTCAGGGGTGGGGAGGGAGCAAGATGAGCCTTGGATTGGTAAGTAGTGCTGTTGAAGAGGAGAGAGGCTAGTTTGCATCAACCCTGAGATTATTATAAGGGCCTATCAACAGATTTACTTAGAGTCCTCTCTCCTATAGCAGAATTAAAGATGGACAGAGATACAGTAATCCCTATTTATACAGAATAATCAACTATTTTTCTCTTTAAGGGTAATTTTCTTTAAAAGGAAATTTGGATGGAATTCTATCTTTGGCATCTGGTATAGCACACCCAAAATTTCCCTGTCATGGAGGAATTCATAATCCAGCAGAGGGTATAAAATATATACACCACAATATATGAAGCAAGAAATATTCTTGGGATTTTGGGAAAGGAGAAAGAACACTTTGTGTTTCCTTCAGTTTTCCTTAGAAAAATCTGAAAAGCCTGGCTTCAAAGTTGTACTAGATCAAGACAACATCATGATCTGATGATGTCTGTACCATGATACATAGCAGTATCTATTACCATTATAGGAATTGTCGAGCTGAAGTGAGACAATATACGCCACGTTTCAATGCACTGTACAAATTTAAGGTGTTACTAATATTGTTACCGACCATGAAAGCAAATCTAAAATATGAAGTTTCTACTTTTACTAGGAAATTGCATAGCACAGTGGAGAGGGGTAGCTTACTTCTCCTACCCTTCTCTATAAGTGTCACTTTAAGAAACTGAATATAGAAATATAGACTAATATAGAAATATAAGAAACTGGATATATAAGAAACTGAATAGATTGTAATCCACTTACATGGCTTCAAATATATATGTATGTATATACATATATGTATGCATATGTGTGTATATATCCAAATGTCATCATGCCTAAATAATCTGATAATAATAGGTTATATTGCAAAATTTTATGGTTCACAAAGTGATTTACACACATAGCACCAGGATACTAGAACTCTCATTAAAGATTATGACAAAAGTACATCTGGATTAGATGTGAAACACTAGTGAACATTAGATTTATTGGCATTCTCTCTGTCTCTGTGAATCTATTGTCTATCTGTTTATCCCTCACTCCCTCTGTTTCTCCCACCTTTTTCATTTCTTTTTGTCTTTTTCTGTCTTTTTGTCTCTGCTTCTCTAACTTTGTCCCTTTGTGCCCCTCCCCCATCCTCCCTTCCTCTCTTTCTCCTCCTTGTTTCTTCTCTTTGATCTCCTTACAGACACACACACACACACACACACACACACACACACACACACACATATACACACAGACAGAATTCTATACTTCAATATGAACATAACCTCCAATTGTACAAATTTGGCGCATTCATGCCTCCCCATTCCCTTATATTCTTGGCCTTGTCCTCCTGAAAATCTTTCACAAGAGGTATTTCTAAGGGGCTGGTGCACTTTCTCTGAATCTCTTAACATTGTTGAGGTATCAATGAACACCCTAGATTTTACTCTGTTATCCCTTGCTTTCGCTACATACACAGTCCTCCCCTTGAGATAGTATATCTTTTTCTAAATGTGCATTCTGAAGTATCATGCGGTTTGTGCAAGTGTGCCATCACAATACCAATCCATCATCTTGATTTTTCCAATGCATAAGATAATCGTTTATTTATGAAAGATCTGGGTAGTGAGACTCAAAGTAACATTTAAAAAAACAATGGCAACGCTGGCTATTCAATCTCATTTTCCATTGTGCAGTCAGTGATGAATAATAAATGAGTGGCTGATACATTTTTTAGTAGAAATGAATCATTGTATAAATGTTAACTACTTATTTATTAATAGTTAACTACTGTATATAGTACTTAATGACAAGTGCTAAAACAAGTGATTTTTTTTCTAACTCATTTTATGCCAGAAGCAGGAAAAAAAATTACCTATCGTAGTTAGTCCTCCAACATTATTCTTTTAAATGCCTTTTCATAAATTTTCTATTTAACTGTTTTGCCTTCCAATAATTGGTTTGGGTCTTTTGTTGTCTACCGAGATTAAGTTAATTGTGTTCAATTCTGGCTACCATGTTTTTGAAGGAATACTGAAAGAAAAAAAAAAAACAAAACAGTGTGTCCAAAGGAGAAAGACCAGGCTGATGAGCAGTATTAAAAGAATGCCATATTAATATTGGTTTAAGAAATGTATACTGTTTGGTCTAGAAAGGAGATGACATTATTTGAAGGGTATCATGCATAAAAGAGATTGAATATATTCTGTTGCTCCCAAGGGAGAACTAAGAAGAAATAGATGGAATCTATATCTGGTTTTGATGGGGAAGAATGCCTTAACAATTAAAGTTACCCTTTAAAGAAAATGGAATGGACTGCCTACTGGAGTATAGAGTTTTCCTTTTACTGGAGATATTCAAACAGAGAACATTGCCAGGGTAATTCTGGGAGGGATTTATGTTTCACACAAGGATCAGCTTAGATGATTTCTAATGCCCTTTCCAACCCTGAGGTTCCTTGATTTTTGTCAAATGAATGAGTGAATGAATGAAAAGCACTTATTAGTTACTTATTAAATACAAATCATGGGTAAAAGTCAAAATTTAAAGGATGAAAACAACTATAGCTCCTTGTGGTTTCAAATGAGCTTGATCACAAGGGGCAGAAGCAGCCTTCAGTGCTTATGTAACTTTAATCCATTTTATGTCTTGTAAACACACAGGCTTACATTGTACATTAACTAGGTCTCCAGTGTAACAAAAAATCCACCAGTTCATCACTATTTTCCTATTCCTTTTCCCTAAACCAATGAAATAAATGGATAAAACCCTCATTTTTAACTTCCTCTCTGGGCATATTTCTTTCTCACTACCTTCCTGTGCTTATCCTTGAAGGATAAAAGAGGATGGAAAATATTAGGGGCAGGGCTGAGCATGAAGAAATTGAAGAGCAGGAGAAAGTCAGTGAAAGAGAAATCTTGGCAGCCAGCTTTGAGAAATACTAAACTAGTCTCTAGGAGACTGAGTCTGGCTTATCTTTTCAAGAGCACTCCACTCTCTAAAGAACAGTTCAGAAGTCCTCTGTTCTTGAGTGGAGACTGAGAGTGCTTGGCTTCTAGGATGCAATGATATTTTTCAAGAGATGACTTTCCTAATGTTATCTGTCAGAATTCCAAAAAGGATGATACATTAACTTACCATCATGCAGTCATTTCTGCAATGGAAATTTCAAGATCTTAATATCGAATTGCACATTTCCAGTTTTCAGATATTTATAAAATGTTGGTTCAATATTCATAGGATCAAAGGATTGTAGATTTTGAGATAGAAGAAACTTTAGAGGCATTAGAATCCAGAATTTTACAGATGTAAAAATTCTCATTCTTCATTTGAGGAAACAGACATAGAGGGCTTAAGTGACGAGCCCAAGGTCTCATAGTAAGTATTTGTCTGAGGCAGGATGCAAACTCAGGTCATCCTTACTCCAAGTCTTGAGTTCTGAAAAGGAAATTGTTTATTATTGATTTCTTTGATTAATTTTTAGTTTGATCATAGGATTAAACTCCCTTCTTTGGGAAAAGCAAGCTCTAACTCCTAAGCTTAATTAACAGTCTTTTAAATCTTGGTTACCTATAGATTTAGTGAATGGGTAGACTGATAAGATCTTATTATTTAGTAGCAGGTAATTTAGAGAAAGACATATATCTTTGTAGGAATGAAATAATTATATGATTATAAGGCCCTTTTAAAGGCACTAGAAGCTGGAAAAAGTGGAGTTAGCCAAAAGTTAGGTTCCACTTTCTAGTGTTATTTGATAAGCTCCCCTTTTTTCTTAAGCTAGAAGTTGAGTAATCAAATCTTCTAAGGTTGGCACCTGAAACATAGGGGTGACTTCTAACTCCAGACTACAAGTTTTTCTTTCCTAGTGAGTTTTCTGGTCACAAAAGGCATCACTTGTAGGGAAAGGACTTCTGGGATAACCTCACTTTAACAGCTAGATGTTATTGAGGGCTTAACAAAGCTTAAGGGAAGAGCACTAATCAGCTGACCTGTCTCATCCAATTGAATTATATTCGAAACAGGTTTCTGCATTTTTTGATTCCTATCTTTTGTTATAAAAATCAGCTCTGTAAATCACCCCTTGTCTCTGACATCTGAGAAGTTAGATGACTTGATTTGATATGCAAATGCTAGCTTTGCAAATTAAATCATAAATGCTCTCAGTTTCTTTTTATTTCAGATAATTAATTTTAACAATTCTATTCAGCAAACTGCCTTTCTAAGCAAAATTGTAAAGTGGACAAAGTTAGTCTTTAGCACCGTCCATACTACTTTCTGCATTCTGCTCTACTCTTCTATGACAAAAATAAGGGTTACTATTAAGACTGTCTGTTGACTCTTCAGAGTCCCTCCATCGTGGTACTTTCCTAAGTCTACCAAATGGCCTCTGTTTTAAGCCTTCACTGTCCCCCAATTCTACTATAAGTCCTTGTCCTTAGTACTTTACATTCATATATCTGCACTGCTCCCCAATTTCTTTGTCTACTCTGATGAATTTCTGTGAAGTAAAGGTAGCCAAATCAAGAAAACAATGTGAGCTAAGGTGTTAATGACCGATGATGTCATAATGTGTTGTCCTTCGTATTTTCCTATGGGCTAGTGTTGGAGATTTGGCACATAAAGGATTTGTCTCTGTGCACCCAAGATTTTTATTGAATAACACTTCTTTTAGACATCTACTCTCCAGGGAACTCTGGGTCATTGATGACCGTTTCTTGAGTGTGACTCTCAATAAAGTTGTTCTGTTACTTAACCAACACATAGTCAATGTAAGTTCCCCAGATTTGTTTATCAGCAACATATGTGATGGAAACAACAGTGTTAGGGGGTGGAGCCAAGATGGCAGAATAAAAGCAGGAATTTGCTTGAGCTCATCCCCAATTACCTCAAATACTTATAAAAATGACTCTAAATAAATTTTAACGCTACAGAAACAACAAAACAAAAAAAGACAGAGTGAAACAAATCTCCTGCTGAAGAGAGCCTGGCAAGCCAAAAGGAAGGGTCTATAGCACCGGGCTGGGAGCAGAGTGCAGTCCCATGTGGACCATGCCAACACAGATCAGTGGCACAGAATGGGACTGAGCAGACCTCATAAGACAGAATCACTGCAAGCTATGGTGTTTTCCAGAATTTTCAACCCACAAATGCCAAATATAAAGTAAAATGTCAGGGGGGAATCTGTTTGACTGGGTTGAGAGAAGACTGTGATCTGGCCTCTGCCCCCAGAATGGCAGAGGTGGCAGCAGCTGTGGTGCCAGCAGCAGCAACAGCAACAGCAGCAGCAGTGGCTGCTTCTGGAGCTCCAGGGCCACAAATGGTGGGGAGATCAAGTGGCTGATCAGAAGGCAATGGCTGGAATCCCTTTGCTGATGCTCAGGAAGGATTCTCTTGCTTTACCCTGCTTGTATCTGGGTCGCAGCCTTGGGTGGCAGTCCTGGGTTGAGGACAAGTGCTGCTGTGACAGAACTCGTGGTAGTTGGAGAGAGGGAGTCCTCCTCACAGTTCTGAGGTAAGTACCTAGCACAGCTCTGACAACAACTACACAAAACCCCAGAAATTTGGGACACAGCTCTCGTCACTCTGGAAGCAGAGTCCTACTGTGGCAAAGAGCTTAAAAGTCAAATAATTGTCTGGGAAAATGAGCAAACAGAGGAAAACTACAGTACAGAATCCTTTTTGGTGACAAAGAAGATCAAAACATAGAACTGGAAGAAGATGGTAAATGGCAAAAGAGGTCCAAAAAACCAAAGAGAAGAAGAATGCCTTAAAAATCATAATTGGTCAGATGGAAAAGGAAGTACCAAAATTAGAATGGAGCAAATGAAAGCTAATGACTTTATGAGAAATCAAGATGTTATAAAACAGATAGAAAAGAATGAAAAAAAGACAATGTGAAATATTTCATTGGAAAAATCACTGACCTGGAAAAGAGATCCAGGAGAGATAATTTAAAAATTATTGGACTATCTGAAAGCTAAGATAAAAAAGTACCCTAGACATCATCTTTCAAGAAATTACCAAGGGAAACTGCCCCAATATTCTAGAACCAGAGGGTAAAAGAGAAATTGAAAGAATCTACCGATTGCCTCTTGAAAAAGATCCCCAAAATAAAACTCCTAGGAATATTATAGCCAAATTCCAGAGTTCCCAGGTCAAGAAGAAAATATTACAAGAAGTCAGGAAGAAACAATTTGGTATTGGGGAAACACCATCAGGATAACAGAAGATCTAGTAGCTTCTACATTAAGGGATCAAAGGGCTTAGAATATGATATTTCAGAGGTCAAAGGAGCTAGAATTAAAACAAAGAATCACCTACCCAGCAAAACTGAGTATAATACTTCAGGGAATAGTATGAATATTCAATGAGGTAGAGGACTTTCAAGTGTTCTTGATGAGAAGACCAGAACTTAACAAAAATTTGACTTTCAAATGCAAGAAGCTAGAGAAGCATGAAAAGGTAAACAGGAAAGAGAAATCATAAGGAATTTATTACAGTGGAACTATTTATATTCCTAGATGTAAAGACAATATTTGTAACTCATGTGACTTTTCTCAGTATTAGGATAGATGAAGGGAAAAAAAAATACCTTAGAGTCAGTCAAGGTGTGGCTTTAGGGTGTTATGTTGATTTCCCAGAAAAGTGCCTTTGGAGAACTCAAGTCTGTGATTATGGTATTGTAATGGCAAGCAGAGAAGTATTTAGAGCCTTGTGTCAGCTATTCAATTATTTAGCACCTTGTTTCAGCTCAAGTTTCTTTTGAGCCTTGGTCATGATTATGTCAAGTCTTTGTTAAGAAACAGAATTTGTGAAACCCACAGTGTGAAGGAGTTGCTGAAGACAGGAACAGGAAGGAAGGAAGAGGTGGGTGGAACAGGAAGGAGCTAATGACCAGATAAAAATTTGAGTACAAGATGGGAGAGAGCAGCATTAAGAAGGGAACACTTGTGGTTGCAGCACTCTGTTTGTCCATTCTTTCTGTGTTGATTATTGTTTGTAATAATTTGTACAGAGGCCCTGAGACCTTACTTGAAACCCTGAAAGAGGATTTTCTTGTTTCATGTTTACAGAAGTCCTGGAGGATGATTTCAGAGGTCCTGGGACTATATTGATGATTTATATTGAGTTCTCAGACTTTGTGGGTCTCTGTTGATTTCACAGGCAGAAAGTGAATTGATCATGGTGCTGGAAATGTAAATGAATGTCGTTTTGGCTCTGTTAGGCTTTGTCTTCCAAGAAACAGAAACTGTGAAGGACTTGAGATTGACTGGACACTGTGAGCTTCAATGTGGAACTGGATTAAGAACTGGAAGAGGAACTGGATGAGGAGCTGGATGAGGAGCTGAGAACTGCCTACCTGTGAATCCAGGTGACAGTTGTGTAGATTCAGGCAGGAGCTGGACCCATGGAAGAGTAACCATAGAATCTGAAAGCCAGCCTCAAGTCAAGATGAAAAGACCTCTCCTTGGGTGCTTAGTGCTGACTGAGAAGATCTTGATTTATGGTGGCCTAAGGATGGGAGAACTTTTTACTCTGTTTCTGCTACCTCTTAAGGATGGTTGAGTTAAGGATGATTGGAAATTAATCTCCAATCAAGAAGAAAGAAGACTTTTTGACTGAGAGATTAAGACAATGTAACCTAGGGTTAGAGAACTTTGACCTTTGTACTTTGTGTCCCTTAAGGAGGATTGCTCCTTGTGGATGATTGAGTTAAGGACTTACTGAATGATATATTTTGTTTAAAACTATGTGGCCACTTTGGTGAAAACTATATGGTCACTTGAGGGATAAGTTGTTACGTTATAACATTGTGAATGCTGTACTTTGGTTTCTGTCAATGTTTTGTCTTAGTTTATTACTTAATAAATAGAGAGTTCATTATACTATGTGATCAGAACCTTAAAGGTATTCGCAGCAGTAATCCTCTGGAGAGCTGCTCATGCTTGGTTTTACAAGTATAAAAGGCTTTGGTTCTGTAATCAACACTTGTCTCTTCAACTTCTGTTGACAAATAAAAATTACAGAATATCCTGTGATGTCATCTGTGGAACATAGTAATCATTCCCTCTATTCATGCCCATATAGAAAACATGCACTTAATAATAACTTAATAATGTGTCAATGAGATCCTTGGTCTCTGAATAACCAACAGTCATCAGTTTCATTGGCTATAGTCACATGTATATGACTGTATACATGACTATATATATATATATATATATACACTTGTGGGTATATTTGTATATTTGCATATGTTTCTGTGTGTATATGTATGTTTGTATGTATGTATTATTTATATGCACACTTTGTGGAATATTTGTAACGTCAGGGAGGAGAATCCTTACCATCACAGCATCCTTTAATTCTTATAAGAGATATAAACACGTACGTTGAATCTTAGAATACATAGTACTTAATGGTTTACACAAGTGTTTTCCTCATAACAGTTCCATGATGTTCATCCATACTTCTAGAATCTACAGTTCCATTAGGATAAGTCTAAATCCCTCTGTAATTTTTAGATAGTCTTTAAGATTTGTGACCAAAAGATTAATTTCCTAAGGCCCACTTCCAATTTTCAAACCAATACCATCTGGTATTGAGCCTCTCAGAATTTAACTAAATTATTCCTCAGATAACTGATTCAGTTGATCACTGATAAAGCCTTTCCTGCATGGAGAGACTTATCAGAATTTGATTTCTACTGGTGTAACATTCAAGAGTCCAGAATGATCTCAACACCATGATGAGTCATTGGAGTAGTTATTTTGTAAAAAGTGAAAGTATCACTATTTGTGTCTTACAGATGAAGAGATCCAGACTCGGACGTTGGTGATCATCATCTTATTATTATCATTATTACTGTTTTACACATGCGTACACACACACGTGCATGCGCGCACACACACACACACACATGCCTCAAGAGAGCAACATAACACCAATGCTGCCATGAGCATAGTAACCCAGGGCTACATGAGAGAGTTGAGGCAGTCATTCCACACAGAATGAGGAATGAAGTCTATAGGGATGTTGAGCCTCAGAATCACCACATGAAAAAATCTTTTCTTCCATGTCAGTGCCATGTTACAAAACCCTGTTCACACCGTCTTAGTTATAACTCTGCTCCAAGGCTAAAAGTAAGTCTAATGTATACCTAGAATTAAGCATACAGATGGGGGTGTGAGGTCCCTAATGTTGATCATCTTTCCCATGTGTGATTATAGGTCATGATTTTGCTAACACTAAAATTATGGAATATATAATACCTGGTAGATGGGGATATCATTAATGGCATTAGACTCTGAGATATTGATGTAATAGTGGCTATATTTACACAAATCTATTTTTCTTACCTCACTGATTTGTTTGACCAATGATTCAAATTTGAGTTAGTTGAGTTTGTTAGAACAGTCAGTTGCCATGGGACAGAATTAAGTTCTTTGGCTATACAGGAACTGAGTGTATGATTTTGACCTCATCAGCACCATGCTCCAAACAACTAAACCAACCAAGTTCATAAATAATCAAAGGTTCAGCAGACCAGCAGTTACTTGCTTTAAGATTCACTAAGTATTTTCCTCACAACTCAGTAAGGGAACAAAAACAGTCTTTATAAGCATTTCAGAGATGAGGAAAGAAAGACTCAGAGCAATTAGGTAACTTCCTCATGCCCAAATAGCAAGGAAATTATTGTCTTGGGTTTTAAAATGGAGTATCAACTCAGAATTCTGCTATGCCTTGAAGTCTTTCTTGAGATGGATCATTTAGACTCTATACAGGCTGGTTTTTTTGTTTTTGTTTTTTAGCACTATGTATGAAAGAATGATGCTAGGGGCAGTGCGGATGTGTAGGAGGAGGGGGTGCCACTTACGGTGGACCAGTCTCAGGTCTGGGAGCTGTGGGAGAATGTTAAGGTAGCTGTAGGGAATGGAATTATGATTAGCAGATAATGTTTTCTTCAATCTCTAGGGGAGAAATTGAGTTAGAAAATCTGTCAAAAACACTTTTCTTTCTTCTTATGACTTCTATCAAACAGACCTGAATAATAATGTGCTACCTAAAGGCTGAAAAAATTACTAAAAAAAGTTGGACTTAGAGGCATGGAGACCTATTTTCAAATCCCACCTCAGACACTTATTAGATATGTTATTCTCTGCAAGTCATTTCATGTCGTTGTGTCTTAGTTTCCCCATTTGTAAAATGGTCAGACTCAGTGACCTCTAAAGCTCCCTTTAGCTCTAAATCTATGACCCTGTGACTTATGATGCTATTGTCTTTCATCTTACAAAATCAGGGAATATGAAGGGATGGCGGAGAACACAAATTTGCCCATAGCTATGTAATGGCAGAATTAAGCCTCGAATGAGAATTGAGCACATGGTAAATGCTTACTAAATTCTTGTTAATTGATTGCTGCACTCCAGACTCATACCCTTTCGTTGTGCCACATCATATAATACTGAGTCACACCATGCCCTACCACATTACCTTGTTTCTTTTATTTGCTTATCGAGCATTAGTGATGGATTTTCACTAAGCCCAGGTCCTCTTAGGTCTAAGATCCAGAAGTGGTATGAGACAAAAATGTTTTATCTCCACTGTCTGCTTCCTACCCCTCTGTGTACTTCTCTCTCTCCATACTTTTCCCCATCTCTCAGATGTCCTGCACTGCCACATCTCCTTTTCTTTGGCAGGGCACCAGCAACCAAACCTCTTATTGCTCCCTCCTTTGCTCCTTTCCACTGTCAAAATTTCAAAGGGCTATCTCTGTCAGTTTCTCTTATTATTAAGTTTGTGTGTTTCCGTATTTTAATAGAAAAGTCATAGAAGCCAATGGTGAATTCCAGTTTCAGAATGAGATTTTAGTTGAGTGATTTGGGGGTATAGGGATTTTCCCAGGAAGGGCACTGACCTTGGAATATTAAACTTGGAGTGGTGGTAGTATATTTACACAAATTTATTTTTTCTTGCCTCACTGGTTTGCTAGACAAATGATTCATATTTATGAGTTTGAATCTCTATTCTTCCACTTAATATCCACATCATCTTGGGATGGTCATTTCATCTGTAGGAGTCTCAGTTTCCTAATCTGTAAAATATAGAGATTATTCTAAATGACCTCTAAAGTCCTTTTGTATTCTAAAACTAGGATAAAGATATGTAAGCAAATGTCTATTCAGTCAAAATTTAGGGCTATCCCTCCCTTCTAATAGTTTATATCTAAGGGATGTTATTAGTGTTCATAGGGAGTTGGGTGGCCAACTGAATAGAGTGTGCTGGACTTTGAGGTAGAAAGGCTTTACTTCAAAGCCAGCTTCTGACACTTAGTAGCTGTGTGACCCTGGGTGATTAATTTTCGTTCTGTCTGCCTCAGTTCATCATTTGTAAAAAGAAGATTATAATAGAACCTACCTCCAAAGGTGGTTGTGAATTTAAGATAAAATATTTGTAAAGTGATTTCCAAACTATATAAGGGCTATCTGTTATTATTACCATCATTATTATTAGATGACTAATCATAGAAAGAGTATAGTTAAGATGTAAGTATTCAGATGAGCAAGGATAGGTCATTCAGAGAAAGATCAAATGAGCTGCCACACCACAAACAGAAAGGCAGAAATATAGTCAAACTCACTTGTAAGGCATCATTGTTGTTGAGTTGTTTCAGTTGTGTCTAGCACTTCATGACCTGATTTGGGGTTTTCTTGGCAAAGATTCTGGAAAGATTTGCCACTTCCTTTTCCAGCTCATTTTACAGATGAGCAAACAGACAAAAAGTGATGTGACCAGAATCATACAACTAGTAAATGTCCGAGGCCAAATTTGAACTCAGGTCCTACTGACTCCAGCATCAATGCTCTATCTACTGCACCATTTAACGTTCAATATACTACAGTCCTTAAGAATATTTATAGTGTCTTCTTAATCATCTTTGTGTCATGGTAGTTGAAGAATTATAACTGACCAGAACCCTGGAAACCATCTAGATCATGAATCCAGTCCTGGGAAGGAAGACCCTTAAATAGAACTTTGCCCAAATCCTCATTTTACAAATGAAGAAGCTGAAGCCCAGAGAAGGTAATTGACTTGCCAGTCAGGAACCAAGCCCCTCATTTCAAAAATGAGGGAAATGATGCAGAGAAGTTAAGTGACTTACTCTATGTCACAGAGGCATTGAGTAGCAAAGTAGAGATTCCACCACAAAGAATAACTGACTTGACATTGTATTGGTAGTTAACTAATGTTTTCATTGAATTAGTTTGCGGGCGTGTAATGTCTAGAGTTAAGCTTCATCTATGTATTTCCATTTTCTACCTTTATTCAGTTTCAGTGATATGCAGAATTCAGCTTGAAATAGTTGGAGAGCTGATTGCTAAACGTTTAGTATGAGGACATATACCTCAAAAATTGGCAAACATAAATCAAGACTTTAATGTATCATTTCACTGATTATCTAAAATTAAGAAAGTGATAGAGAGAATGTGAACAATGAAGAGTAAAACTTAAAAAGTGTACCCTACAAATATATTTTTCTCTTGGAGAGCTGGTTGTTAAACATGCACCAGCACATCACAGTCCAATTTGGAAGTTTTCCCATTCTTAGTCTTTTCACAGGTTAGTCTTTCTATTGTATGTTCTAGAGAGACTAAAATATAAAAAAAAAACAAACCAAGATTAAGGGGGTGGGCGATGGGAAGCAAAGATATGAAGCCTGCTCCTACCTGATCTTTGCATTCTTTAACAAGGAAGTAAAGAATATAGTAGTATTAGTCTGGGGATAAGCTGAATGATATTGTTCACACAGTAAGATCCTCATTATATCTGTCAAATTACATATAAATGAGGATTTCACTATTGTGGTGTGTGACTACAAAGAAAAGGGGGAAAAAGACATGAAAAAAGAGAAATCAAGAACAATAAGGATATGAGATTAGCATTGGTTAAAGGCATTAGTTTAAACTGCTCTCGAGGCTCAAATATCTTATCTCAGAAGCAGAAAAATGTAAGCAGCCTTAAAAGGAAGTAAAAAAAAAATTAAGCATGTAGCCCCCTCTGGAGCTGAGAAATTGTAGGTTCTGGATTTCCAAAGGCTGAGAATTCTACTCAGATAAACACCTCAATTTATTTCAAATCAGTAAAGCCTGCCTGATTGATACATCAGTTCAGTTTGGATTGGATTGGAGAGTGTTTGAACATTGCATTGGATGATCTCATTCGCATTTGAACCAAGCTCTTTTCTGTTGTGATCGGTATCATTGCCCCTGGTTAACCTTTGACTGATGCTGTTACACCAGTGCTGTGCTACTTGAAAGAAAACATATGTCTGACTCTTCTACTAGTTTATCAAGTCAGTAAACATCAACTAAATACTTGCTGTGCTCCAGGAACTATGCTAAGTACTGGGAATGCAAATAAAAGGAAAAAAGACATTTTGGTTTTTTCATGGCGAGACATAGTCATGGCGCCCATTTGGTGTTAGTGGGTAATTCTTTGATTGAGAGGGAAATAGTATGCGGCTCATAACCATGGCAGTGAGGATCATTACTTCATTTCTCAATAAATAAGCCTTAATAGAGAATGTGAGATTTAATGTGGACATGACAGAAAAACAGGGGAAACATAGAGGGTTTCTAGTATGAAAAGAAGAGTTGATAAAAGGAAGTGAGATATCAATTAGACTTGAATGAGATAGAAGGATGGGATAGGAGACGCAGAGCATCAGAGCTAGCAT
Source organism: Pseudochirops cupreus (assembly GCA_028627135.1). Classification (NCBI taxonomy): domain Eukaryota; kingdom Metazoa; phylum Chordata; class Mammalia; order Diprotodontia; family Pseudocheiridae; genus Pseudochirops; species Pseudochirops cupreus. The sequence goes on along the minus strand of CM053582.1, from coordinate 346,918,178 downwards.
GGGACAAACTGGGCGTTGTCTGAGATGGTTTTATGGAGAGGAGAAGGAACACTTTCTTCTCCAAAGGAAATGTTTCCATGTTTCTCTCCTAGACACCTGCTTTTTAAAAATTGTTTGTTTGTTTTTAACAGAGAAAATCCGAACACAATTTCCCCGAGACTTTCTGAGGGACAGGTCACCTAGATTCCAGGATTGGTACTTCTCTTCTGTGACACTGTTCTCCCTGCCCCCTACCTTGGATTTTCTTCCATGTTGCTACAGGGCTTCTCTCCTATTCAAGGGCCTTCTGTGCTGCCTCCCCACCCCCTACTGTCCTCTGTTCTATGCTGCCTTTCCTGCACCCTGACCAGACACTGCATCAGTTCATTTTGGTTCTGTTGCTAAATAAATATGCATTGATCAGCAACTGTATTCACTATACTAAGTACTATTAGAGACATAGAACTAAAAGACTCCATAAGTCCTTAGAAATATGGACTCCACCCCCAAGGAACATACAATTTATTTGGAGGAAGTTTGAAAAATGAATTAAGCAAGTAGAGTAATTGAATTCTAACTATAGTATAGGTCACAAATGTCCTTTATATTAGAGTAGTTTGGTAGGTACTGGCAATGGACTAGTTGAGGGATTAGAATTGAAAAGGAAGTCAAAGCTGAATTGAAGATGGCATGGTTAAATCCCAACCATAGGGTTTTGGAAAGTTTTATAAATCAAGTCCATTCTCACTCTTTTCAGTAATTTGAGAGTCTCTCACATAGTGATCCAGAAGTAAGCTAAAGGGTGAAATAGTAGTCGTTTTCATTATGTCCAGTAGTTGTGGTTGGGGGGGGGGGGGAGATGGGGGTATATGACTTTGTGTATGTGGGTGTGTGTTGTGGTTTGTCTTTCGTTCTCAAACAGGATCATGACATCAGGAAGATGATGAAATGACTTGCAACTGAAATGGACTTGAGTGAGGGAGAGCTGTGCAAAATCACCAACCTCACTTTCTCCTCCAAAGCCATCCAGGTTCAGTGGCCAGATATAGATCAGGATGATGGCCCAGGATGCAGTGCAAGATCTTGTCCTTTTTAACTTGGTCTTTCCTGGTTCTCACTTTAAGTGAGGCAAACCCCATTCAGTGAACAGGCCTGTTTAAGAAGTGATTCAGTAGAGGGAATACATCAAAATGGAGGCAAAGTTCTTATCCTTTTTTTGTATCATGATCCCTTTTGGCAATCTGGTACCCTTCCTAGAATAACTTTATATGCATAAAATAAAATATATAGATTATAAAACAAACCATAGTTGTCCCATATCATAGCGGTTTGGGGCACAGTGCTCCCCAATCTGGAAAATTGTGCAAATTTTTTTGGCCCTCCCTTTGTGCCAGAGAAGTCTAAATTACTATAGCATTAAAAGATAAAATATGTTGATGGTATATAAAACAATGCATATGTTTTATGCATTTCTGAATTTCTAAGCCATTTTTGTGTCACTTGCTTGTTGTTCATGTGTCTTCTGCAGCTTTTCCAAAATTCCCAGAAATTTCAATTTAATGTCTTAGGCCAACCCATGATACATACAAACTGTGATGGGGAAAGTCTTGATGTGAAAGAGATAACTTAATATTAAAATATAGCTAGTTATCAAAATATATAACAATATGAACTGATATCAAAAGACTTTGTTGAAGAAGAGAGTCTAGGGCGATAAAGTTTGAGGTTCTTGATAAATCGTAGTAGACAGAGTCATCGATAGATAAAGAGATTGATAAGTAGACAGACAGACAGATAGGTAGATAGATACATACATACATTCATAGATAGATAGATAGATACATAGACAAATATATAGATAGATACATAGATGATACATACATACATACAAAGATTGACATAGATAAAAGAGAGAAAGAGAGGGAGGCAGAAACAGAGAAAGGAAGATAGAGATAGATGATAGCTAGGTAGACAGATAGACATAGAGATTTTTGGTGGTGTGACAGATACATAATTGGCCTTAGAACCAGGAGGAGCAGGGTTCAAATTCTGTCTCTGGCATATATTGGCTCTGTGATCCACTTAACCTTTCAATGCTCTAGGGAATTCTATAAATCTATAAGTTTCAGAGAAGGTGAATTGAAATGATAAAGCATCCTCACCCGGGAGTTCCATGTAAAAATGAAATCACAGGTCCAGTCTTTCTCCTATGTATGCATATTGGGATATATAGTATAAGGATTTGACTTATGATGTCATTAGTATATGAATATACCAGGTTTTCCCCTTAAATAGGCTGCAGTTTCTGTGCATATACAGAAAGAGAGCCATTAAAAGATCTCTAGGATAGCAATCTCTGCAGAAAACATTATTTAAAGAAAAAAATATTTTAAAATGCAGCTGAATAAAGTTCAAAATCAGGGGGAAAAAACTAACAGTAACAAGTAAGTCAGAGATATAAGTTAATGTTAATTACAGAATGTTACAGTTAGGTCGCTCATTCCCATCTCCTCCCACCCCACCCCATTAGTGAATCTCCTATACCCCCTCATAGCAAGTGGTCATTTCGGGCTCCCTTTGAACTCCTCATAAGGCAACCCATTGTGTGCTGGAGAGATTTAAATGCTATGAAGTTCTTCCTTATGTTGAGACAGGAATCTACCTCCCGATCGCTTTTACATAACTCCCTTGGGACTTGGGAAATGGTGCATATATTTAAATCTGAGATTTCAGTTGCTCCTGTTTAAGCAGAGTTAGAAAAAAACAATCTCTACCTACTACTCTCAAACGTAAGATGTAAAAACCAAACAAAGAAGCAATTGTTTTTAGTAAATCAATATTCTAAGACAAACAAATGAAAACCAATCTCTTGACATTTCAAAGGGTAGTTAAATTACATTCACTACACAAATATGATAACAGATTATTTAATTTATTAAAAGCTAACCTACTGCAATTTATGAGATATACCTGTGCTACCAACTACTATAATTCACTGTATGTTAAGAGTACTTACTGAAGGAGCAAGGTTGATGAATTGTTTGAAAGGCACAGGAAAGGTTGAGGAAGATGAAAATTATAAGAGCATAAAATTGTCATACTAGGTCAGATCCATGGTCTTCCCAGCTCAATATTCAGTCTCTGGTATATAGAGATGTTTTATGGGATGCAATAGTTATCTTCTATAATATCTACCATAAAGGGTTTGGGATATACCTCGTTCTCATTAAATACACACACACCCACACACACACACACACACACACATGCACTCCTTTCTTTCCAAAATAGCCTTTTTGGGGTTGAACATCCATAAATATTTCCAGGCCTACTTTAATTGCTATTTTTAGTGGTATATAATATTTCATTTTATTTTTCTTAATGTCTTTCAAATGGTAAGGAATAACTCCATAGTGCTTTTTTTCTGGGCTATGATGGACAAGTTTTATTCACCCATTCCATGACATCGTCATCATCATCATCATCACTATATAATCTTTGCTAACTAGGTTTTAAAGTTTAGTCATATTTTCTCACAGCCTTCATCTTTCAAAAATCGTACCCTACTTTTCTCATCTGCAAAAAGCTCTCTTGTCCATCTCTGTATATCATTTTAATTCACCTCTCTAACTCTTTCCTCGTTTTATATCTTTTTTTTCTTGCTAAGGCATGACAGAAATATATTCAGTAGCACAGGTAAGGACAGCCATGGTCTCACACAAGGGCAGAATAAAGCATCTTTTGTTTCCATTGCCTTTCTGGATGATTCGAGCATTTTTGTTGGCCTTCTGGCTATAGATATATATTGGGCTAATTTTTTATCTACAAAATAATTTGCGATGATTTTCGAATCTCTTTTCTATAAAACTGACAATTCATCGCGTTATTTTCTGAGTTCAGTTTGTATTTTTTTCTCTAAATGTGTTAATTACCTCACTCTTACCTACAAAGAAGTTCATCTGCCTTTTTATGCCCACTCACACAGCCTTGTGAGATCTTCCTGCAGTGTTTCTCCATCTGCTCAGCATTTCTCCACCCTAAAGAGCTTCGTACCATCCAATTATGAATATGCCCTCACACATGACTATGAACAAATCATTGGCTACCTCAGCAGGAAAGGTTTTGATGAAGTGATCTGTATGGAAGTCACATTGAAAAGAGAGTTCACTCTTCTTTGTAAAGTAGGGGTAGGGGTGGTGGTAAGGAGGAAATCTATAGTAGTTCCCAGCTCTATTATTCATTTGTTTAACAAGTGTTTGTGATCTATAAATCCCTTTTAGGAAAATTAGTTGAAAAGTTAGTTCTGTATGTCGATTGGATGATGGTAAACTGAGCATGAATCTAATTAAGACCCTCATCTAATCTGCAGTCTTCCACTGACTCAACAGCATTGCAGAAGACAGACGACACAGTAATAATAATAATGATGATAATAATAACATTAAACTTGCTTGAAGAAATTCATTCCTGGTCCTAGAACTCCTATAGATGATTCCCTCTGGACAAATGCAAAGTAGATGTATAGGAGTCAGCAGAGCAACGCAATACCCTTATTATTTTCATTCATAAGCAAATGAATTGCCTTACGTTGCAGACAGCACTATCTGCCTGATTTGTGCCAATTGAACTGGAGGATCTCACTATAGAGCCATGTTAATTTCATTTCTAAAATAATCATTCAAATGTTATAGAACGTCCAACCAGGTCTGTCTCTCTGGAGAATCGCAGTTTAATTTCTCCCACATTTCCTTCAAGCTCTGATTTTATCTCTGTTCAGTCTGAATTATTCTCACTATATGATACACCTTATACTACATTCTACCACTCTCTAGTCAGGGTGGAAACTCCACAATATAGAGTTACACAGATTTTATGTGAATTTGGGTGAGTGGGCTGAACTTTTTTGATTATTTTACTTTTTAGAGTTATCTCTGAGGCTTTGCTATTTTATTGTTCTTCATTTGTATCAGTACTGTCCCACAATTTGTAACTTCATTTGTGTTTTTCTTGGCAGAGATACTGGAGGGTATTGTCATTTCCTTCTCCAGCTCATTGTACAGATGAGGAAACTGAGGCAAACAAGGTTACATGACTCACCCAGGGTCATACAACCTAGTAAGTGTCTAGGACCAGATTTGAACCCAGGAAGATGAGTATCGCTGATTCTAAACCCAGTGCACTATTCACTATGCCCACTAGTTACCCTGAATTTCTAGTATACACCATGTCAAAAATGCCTGTGGGCACTTCATCTGCTTTCTCCAAGGTTCACAAGCCTTTCCAATGAAACTAGAAGGAAAACTCATTTTCTTTGAACTTCACTGAAATCTAAAATAAGTTTACTAAAATTTCTGTGATGGTTCTTGAGAAAATAGGAAAAATTCAGAAATTTAAGGACTCTGATTTTATTAAAAATTGTAAGTTAGCTTTGAAATATTCCCTTTGTACCAGCAAGCATGTGTCTTTTCTTTTGGGTGGTCCAAACTGATACTTTCTTTGTGCTGGGAACTCTCAGTAAGGAAACTCCCCTACCAATGGAGGTTAGCTTTGCAGCTTTTAGGTTTAGAGAGTTCCTGGGGCCCTGAGAGATTAATTGACTTGCTTTGAGTCACTCAAGTAGTATATGTCAGAGCTAGGATTTGAATCCAGGTTTCCAGAATCAAGAACTGGCTCTCTATTTACTATGTCACATTTCTTTCAGGTACATTTCCCCCTAAATGAATCAATAATCCTTGAAAAGGACTAAATCCAAGTATCTTTAAAGAAATTACTTGCTGGGTGGCTAGGTGGCACAGTGAGTAGAGCCCCTGACCTGTATTCAGAAGGATCTGAGTTCAAATGCTGCTTCAGACACTTAACACAAAAACTAGCCATGTGACCTTAGGCAAGTCACTTAACCCCAATTGCCCTCAAAAAAAGGCAAAAAAAAAGTAATACTTACTGTTATTACTTACTGTAATACTTGAAGTAGTGCATAACAACACAATGATGCTAACTCCAAAGCGCCATGCTGGAACACTGACAGGTTCCCCATCAAAACACATCAAGCACAATTTTCATGTATGCTCTAATTGTGGAGTAATTTATGGTTAAACATAAGGGGAAAGGGCATACCTTTATGACAGGCAAAGAAAAAAAAGAGATTACGTATGAATTGGAGTAAATTTTTCATGCATCTAAAGCTTATGATGAATGAAATCATTTCATTTAAAGTGGATACTTTTTCTTATTAATTTCTGAGTCCCATACACTTTTCCATGGACTAGCTTATAAAATAATAAATCCATCTAGAATAAAAATAATCCTAACAAATTCACCCATTTTAGAAGTAGTAAATATTTGGTCCAAGTGCTGGATTCATCTTTCACCTTAATTATATCAAGTCCATGGGAAAAAAAAAGTATCAGGAAATGACATACATATTTATCCTTGAATTTGCAAAAATGCAGAATGTCTTAAAATCTTTAGCAGAAATATCCTGAAGGCCACAGTGGGACAATCTCCATAAAAGCCTCTCTATTCCTCTCTATCACCGTTTAGGAATCAATATCTCTGAGTCCTCTTGTGTATGTGTGTCCCTTTATGTCTCCTTATGTCTTTTTATGTATTTTATTTTCTCTGTGTGCCCTGTGGTTCTGTCACTTTGTCCTTTCTTTCCTTCCTCTTATTATCTGCCTCTGTGTCTCTGTCTCTCTCTGTGTCTCTGTGTCTCTGTCTCTGTCTCTCTGTCTCTCTGTCTCTGTGTATGTCTCTGTGTGTGTGTGTGTGTGTCTCTCTCTGTCTCTCTGTCTCTCTGTCTCTGTCTCTGTCTCTCTCTCTTTCTCTCTGACAGACACACTTAGTTTGCTTTTTATTTCTATATCCCTTAAATGATTTTCCCCTATGTATGCCTGTGTTTCTCATTTTTTAAAAGACTCTTTCCTTTTCCCTATATGCTTAACAAAAGCAAAATGCCTAGCATATGTTTGTTTCCTATTTCAGTTAATCATTACTCATCTAAAGAAAAAGAATAAAAAGATAAAATGACATCTGATCACAGACATTTCATGGTCAAGTTAAACAACATAATTAGGTCTAACTTGGCACATCTGGTTTCTAACTTGAAACCCCATATGTGGGTTTATGAAACTCTAGGGGAAGGTGGCGACCAGCTGAGCTCTAATTGTGCTTTTTAGCAATGCGCAATGTGATCATTTAAATCATTTTTAACACACTACTTTCAATGGTTAATACGTCTTTGTGTGATTTCCTTGCATCCATTTTTTTCCTATTTCATATGTGAAAACTAGTTCAGGTTTCAGTGTTAAGCATATATCCAGATCATTTGATATAAATCAATTAAAATTAATTTAACAAATATTTATTGTTTCAACTATGTGCAAGGAACCAATATCAAGAATCTGTGTCTTTATCAGCAAGTCTATTTATAATTTTTTTAGTCATGTTTGACTTTTCTTGATCCAGTTGGGATTTTCTTGACAAAGATACTGGAGTGGTTTGCCATTTCTTTCTCCAGGTCATTTTACAAATGAGAAAACTGAGACAAACAGGATTAAGTGACTTGCCCAAAATCACACAGCTAGTAAAGTGTCTGAGGCTAGATTTGAAGTCATCTCTTCTTGACTCCTCATCTTGAGCTCTTTCTACTGTGGCACCTAGCTGCCCCACTTATAATGTAGTAGATACACTTCACTGAATTGCCTTAAGTGAAGTGAAGTGACTTGCTCGTGATAGAGCTAGTAATGGAACATAAAGAGATTTTAAACTGACAACTGTTACTCCAAAGACCCAGTATTCTATGGATCCTGTTTCCTCTCTAGTGATAAGAATAGAAAGACAAAAATGAAAAACAGCCCCTGCCCTCTAGAAACTTAAAATTGACATTCAAAAAGCCTGTCAATAACCATCAAACCCCAAACCCAGAGAGGGAATCCATTGCTTACTATGGCAACACGATGGAAGAGTCAAGAGTGAAGAGTAACCAGCAAAGGGAAGAAGCAATGCTGATGTAAAACAAGAACTGACATTTGACCCTATCAAAGTTGCTTCTTAAGATCTTTGTACAAAGTGGAGAGGGAAGAACACATCATCGGTGCTCAAGGAAACACTTGATCCCTAAATTGATTTTTCTTTTCTTTATTTGAATTAATAAATATAATCCACAAAGACGCTTTTAAATGAAGGAAAACAAACACATTATTTTTAAAAATTCTTTTCCCCCTGAACAATAACCCACCCTAATTCAAGTCGCTTTCTTGTTCAAGAACCTCCATTGGCTCCCTCATGTCTCTAGGATAAAATTAAAACATTGCTGTTGGACCTTTAAAGTCCTGGGATCCTACCTACTTTTGAAGATGATTGTACAATAGTTTTATTTCATATACTTTGCATTATAATGCAACTGGCCTGCTTGCTGCCCCTCTTTGGACTCCATGCCCTTGTTCTCCATGTATGCAATGCCCTCTCTCCTCATCTCAGCCTTATGGTAGCCCTAGCTCCTTCAAAATCATATCAAGTGTCACCTTGGACAAGAAGCCTGTCTCCTCCAGTCACCATTGCCTTTCCTCTGGATTTTTTTTGGTACATATTTTCTACTTTATTTTCTGTGCAAATTTGATTTCCAAATGTTAACACCTTGAGGACAGGAACAGTTGTATTTTGCCTTTATCTGCATCGCTCAGCACTGTATCTGGAGCATTAAAAGTTAGAACTTTTCAGTTTTGATTTCATTGATTTTTTTTTCTCCAGTGTTGGACCTCAGGTATAATTTGGTTAGTAAATTCAACAATGAACATTTATTGAACTCTTATTATTGGAAGGCACTGCGCTAAATCCTCGAGAGACAGAATAATAAGATGTGGTCCCTGCCCACAAGCCTCCTGTCTGGTAAAGGTGTTGAGTAGGACAAAAATAATTACAGTGCACAATAGATTAATGGTATCCATTGTGCCTAGCCCAGTGCCTGATGCATAGAATTTGTTGATAACTGCTTGTTCTTTGAAGTATTGTTATAAGCGTGTTTGAGACAAACAAAGAGCTGTCAGAGTTTCCAAGAAGCAAAGAATGATCACTTGGGGGTTGGGGGGAGAAAGGCACCAAGAGGGAAGCAATAAAAACCTCATTGAAAAGACGACGCCTGAGCTGAAACTCGATTAAGAAAAATGAGTTAAACTTCAACAACAAACACTTATATACTTACTAAAGATGAAGCCAAATGGTAGCCATTGAGATAAAAAAATAGATAATTGTTACAAAGCTCTGTTTTTTTGTTTTTTTTTTCACTGAAGAAAATAACTTCTTTATTTTTATTTTTTTTATTTAAGTTTTATTATAGTTTGCATCATTCATTTCCACAAGATTTTGAGTTACACATTTTCTCCCTGTCCCTCCCCCACCCACCACCCCAAAACAGCCATCCCAGTGTGTCCCCCCTCCCCCAGTCTATTCTCTCCTATGTCACTTTTTGGTAGGGCAGGATGGATCTCCCAACTGCAGTGCCTGTGTATCTCAAGTTCCACTTGGATGTAGTCAATAATAATAATAATAATTGCAGATAGATAGATAGATAGATAGATACACATTCATAACATTTGAT
>CM053582.1:346840907-346908104 GCA_028627135.1 Pseudochirops cupreus | reverse complement strand
TAGCCAAGCTGACTTTAGTGGGAAGTATCTTTGTGTGCATTTTGGAGTTCTAGGATTGGTTTAGAGTCCTCTTTTATGGGTATTTTGGGGTGGCTATGTGAGAGCTGCGATATGTTGCTGTTGCTACGCCGCCATCTTTCCTCCGCCCCCCCAAAGCTCTGTTTTAAAGAATATTGCATTATAATGGTAGGGGGAGTCAGCAACTGACAATAGCAAATGGGAGAGGGAAGCAAGAATAAAAGGAAAGTTGAACTAAAAGAGCATGAGAAAGCTGAGGAGGAATACAATACTTTCCCTTTGGGGCTGTGGATGAGGGGACCTGGGCTTGTTCAGAAGATTTAATGAAAAAAAATTAAAGCTAAGTTTGGACTTGAGAAAAAGGAGGGTGGGGCTTTGTCAGATGGGACTGGAGTGGGGGGGAATCCTGGGGATGGGGACAATGGAAGCAGAGGCCTGTGATAGGAGAGGGAAGGCTGGGAAGGAGGTAGTATGGACACACTTGCATTATCATGCAAAATATTTGAAGGGGAGTAGTCAGAGATAATGCTAGACCTAAGTGAGAATCATGTTGTGGAAAGATCTGACTGTAAATATCAAGAGATTATTTGAAATACAATGGGGAGGCCACTATACATTTTTACTTGTTTGATTTTAAGTAAAGAACTGCATGCTTCTTGTCATGTATCAGGAAATTTCCTCAGGGAGCAGCAGTGTGAAAGCTAGATTGTGGAGTGGAAACACTGGAGTCAGGAGTACTAGGTAGGAGCCTATTGCAGTGCTCTAGCTGCAAAGAAGTAAAGTCCAATTATTTTCTAAGTAGAGGACAGTGATTTAACCATCTGAGACGCTCCTGTGAAGTTGGTATGGACATAACCTATTCCATCCAGAGTTGCCAGGATACAGAGTACTATAATCTTCACCATGTGCCCTTCAAAGTGTGTGAAAAGTACATGATCCTTCCTTACTTTTAAATGGCTCATGAAAGCCACCTAAAATTATGACATTTTGTCCCTTTACTGTCTTACATTCATTTAAAGGAGAAGCGGTATGTTGCAGACTCCAAAGTCTGCCTTGGAGTTAGGAATACCTACTTCAAATACTTTAGGTTCAGAAGTTACTTCTGACTCAAACTAGTTGTACCTCTCTGAGCAAATAAAAAATGTATATTCCTAGTACCCCCAGGTAACACTATAATTTGTAGAGTGGATACCTATCTGCATCAATGGAAACTTTCCTCATGGAGTTTATATGCCCTATACCACTCAAATCTCTTGTTGAATTCAAACCAAACTGCTATAAATTAATGCCTTTTATTTTTACACTTTAAAATGGTGTAGGGAAATTAAAATAGCAGGAAATTGTTAATTAATGGAAATTAACAAACAAATTAGGCCCTTTAATTTCTGAATATCAAACAACAGTTGCAGTCTATTTAGATACTGAATAAAATTGTCTTGATCCCAGGTGACCAGCAGAAACTTCTCAAAGGAAATATTATTACTGTGCTCTCTTCAGTTATTAGCTTAGGCAAGAGCCCTGAAGGTATTTCTAAAGGTGCTAAACACTTATTACCACTTTTGAGACTTCATGGGTAGAATTTCCATCAGGGAGCACATGCATCTCTGAAGAAACTGCTAATCAGAATGTCCCTGAATATGGGGGTTGGAAGGAACTTAAAGAATCTTCTAGCTCAACCCATCCCTGGAAGGAATTCCGAATCACCAACGAGTTGTCAGTGGTTCGGTCTGTGCCAGAACTCCAAAGAATCAGGATATGTCTGTTTCCGGTAGTCTGAAGCTGCTCCCCTTTTCAGCTCCCAGAATTATTGAGAAAGTTTCATTGTCATTGTTGTTCACTTTCTTGGTTTCAGTCCTAAATATACATTTTTGCAACTTCTACTCAGTTTTCCTCGTTTTGCAAGGAAACCAAACCAAATCAAATCTACTCCATCTTTGATGTAACAGCCTTTCAAAGATTTGCAGATAGATAGCAGGTCTCCATACTTGCACATAGATATCAGATTTCTACACTTGCATATAGGTATCAGGTTTGAGCCTTCTCCTCTCCAGGCTAAACATTTCCTGTTTCTTCAACTGATCCAAATAGGCCATGGGTTCAAGGCCCTTCACCATCTAGGATGTCCTCTTGATGATTTCCAGCCTAACAAAATCCTTCTCAGGCTGTTTTATCCACAACTGGATGGATCCATTATTCCACATGGGTTCTGATGAGGGCAGAATATAGAAAACCATCACTCCCTTTATCTATGAAAGTTATGACTCTCAAAAAAACAACCACTGGTTTTTGTGGCTGCTACATCTCATTGCTAACTCATTTTGAACTTGCATTCCAATAATACCCAGCCACTTTTGGTCAAATTCTCACCTAATCATTTTTCCTTCATCTTATGCTTGTGAAAGTAATTTTTGAACCCTACTGTAAAACTTTACATTCATCTCTATTGAATTTCATTTCACTAGGTTTTGTCATTCCAAATGCCCTCAGTGTATTAGTTCTCTCCACCCCCTCCCAGTCAAGTAATATTACCAAAGCTGATGATCTTGCCATCTGTGGCTTTATACAAGACATGAATAAAGATGTCAAATATTACAGGACCAAGAACAGATCCCTGGGACATTCCACTGCAGCTTTGACCTCATGAGCATTGGTTGATGCCAGTGAGAAAGTTCCCTCTGGAAAGGCAGAACAGTTACTCTTCTACTACTTTTATTCCTAGAGAGTTGCCTGCAGTACTCAAAGATTTAGTGACTTATTCTGTGCCACCCAGCCAGTTTGTTTTGGATGGTTGACCAATGTTGTCCAGTGCAAATATGCTGCCTCTCAAATTTGGGTCACTATATAAAACCTGGGTACTGTTGCTATTCTAGGTAAAAAAAAGATCGTAGGGCCTTCTTCCATTCAATAATGTGAGTCTGATTGCAAGTACAATGATCAGAGGAGTAGGCTCTTAATTACTTATTCATCTAATGGAAAATAAATCCTTGGATGCCAGCTAGGGAAAACCAGTTAAGTTCTTGCTTCCCTTGTCCTCCTTCTCAATGGGCCAAATTAAGATTGAGCAATTCCGCAAGCTTTTTTTGTAAATTGGTTAACTAGATGAATGTCTGTTTTCATCTATTCTCTGATGGTCCCCAGTGATCCTCAGTCAAATACAACACTTGGATGAAATCCATAATGTCAATCATTAAAGCATGATAATGCAGATTTGTTTTTCTTTTTTTAACATTTTTCTTTTTAATTTATGGAATAAAACAAGCCTTTTCATAAAAGTATAATAAAAAGATGATTGCACATGAGACTGTAAATCTTTTAGGTATAACTTCCTATTCCTTTTAAATATATTATAAAATTATCATGTAAATTTATTTTTAACTAGTTAAAAATAAATATGCCAATGTAAAGAACAAACTATTCTGAACACATGAAAGGAAAGAATTATTTGACCGTTCTTCACCAGCTTCTCTCTGTACCGTACTTCTTAGGAAATATTGTACCTCTCTGCGCCCTCTCTGCATTTATCCGGGAATCAAAAATTAGAGATAGATTTTTGGTTTTTAATTGTGTTCTTCATCATACAGTGAGGAGAGAGGAAAAAATAGTGGGAGAATAGGTAATGTAATAAAGGGGATGTCTTGCTAATTCTTGTATCTCTCACTTTTGCAAAATATGTTAGAGAGGCGGAAAGTGGGGAAGCCATTCAAAATGCAATTGCAAGAATTAGTGAAATGTTTAAATAAGCTCATGTACAATCATTTTTTTATTATATGACTATATCATATGGACATATTATGGAAATTTTTGTTTTATTCCATAAATTAAAAATCAATTAATAAATTTAAATTAAAAAGAAAGTAATGAGGGAGTAAACTAAGTTCTTCTAGTTGAAGTGGAAAAGAAAGGAAGGCAGGAGGGATAAAAAAAATGTGTTGCATTCTTGGCTAAGTTACTAATAAGAAATCATTCAGTCCACAAATAGGTTTTCAGAAGAGATCACTGGGTAAAATGCATCTGATCGCATGCACCCTTTTATGATATAATCATATTAGCAAAGTTGTATTGGAACCCAAACTGGGAAGAGCATGGATTGTCGTGGACCAGAAGGAGTGAACATCATGAGCTACATGTGGGAAACTCGGTGTCTTCCTACACTACAGCTGCCTCTAGCTAGTACTGTCAAGTTACTTGAATTATTATTGCCAATTATAAAATGCATATTTTCCATTTTTAAAATGTAATTTAAACTAATATAATTATTTCTAACTTCTTAGAATAGGTCAGGATTGAGTTTCGTGGCATATCTTTTTTTTTTTCTCATCATTATTCTGTCTTCTAATTTTATACTAAAGATGTAGTCTAACTGTATATGAACAAAAATTCTGCAATAATTCACCAATCCTTGAATCTCCTCCTGTCTTTTAAAATGTAATTAATTTCAAACTTCATGAGGGTATTTGATCTTTGTCATGTCCATTGTGGATCAATTTATTTCTTAGAGAAAGTACTCTTGATGTAGATGAAAGAAGCTTCTATGTAGTCTCTGAATCTTTGGCCTTTTCTATCCCTTTTATTTTTATCACAATTTCTAGTCTTTTTCTCACCATCCTAAACTTTTGTATCAAAATCACCAAGTATCAAAGTGTTTTGTTGTTGTTTAGTTATGCCTGACTCTTCATGACCCTAGTTAGGATTTTCTTGGCAAAGACAAAGGAGTAGTTGCCATTTCCTTCTCTAGGTCATTTTACAGATGAGGAAACTGAGGCAAACAGGTCTAAGTGACTTGCACAAAGTCACACAGCTAGTAAGTATCTGAAATCAAATTTGAATTCAGATCTTCCTGATTTCAAACCCAGTGTTCTATCAACTGCATTACCTAACTGCCCCCTATCAAATTGTGTACTGATATAATTGCTTGGATTTTATCATTTAGAAGGAGGGTAAAATTTTTCTTTCTCTTCAGTCTATGAAACCAATTTTGGGGCATATTCTGTAATTATTTCAATGGTATTCTTTTTCACAAATATTCATCATGAACCTTGCAATACAAAATGATCAAATGTTCCATGAAATGATATTTATTTTTTGTCTATGGGCATATAATAAAACTGATTTTATCAATTCCTTTCTTTGCCTCTTCCAGGAATACCTGTGAACCATCCTTCCATTTAGCCTCAACATCTTTTAGCCCTCATCTACTGATTACATTCATCATGAGAATGACAAGATTTATGTGACTCAACTCTTCTAGCCCAGATCCACTTGTTGATTATTGACAAATGGCCTCCAATTTAAGTATAATACCAAGAAAGTCATGAATATCTTTAGCAGTGGCAAGCTTGGACCCATAAGTTTTTGTCTAGGCAGCAGAGTGGTATAGTAGCTAAAGGACTCAATCTGGAGTCAGGAAGACCTGAGTTCAAGTACATCCTCCAACACTTACTGCCTACGTAATCCTGGATTAGTCACTAAACTTTTGTTTGCCTCAGTTTCTGTAAAATGGGGGTGATAATAGCACCTACCTCCAAGGATTATTTTGAGGATGAAAATTTGCAAAGATCTTAACACAGTACCTAATATATAATAATTGCTTAATAAATACATATTTCCCTTATCAAAATAAGTTTTAACTACATAAAATAAGATACAGATGAATGCAAAGGAAATTAATTCTGTTAAAATACAGTTATCAAACTATTAAATAAAACAAGTTCATGGACATCACATTTTAGATGGTCTAAAAACTGATTTTAATGCATTTAAATTTTTTCCCCCAACCCACTGCTATTGTAACTGCAGAAGCAGAAGAGGGCACACAGATCTGAGAACCCTTATGCATTTGTCTTTGGCTCATGCAATAGCCAAAGAATCCATCCCCAAGGGGCTACCATACTGGTCATGGACATTTCTGTCTTTAGCTAAGCTAATCTTGGGCAAGCAGACATGATCTTTTGCCAGAACCATGGACCTTTCAGAGCAAATGAAATTTCAGGAATGCAGTAACATCTTCATATCATGAGTTATTGTAATAGGGTGATGGGAGAAGGGGGCATAGTTTGGCCTTACTATCCATATAGGAAAAAAATAAATGAAGAATATCTATGTTACGCAGGAGGATATTAAGAAGGATTGCATATCGAGCCTGTTTTCTTACGTGTATTTAGAACAAATTGTACAAATGGACAATGAGTTAGACCCAGAATTAAACAGAAGAACAAACAGGAAATGACAGGACAAGGCAAAGCTTCTTCAATGACCCAAAATTTCTCATAGAACAAAATGTATATTATTTAATTACTGATATCCTATTGTTGTTGTTGTTTAATTTTCATGATTTCAAGCCATTGAATACAAAACTGAAGAATTGAAAAAGAGTACGCACAGAAATCAATGGATAGGATTATAGTGGGGAGAATATATAGAAAATTAAGAAACTGAAAGAACAGACATAAAGGATCCATGCTGGCAAATGTATGATAGAAACAAAGAAGGCAAGTTAGTCATGTGGAAAGGACAAAGTTATGAGAGGTGTTCCAATGGTATTCTCCCAATGTTAAAGTAAGGAAAGTCTCAAGTATGGTGGAGGTAGCCCTTTTAGGAAACTTTTGGGATGATATGGACAAGAGGTCAGATGTGGTTGCAGAGTAATCTGCGTAGTTAGTAGGAACAAATTAATCAATAAGATCATTGATCCATTTGGCCATAATTATTTTAACTTTTCTGTAATATAGACATACAATTTAAAAACTGTATCTGTGTTCTCTTATGAACTAATGTATCAGCCACTCCACTTGTCACCCTTAGCTAAAATTTTAGTCATAAAAAATGAACCAATTCAAAATCTGTTCCCTAAGGCAGTAAGTAGAAAGGGTTGCTAACTCCTAATGTGAAGAACTGGATTTAAATTCAAGCTGATTTCAGCTTAACTAAGTTTCAAAAGGAGAGAGAAAGATAATTTGATAAAATATGAAGGTGGCAGAAAGAATCGAGAACAAACACAAAAACTGGAGATTTTGAGTTTATATATACCTCCAACTCATATAAATAAATAAAAATTTAATTCAACAAATATGAGTTAAGCCGCTATGGCATGGTGTGGAACTAATATGATCATATTACACGTGGGGGAAAGTACGAAGGTATGTAAGGACCTCATGTGGATGTATATGCATGTACATGTATGTATATGTATATATGTGTATATGTATATGCATATATACGCATGAACATATGGATGGATGGATGGATAGATTATAGATATTTCACTGTGCTTTTAGACAGGATGGGAATAGAAACCTTAATATATGTTTTATTTATTTATTTTTTGCTTTGGAGAGAGATAGAAAGTTTTATGGTTGTTGTCTTGGTAAGAAGAAAAGAATTGCCCCATTGTTTCAAATCATGCCATAGGATCCTAAAAAAGATAATGCAATCTTTTTGTATAGTTGTTTCAGTTATGTCTGACTCTTCATGCCCCTTTTGGGGGTTTTCTTGGCAGAAATACTGGAGTGATTTGTGATTTCCTTTGCCAGCTCATTTCATAGATGAGGAGACTGAAACAAATAGATTTAGATGTTTTGCCCAGGGTCACACAGCTAGTAAGGGTCTGAGGCTCGATTTGAATTTGGATCCTGCCGACTCCAGGCCTGGTGCTCCACCAACTGAGCCACCTAGCTGCCCCAGGTGATCTTAATCTCAATCAATATAAGCAAAGAGCCCAGAATGGGGGTGGGGGGGAGCGAGACTCCCAATGAACTCTGACTAAGAGACTACACTTGAAATATTTGATTCATTTGTCAATGCCTCTGGAGTGTGGGGTATGTCCAGAGGAGGGTCACTAGGATGAGCAGGGTGTTTAGAACCATGCCAGAACTGGGGATCTTAACTGGAGGTAAAGAAGAGTTGGGATGTGGGAAAGGTGGAAGCCATCATAGTTGTCTTCAAATTCTTGAAGTGTTGTCTTGGAATTTGTCTTCCCCTGCTTGGTTCCAGAAGGCAGTGCAAGAAACAACAAGCGGCAGGTTCAGAGAGATAGATATAGGCTTGATTTAAAGAAAAAAAACCAACCACAACCAAACCAAAGTAAACGAACAAACCCCAAACCACCTTACCATTTAAGCTGTACCAAAGTGCAAAGTGCTGCCTGAAGAAATCATGTATTCCTCAAAACAGGAACTGAATTTATAAACAGAATCTGGATGACCATGGATTTGTTGGAGATATTGTAGAGAGGATTCTAGTTCAGGTACAATTTGAGCTAGATGACTTCCACGGTTTCTTCTAACTCGAGTTTCTGCAATAATTGGCTTTCTCTTTTGCAGAGAATTCTCTCTCAAAGTGGCCACTATGGACTGTCATAGATAGCCATGTTTCTCCTTTGTAATGAGAGTCTCCAAATGTCGAAAATGTACCCAAAGTACCCTAACTCCAGTAACCCTAAATCCTTTTTGTACTTAATTCTCTCACTTCCTTCAAAGCCTAGTGAAAATTTAAGTTCCATGAATTCTATGCTTATCTTCCTGTCAACAGATAAAAATTCTCTCATTCCACAAATTTCTCATAATTCTCTGACTGCTCCACCACTTTGCCCTTATCTCAGTTTCTCTTATGTCACAGTAATTTGTGTGCTTGTCCTTCCCTCCATTACATGGTAAAATCCTTGAGAGTAAGATCATGTATCATATTGATCTTTGAGTTCTTCTCCCTTCTTTTCTTTATGGGAAACAAGTTATAAATGTAGGAAATTCTAAGTAAAAGTACAAGGCAACAATACATAAAATGGCTGAACTGGATTGCTTACACAGTGAGTCATATAAACAACAAATGTAATAAATTCAGAAATGTGAAAGATTTCCCTGAATTTAAATAGTAGGGGAAGAATTATGGAAGAAGTCCGACCTGAAGTAGAACAGAAGCTATTTAATTGATGGGAAGAAGGAGGAGGATCAGGAGAAAGTAGAGGAAGAGGAGGAGGAGGAGGAGAAGGAGGAGTGGAATAGTAGGAGGAATATTCTAAGAAGGATTATCATCATTTTCATCCTCTCCATTCCTTTTCATTTGACTATTAGCATGTTGAGGTTTACTTATAACCCCCTATCCAACAAAAGACACTCTCTCTCTGTCTCTGTCTCTGTCTCTCCCTCTCTTCTCTCTCTCTCTGTCTCTCTGTCTCTCTCTCTGTTTCTCTCTGTCTCTCTCTCATCTTTTCACTGCTAAACTTTTTTGAAAAAGCTGTCTACACCAAATATCTCTATCTTTTCCCTAACCTCCCTAACATTAGTCTTGTATGAGTTGGCTTCTACTCCTAATACTGAACTTGTTTTTTCAAATGTAAATAGTATATCCTTGTCATGCAATCCAGTAATCCTTTTTTGCATTCTTTATCCTCTTTGATCTTTCTGTAGCCTCTGACACTCCTATACATCTCCTCCTACTAAAATCTTCTATTTCCCTTGCTTAAGTGTTGCCATTCTCTCCTTTTGAGCATCTTATCTAATTACTCTTTCTGATATCTCTTCTGTTGGCTTTTTATCCTCTTCCTGATGGTTGAAGATGAATAGATATCAAGCATATTTCTGTGAATTTCCTATCTACTTTCTCCACCTATTCTCCCTCAAAAATCAACATATCTATGGTGGGAATGAACACTTCTTTGCATATGACTCTCTCAGAATCTCAGAGTTGGAAGGCATGTTCTAAGGCCATTTAATCTACTATGTATCTGACCAAGAATTCTGTCTATGTGGCTGCTGACAAGCCTTTTCTTCAAGAGGTCTAGAGAGGAATCCCCTAACCATTCCCTGAGCCAGCCCAGTCCACTTTGGGACAATACTAATCTTAAGATTTTTTTTTCTTTATGTCACATCTAAAACTGTCCTTTTCTAGTTCCCCTTGGTTTTAGTTCTTCAATTCTAATTCCTCTCCCATAAGGACTCTTTAAATATTGGAAGATGTCACATCTCCAATGGTATCATCCCTCACTTAAACATTCAACCAATATTCATTACTTAAACTCAAGGACCTTCACCATCCTTATCGCCTTCTTCTGGAAGTTCTCTGATTGACTAATGTCTTTCTGAAAAACTGGTACCCAGAATCTTCTAGAAGAGGTCTGACCATAGAGGCCAGTCTAACAGAATTATTCCTAATACATAATCACTAATTATGTAGCCTAAGTTTATGTTAGTTTTTTACAGTCACATCCCAACACTGACTCATTTTTCTCTCCATATAAAGTACTATTTAGCTATACCTCCCTATACCATATCTTTATGAAGTTGTTTCTTTTTTCAACCTAATTATAACATTTTAAATTTATCCCCTATTAAATTTCATTAGATTCGGCCCAACTTCTTGGCTTCTCAAGAATTTTTTTGGACTATCATTGTCATTCAATGTGTTAAGTATCCCTTAGAGCTTTATGTCAGTCAGAAATTTTATAAGCATGCCAGCTATGCCCTTGTCCAAGACAATGATTAAAACCTAAGTCACATAGGGCCATGACAGACCCCAAAGACATTCCCTAAAGACTTCCTTAAAAGATAACATTAAATCATTTTAATGACTGATTTTGGACATTCAGCCAGTTCTAATGTCGCGCAACTTTACTGTTCTCTAGCCTACAGACCTCTTTTCCAAAAGGCTAATGAGACCCTTTGAAAAATATTTTCCTAAAATCTAAGCAACTCAGCATTTACTGCACTAGAAGAATCTGATCAATAAAGGGAATGCAAGACCTATTCTTCATAAAGACATGCTGAGTGCTTGAAACCTCACCTTCCTTTTCTAGGTGCTCAGTAATCATGCCTTCAATACATTCCAGGATTTTCTTTTGCCCTCAACTTGTCTGTTGACTCCTCCTCAGAATCCCTTGCTGGGGTGAGGACGTGGTGCAGTAGATAGATCACCAGCCCTGGAGTCAGGAGGACCTGAGGTCAAATGAGGTCTCAGATGCTTACTAGCTGTGTGAACTTGGGCAAGTCGCTAAACCCTGAATGTCTCTTCCCACCCCCCCCAAAAAGAATCCTTTGCTGATTCATTATCTGTTCCACACCTTCTAATTGAGTAAACCTGGGGGTTGCTTCCTGGGCCTTCTGGTGATTCTCACTCTTCAAGGTCAGTCAGGTAACTGCTTATTTTCTCTGTAATTACGTTGCATTTCAATTCCCTACTGGCCATTTTAAGTGTTATCACTTCCTTTCCATTTCTAGTTTTTCTAATTCTGATCATGCCTGACCTCCAAACCCACATTTCTAAATTTTCTACCTGCATGTTCCCACTGTTACTAAAAACATCTAAAACTGATATTATCATCCTTCCTGTTATGTTGTTCCTTCTTGTGACTTTATTTCTCACTGTGACCCAGTCATTTGTTCAGTCTTACAGTTTTAAAACCTTCGTATTAACTTGGACTTTTCTCTCTTCTTCGTCTCTCCCATCTAGTCAGTTACACAGTGTTGCTTATTCTAACTTCTCTGTCGCCTTTTTCTTATTATAGCCTCATTTTCTCCATCTCTGTAGTAGTTTACAGGCTTTCATTATGACTTACCTAGAATATTGGAAGGTCAGCTGCATGGCATAGCATTTAGAGTACAGGGCCTGGTGTCTGGAAGCCCTGAGTTCAAATATGACTTTAGATATTTACTAGCTGAGTATGAGGAAACTGAGGCAAACATGTGTTGAGTGACTTGCCCAGGGTCACATAGCTAGTAAGTGTCTGAGACCAGATTTGAACTGAGGAAGGCAAGTCTTCCTGAATCCTAGGCCAGCATTTTGTGCATTATGGTGCTACCTAGCTGCCCAGTTTAGTGACCCCTGTTTCTATATAAGTATGATAGCACTGATTCGTATCATGCAATATTCTTTATTGTTTTATATCTGAGGTTATGTCTTATTTTCCTACAAGACCATAAGTTGAATGAGAGCAAGGATCATGTCTTATTTAAACTTGCATCTTCTCTAATGTCACCACATTCCTCCAGTGTGTAATAAAAGTTGATCTAATATGAGGAAATGATAAAATCAAAGCCACAGGAAGAGAAAAGTAGGAGTGGTCAGGGATATAGATTTAACTGTCCAGCGTATCTGAAGTGGAAAGTATGACTATGTTGAGGAGTATTCATTGGGTTAAATGACACCTTGTGAGGCTACTATAGTAATTTAGGTGTGAGCCGAGTGATGAACTCATAAATTGAAATGCTTGATATGAAAAGAAGGAAGGACTTGAAAGACTTTATAAAACTACAAAGTATAGAAATTCAAGACAAATTGAACATAGAGAAAAGGATGGGGATGAATTAAAGACAGTTTTTGAATTGGGGCGACTAGGAAAATGATCATATGATAAATGAAAACAAAAGAGTTAGTAGAGGATTCAACTTATTGGGAAAAATGAACATAACATGTTTAGACAAGTAAGATTTGAGATACTAGTGGGAGGTTCAATAGAAAGGGAATAGAAATTTGTTAATAATTCTCATAGAGGTAATAATTGAAACTATCTGAGGGGAAGAGATTTTCAGAGGATGAAGACTGAGGATTTAACCTTTGAACACTCCCATTTAAGAAGCAGAAGCAAAAAAGCAAGAAAGAAGAAGAAGCAAGGAAGAGACATAAAGAAGGAAATATCAAAATAGTGAGATAAGAATCATCATGGTATCATTTTGAGTAGCCAAAGGGGGAAAAAAAAATATTTCAAGAAAGCACTACCAAACTGGAAAAAAAATGGATATAACAAAGATAGGGCTTATTAGAAACATTTGAAAATGCACATTTAATAGAGAGGTAGTGTTAGAAACTAGATTATAAGGAATTAAGTGAGGTTGAGCAATGAGAAAATTGAATTGGCTAGTATAGCCCACTTATTCAAGGAGTTTAGCGGGGACAATATGTAAGAGTAATAATATGGCAATCAAAGAGGGACAAATGTTCAAGTAAAGCTTTCATTCCTCCCAAGATAGGTGAGTGTGCCAAGCTTTGAAAACAGAATGAAAGGTGTGAATGGGTAGAAATAGTATGGAGAAGCTATAGAGAAAGAAGATAATTTTGTGAATGAGGCATTAGAAGAGTTAAGAAGAGTTAGAATGAAGAGCACAGGTAAATAAGAGAAGCTTCTTCACCTGATAAAGAAGGGAAGGGAGAAAATAATGAACAAAGATATTTAGAGAAGGAAAGGATGAATTATCCTTTTTCTTGCTTATGGTTCAGAACCCATCAGCTTCTGAATGTAGTTTGTGTCATTTCTCCCTGAATATATTACTTTACATTTTCCCTGTGTTGAAGTTCACCTGTTATTTCTACCCAATCATGCAGTCTTTTGAAATCTCTTTGTAATTTGTCCCTGTAGGCTTGGCATTTCACTTCCCAGGAGAGCTTAGTGTCATCTACAAACTTAAATATATCACTGTGTACTCTGTCATCCAGATCATTTATAAAAATATCAGTTGAGGTTTGTCCCAGAACAAATCCCTGGGGGAATCCTCACTGCTTATACTGATGCAGGATTGGTCTGGTCATCTTTCCTTTTTTCTCTAGGTCAGTTCCTTATCAAATTCCTTCAATAAACATTCTGAGGTACTTTCTGTGTATTATAGAGCACTGTACCGTACAGTGGTTGGATATAAAAATAAGGCATAGTCCTTTACTTTATGGAGCATATGATCTAGAAGAAGGATAAAATACACACACACACATACACACACACACACACACACACATGCACACACACACGCACACATACACACACATGCACACACACACTCACCACACACGTGCGCGCACGCACACACACACACACACATACCTATAATGATATCAGGCAACTTAACTTCATGAAAGAGGTCCTAACCAAATGCTTATCAAGGTCTGGGTCAAGAACGATCATTTCCAAATTATTTCATCAAGGAATATTATTCATTCAGGGGAAAATAATATGCCATTGGACAGGGTTCATTTTGTAGTGACATTTCATTTCATTTCATTTTATTGTTATTCCGGACCTGTAGATTCCTCGGTTTAGGGAACTATTTGAAAGAAAAATCCCTTTATGTAGATTGGTTGCTGTTCTACAAAATACAGCTTTGTCTGGGAGTATTTGAAGTTATGTAATTCACCTAGGGTCCATCAGTAGGTGCCTGAGTTACAATCTGAACCCATATCCTGACTTGAAAGCCACAGTTCTGTCCAATGCATTAAGATGTCCCTTGATTTTATTTATCATTATCCTTACTGAAATTAGCTTTTGGTGTAGAGCCTTGGGCTTGTTTCAGGAGACCCTACTTCTAGTGATGTGATGGGGAGCATGGACATCCTCAGTGAACAGGAACAATGGAAATGTGGCATGGGTATAAGTCTAGGTCAGGAAAATCATAGTCAATCAAATGATGTTCATCCAGAAGCAGCTTGTTTCCTCTGTCCCTCTGTTAGACTACATAAATACTTGTTGATTGATTAAATGACTGTTTCAGGCAAACTCCAGCGGTTGGTCCTGCAGCCTAACTAGTCCCAAATGGCTTTCCCAAGGTTTAGATGGCTTTGGTTTCCTTACTCACTCTGTTCCTCAGTTCATTTTGTTCAAGATTGAAAAGCAGCATTCATATTTTATAAGGTGCAATTGATCATCCCCCCTTGTGAATCCTGTCAAGTCTGCAAGTATTAATTAAGCGCTTACTCTGTGCCCACCCTCTTCTCACCCTCTCCCATGCGTGGTGGAAAGTAAATGCTCTTTGCCTTGAGGGAATGAATATTAAGAAGTATTCTGATGCTTCCTCTCCTGCCTCTGCATTAAAAAAGAAAGGAAAAGAACTGGGGAAGAATGTATATCTGCAAGAAGAGCATGGAGGGAGCCCAAACCTTGCAGGGGAGGTAGCACCATAAGGGGAAATAGGTACTTGGCCACCCTTAGGCAGTCTATAGAGGATACAACTGCATCTGCTACTGCTCAACTGATTGGGGATTTAGGGTCTGCATAGCAATGGCCCTGTAAACCAGAACAATCCTGTCCTCACGTGACTTGGCCGTTAAGACACCCAAAATAATTGACATGGGGGCTGTACTCTGGTGGTTTCAAACATCTAGGCACGGTCTCAACCTCTTATATTGTGACTTAGAAGAAAATACAATAAGATGTGTTTGCATGAATGTTCCTTATTTAAATAGAGAGGCACTGATTAGAGTAAGAAGAACAATACCTCTGCAGTAGTGACTGAAAAGAGGATGAATGTAATTTTGTGTGGGAATGGAAGACTGGAAAGAATAGAAGGAGGTTTGATTTCCTATCTTGTGCTTCCTTGTCAATGATGGAATCAAAATCAAAATACTAGCAGTGTAAAGGAAAAAAAGGCAGCATGGAGGGAGAAATAGTAGAATGAGATTTACAGGATCTGCTCTTAGCTCTGTCCCTGGCTTTCTGTATGCTTTCTTAACTTCCCCTTTGGATATATGAGATTCAAGGTGAAAAATAATGTTGTTGGAGTCTATTCCTTCTCTATTTCAATAAACCACAATACTTTTTAAAAATGGAGAAAGGACTGGAAAGAAGGTCAGTATTTCCTACATCAGTTTCTTTATTCTTCCTCAACATTTACATCGCAAATAATTTTACAGGATTCTTGAACAGACTACAAGGTCCCTCCAAGATCAAGCTACTTCTTAGCCATATAGTACTGGGTCTTAACTTTGGCTTGCCTAAGAATAAGCCTACCCCCAGGATGTTTCTGTATTTCCATTTGTCTCTCTGCAAACCGGAGGCCACTTGCTATTTGTAAATTCTTGTTACTCCATTGTACAATGCTGCTTTCTAATTGGAAAATATTTTTCTTAGAGATGGTCAATAGTACTATGCTTTCTCCCATCTCTCAGACTAATAGAAGAGGCAAGTTAATGGAAACACAGGGTAACAAATTTCAAATGGACAAAAGCCCATTCTCTTTGATGTGATGAATTATTAACCTATGAAACTCACTGATGCTAGATAATGCTCAAGCTGGTAATTTAGGGAGATTCCAAAAATGGGTTGAATATTTATATGAGAACAATTAGCAAATGCAGTTTTCTCATCTAGAAAAAGAGTCTGTAGGTCCATCAGTCTTGATTTAAGGAATTGACTGGTTAACACTCAAGGAAGAGCCAAATTTTCCCCAATGAGAAAAATCAGTTTTGTTTTTTTTTGTAATATATTCACTTGCCATTTATAAAGAATGTCTTAGTGATTAAATCTTCTCCTTAACTGTGTATTCTAGTTCACTGCACATAGCCATATAAACATGAATTGCTGATTTTCAAATAATTAGATGTGTTTTCAATGTTAAAATATTCTATTACTTTCCTTTTTGGACAATTTGAAGGCACTTCAAAATCTTGCAGCCAGTTCCTCAGGGCTATTATCAGATAAAGTAATGCATGTAAAATGGTTTCAAACTTTAGAGCAATGTATAAATGAGAGCTATTATTCAGAGCATCATGCCGGACCATAGATTTGGAGATGGAAGGGATCTCAAAGGCAATCTAGTCCCTAACATTCATTTTACAGATGATGAAACTGAGCTCCTGGGACATGTTAATTTGTCAAAAGTCATATATGTAGTGAGGATCAGGGGTGAGGCAGTGGTGGTTATTATCATAAGATAGTTCAGTAGGAAGTATGATATATTTAAAGGCTCAGGAACTGGATTCAAATCCTGAATCTGCCTTTTACTATGTGACTCTGGTGAGTTCCTTCAGCATTCTAGGCCTCAGTTTTCTCATCTGTTAAATAAAGATGTGGCATTTGAAATCCTCTGAGGTCTCTTCAGTTCTCAGACTATAACCTTATGATCATAGGTAAGTACTCTATGTAAACTTACAGTGGAACTGTCTAATTATATGAATTTCATATAAATTATTTAGTTTATTAGAATTACATTTGTAGTCAGGCTCTGGTCCTGATCACAATCTGAAATCAGCCACTAGTCAGGAAGAGTTATTATTTTGTTCTAGGAAAGCTATCCATCATCTTCTCCAAAAGTGCCTGGAAACTAGCCAACAGCAAGTTATTTTTTAAAACAAGAACCAATAAACATTTAAATGCCGAAATACAGTTTTTTAAAGATCAAGTGTTTTTTTAACGTATCGCTAAGAAAATTCTGTCTTTCTGTCTCCTCCTGGCCATTTTTCATCTTATGAGTACTGTCGTTTCCATACTGAAGGTGAGTCCTTACAAATGCTTTTACCTCACCTAACCTGTCCTAGAACAATTAGCCTTTTGATCACCAGGTGGGAGGGTAAGATGGTAGAAGCAATTCTAGCAAAGACAAAGTTCTCTCCCTCCCTAGGAAAAAAAAAAAGGAAACAAAATCACCATAAAATTCAGCATCCATTATGAATTATATTAAGTTAGTCTCACCTCACAGTGATTAAACAGCTTTGCTGAGATCACTCAATCATCTTCAATGAAGCATTCTGGTTTCAAACAGTAGCCACTAACTGAGGCCTAGGAAGTATCTATGAAGCCATGCACAATCACAGAAACATTTTGCTCTGTCTTTCTAGAGACTCCTTTTTTGGTAATTGTTACTGCAGGGAGGGCTAGTGCAGACCTGTAATACCTATGATTTCACCCACTTAGGGATCTCAGGATAGAAATTCCCTCCAATGGTACATATTGCAACTTACCTGTAATTTCTTATCTTAACTGGAGAACAAAAGGTTAAGAGATTTACCCAGAGGCACATTTAGTATGTGACAGGGTCAGGACCTGAAGCCAATTTTTCCTGATTTCAAAGTAAACCCTTTTTCTACCATATTACAGTGTCTCTCAGCTATCAAAAACAAAATGAGATTAATGAAAATAGTAAGAGCCCAAACAAGGAGTTGGGCTGAAGCTCACTGAGTCTGAAAGTACATCTGACCTCAAAGGGTCACCTGGAAACATTAAAAAATCTCTGGCTACCCCGTATAGGTATCAAAATGTTCCACATAAAACAATTATTCTAGCATTTTATCTTCTAATATATTTCCCTCCCTTTAATTTTAGGTGTGATAACAGAAATGGCCCCTTATTCTTTATGCAGAGCAACCTGTGAAGAATACAGTCCTCTAAATCTGCCTTTTAATCTGGTGACCGGAGGGATAGTGAATGTGATTATTGACAGAAAGCTCCAGTGCAGACACCTTGTCAAGTATGGGAGCCAGAAAACTCCCATCAGTTTCACCCTCAGCTCAAGGCAGCATATTTCTGCTTTTCAATTTTTTTATTATTTTAATTTCTGGTTTTGAATTCTGGTGCCAAATCCTGTGAGAGTTAGAAACGCAGTCTAATCTACCACCTTTTTTTCTTTCTTTTTTTTTTTTTGCCAATCTATAGACGTAGGGGCCTCGGTGAATCTCTGCTCCCGTGTGCTGCATGGGCACTTTATAATGGATGTGGAGGGGCAGCAGCCCATCTCACTGAGACATTGACAAGGCAGTAAATAAATTTTCCACTCTGGGCTTCTGCCAAAGCAGACATCATTCTGCAGTCCTTGCTCTTCTGGCCAAGGAAAGTCACACACAGCATTAGTCTCAGTCCCTGGCTTATTTCATGGGGAGGGGGGAGGAGGGAGGAGGAGGAGGAGGTAAAGAGTCACCTTGAATGGGGAAGGTCACATTTAGATGCTTATGGAGCTTTCTACCCAAAAGATTTTTTTTTTCTCTTTCTGCCTTAACCTGGTAGTACTTCTCAACAATCGCTATGTAATTCAGTCTCCTCAAATCAAAACTCTACTACACTTTTCTATTTTATGTGTTTTTCAGGTTGCTTAATACCACCAATTTTATGACTCTCCCTCCACTGCCTGTTTCAGTTTAGTACATCTCTTTCTAGCTTGCTATTTTCTTCCTTCCCTTCTCCCTCCAGGCCTCTATATATTCCTGTCTACTTCACCTGCTATTTTTTCTGGACTACTTTTTCTGTCACCTTATTTCCCCCCAATGTCATTCTGTTGATTCCTAAAGGATTCAGTTTCTCTTTTCCAAACTCAGAAAAATGTCTTGTTTGTAGACATCTTTGGTGTCAGCCTGTAAAGAGAAGGCTATTTTCTTTCTTGACTAAAATAAACTGAAATTGCTTTTCAGTATAGAAGGCAGAGCAAGTATTGCTAATGTCCAGAGACCTTGGTGTCACTGATGGTCTCATCAGGTACATTGGAGTCAAGATCCCATGCCTAGCTGCTGCCATGTTTGCTGTGGCTGAAGGGCTTCTCCAGTCTCAGCTGGAACCGAATTTGCTATGCATCCTCAAATGAGGTTTTACAGTACAGTAAAAAAGCAAGACTCTAATTGGATACCAAGCTGTGGAATTATAGCAGAGATGTGATTTCAGGCAGGAAATAAGGAGAGCTGACTGGTATTTTTCATGGGAACTTATTGGAAGTGCTAACTTAAAGTACTGTATAAAATAGGAGTCAAATCTAGTTCACCCCAGACATTTTACTGATGAGAAAACTTAGAGGGAGAAGAATTTGCTCAAAGTCATGGAATAAAAGGATCCTAGATTTTGATCTCTAAGGAACTTGAGACAGCATTAAGTCCAACCCCTTCATTTTATGGATGAGAAAACAGAATTACAGATAGGCAAAGGAACTTGCCCGCAGTGACACAGATAATTGGTGGCAAAACGGAAAACTGAAGTTTCCTCAGGGTTCTTCTGATTCCATGCTCATTGCTCTTTGCATAGAACTGCACGTGGCTCCTACAGGATACTTTCTCATCTATCTGTGCTTGGACTAAGCATTGCATGTCTCTTGTAATCTGTCACCAGCATCTATCCTCGGGAAGAGAGTTTTCCTTTCCTATGCCAGTAAACATCTGCTATTAATGTCAGTCTTTTGCCACTGCCAACCACCTAACAATAGGAAGACTCCTCTATTAATGGTATATCATTGCTTTACCTATAGAGAAAATGGACATTTATTGGCATAGTTCTTGCTCTTTTTCTTTTTTACATGCAAAAAATATGCAGAAGAAAGAATAGTAACGGGGCCTTAACTTGCATTTTTCTTGTGTCCTATACAAGACCTACTGCTATATTCCACAGACATAAGGCCCTCATTTAATGCTTATTGAATGACTAAATGTTTTTTTTTTCATTTGAACCAATATTGACCAGCTATCATCCTGAATTTCTTCCCATACAGATAAAGGTCTATAGAGAAAATTTCTGTATAAATTATTTTAAAGTAATCAGTTGAAAAGTAGACATGAAATTTCATTTTGTTGGAAGTTTTGCTATCCTTGTTTCTGTTTGTTTGTTTGTTTTTTTCCCCCTTGGGTTCCAAAGGGAATGATGAAGAAAGGTTAAATAATACTTTAAGAATTCCAAATTTGCATGATTTCCTTCATTTCTTTATTCCATTTGCTGAGGAAGATTACGACCATAATAAATATTGTCATCAATCAAACAGCAAGCATTTACTGAATGCCTACTCTATGGCAGCCAGCATTCAAGGCTCTGGGCATACAAGTACAAGCAATTAAGTAATCCCTACTCTGAAGACCCTTCCCTTATTTTGAAAATTCAATTTTTTTTGATTAGCAAAAATCATTTTTCTCTCCCTCCCACTCCCCCAGTGAAAACAAAGAAAATCCTTGTAATAAATCCACAGTCCAGCAAAAAAAAAATCTTCATTAGCCCTGTTGATAGATAGATAAATAGATAGATAGATGATAGATAGATAGATAGATGACAGACAGACAGATAGATGATAGATAGATGACAGACAGACAGACAGATAGATGATAGACAGATAGATAGATAGATAGATAGATAGATAGATGATAGATAGTCTCATTCTGCAGTTGAGTGCATCAACTTGTTCTGTGTGGAGCCCAATAATAACACTTACATGATACTTTATCAAGTGACAAAAGGCTTATAGACATCTTTTTTGAGCCTCAGAATACATTCTGGGAGGTAATGATCCAGGGATTTTAATCCTCACTTGATAAATGAGGCAGCAAAGGTTCAGAAATATTGAATGACTTGGTCAAAATCACATAGTTAGTAAACCTGAGAGCCACAATTAAGTGATGCCTCCAAACCTATTATTCTTTCCACTAGTCAGACTTCCATTTCCCCTATAAGTTATCTAAATATCTGAAACCATTTATCAGAAACTATGAACAAGGTTATATTGCCCCAAATCTGTTGAAGGCCCATACTCTTTTCATCTACAGACCTTTCTCAGGATTGGCCGATAGAATTCCTTCAGGGCTGAATTTGTCTAACTAAGCAGAGAATGTTGCCCTAGAAAGGGAGGTATTTAGTGCCAAGCATCAAAAATGTGCATTATCAGGATACATTTCCAACTGAGGACCAAAATACCAATGCAATGTCTCAAAAATACTTCCTTTATAATGAAAATGGAATCCCTAATTTTTTTTCATAAAATTATAAACTATGCAGTTATTTCTTAAGAAATGACATCAGTGACATTTTCTTCATCCTAGCTGAGCCTACATTTCCACAAATTCATATGAATTTACAAACACCTGGAAGAAAAAATGAAAAAAAAAAGAGAGGGGAAAATAATTCTAGTCACTTGTGCTGGCCAGAAATGAAGCCTTCTATCCACCACCATCACCACCACAGTGTTTCTTACTGTTTTGTCCTCTGAAACAGAAGAGCAGAAGGACAGAAAGGCCTGTCCTCTTCACTGGAAAACAGCAGAGGATATGAGAGAAACCATTCTACTCTTGTGACCCAGTGAAAAGAGTGATAGAGTGGTCAGTCTCATGGAGCAGAATACTTATGTCCATAATGCCTGACTTATTGTCATCTGGTGCAAGAAGGGATCTCGAGGTCATCAAAGATGACATTGAAAGTGGAAGTCAAGGTCACATAGATAGTAAGCATTAAAGGTCTGTTTCAAGCTGTGGTCCTCTGATCCCAGAAATAGTTCTCTTTCTATTCTAGCATCTGTTCATGCTCACATTCCTTCTTGTTAGGATAGAGGTCTTCTCAGCTCTTCACTTTAAAGCATTAGAGATAATCCCTTAACTTCTACACTCTAAACTCTGAACCTCTGTGGTGGTAGTATTCCCCATGTCTAGCCTCCCCAAAATGAGTCAGTTTTGGATCAAAGGAGCTCCATCATGTACATGACAGAAAACCACCTCTTCAGTTCCCTTAACATGACTCATCTCATCCCACAGTTTTGCATCAAAGTGATCCTGCCCTATTCGTGAATTAAAGGCTGCTCGCTTCATTTGATCAACTTGAAATGTTGAGGACCGCTATTATCTAAAACCTATTGTTCTTGCTGAAAGCAGGGGAAAATGTAATATACTTTGCTCCTACTTATCTTCCCATTTCAAGTAGTTAGAAGATTCCTACATAGAAGAAGTAAATTATGATTTGACTAAGTAGGCTGGCTCCCTAACAATTATGTTGTCTAACAACAGAAGTTTTGTCTAGTTTGGTATACCGCTGTGCCAGTGGGATTTTGTTGCTGAAATGTAATTTGTTTCTGCTGACCTTATTCATAGGATAGTAAATAAGAAGTTTGAAATAACACTAAATAGTGTTCTTTCTTTCAGAAAGTATTTTGTTGTTGTTCATTTTTGTTTGGTTTTTGTTTGTTTTTGTGAAGAGAAGTGAGTGAAATAAAACAAATGAGAAGGAGCAGCACAATCACAGATTTAGGATTGAACGAGACCTAAGAGACCATTTGATACCGCCTCTTCATTTTTCACAAATGGAAACTGAGGCCCAGGTAAGAACATAGATATAGAGCTAAAAAGGATATTAAGACAACCAGCCCAACCTTCTTCATCTTACAGATGAAGAAATTGAGTCCCAGAGAGGTTAAGTGACTAGTCCAATGTCGTGTACCAAACAACTTGACCAAGATCACACAAGTAGTAGGTGGCAAATTTAGCATCTAAATCCAGGTTGTGTGATTTCAAATCCAGATCTCCTTCAAATGTATCATGCTAAGTCATTCATTCTTTCATTCTGGAAACATTCATCTACTAGCACATACGACGCTCCTCTGACTTGAACATCGTATTAAGTATTGGGGAGATACAATGTTAACATGAGCCAAAGCCATTGCCTTGGATTGGAGCATCATAGGAATGGAGCTGGAAAAGACCATAGAGGATGTCTAGTCTAACCCTCCGTCATTTTACAGATGAGGAAACTGAGGACTAGGGAAGTGAGGTGATTAGTCCAAGGTCACACATGTGGTAAGCATCACAGATGAGATTCAAAGAGAAGGCAAAAAACACAGGTAACTAAATATGATGACAAGTGCTTAGTAAATCAAATGCTATGTCAAGTCAAAAGGAGTGATTTAATTACCAATCAGAGGAATTCAGGAAGATAGTACCATTTGAATCATCTCAGTTGCTATTTTTTAATGAGACCACCTCATTTTCTGAAGAGCTCAAGTACCTCAAAGACTTTTTTTTTTTTGCTGCTAACAGTTTTTTGTGTGTGAGGAAGAACATTTTGCGAGCATTAAGTGCACTATAAATATGAGTCATCATTGAATTCATCATTATTCCAGGAATGGTGCCTGATGAATTTTAGATATTATGAAAACAACACCTCTTCCTCCCTGGGGGAAGCTGTCCAAAGAAATAGCAATAGAGGTTAATGTGGAAGAGCAATTGAGGTTTCTACATTTTGTTTAGAGGGTTGATTTCTGTGACAGTGATTGACAGCAGTGATTAGAACCTATACACTGCTATGCAGGCCTCTTCTAGCCATCAGTATATGGAGAATTCTTCCAACTTACTTCAAAGTCTGGTAGCACGTTCCTTTCCTGACTCGCCCGCATACCCCTGCCAATACATGGAAGTCTTGACCTGAAGCACTGCTGGCTGTTTTGATTATCTGTTGTACAAAGATTACAAAGCATTGATTTCTGTGGCATAGATAAATGTGTGCTGAAGGACTTGGCTAATACTAGAAGTCTTATCTTACTTGTAACTTAGCTGAGAGTCTCCAGAGACGAAAGACAGAAAAGGAGCATAAAACATTGTGTTGCTCTTTCCTCTCCTCATCTCATAGAAGTTTGGAAGAGCTACAGCCCAATGCTTTCCAAACTAGAACAGCAAGTTTTTATATGGTGCCAAAGATGAGTTCAGCTAACATCAGTGCATGGATAACAAATGTTGTCCAACAAATAAACTGCTGAAAAGAAGACTAGAATTAAGGCCTCTAACTACTGATAATTTTTTCCTGTTTTAAGACACATTGCCTCTCTTCATAGAATCCTAACCAAACTGGTATATTGCCTACTGTTGCCTGACAAAATTGCATCTCCAGTTTCTCAGCCTCTGCACTGATGTCTGCCATGCTAGGAATACACTCCTTCATTGCCTCTGCCTCTTATTATTCCTAGCTTCCTTTAAAGCTCAGTTCAAGTGCCCCTTACAAGTCTAACCTTATCCTCACAGTTCCTAGCAGCCCCCTAAATTATTTAGTGGTTTATTTCTTATCTACTTCCATGATCAGTCACTATTTCTTCCAGTAGAAGGTAATCACCATGACCTTGGGACTTTTCTGTTGGTTTTGGTTCTATATTCCCAGTGATAATTGCTAGGAAATTCAGAAACATTGAATAAATGAACATTTTTTTCTTGTAAAAAAATTGAGATAATTTGGCTAACTTCTCTTTAGACAAATCTGGAGAAGAATTCTACAGTACAATAAGGTTTAGAGGGATTTGCAATCTGTTTAAGTAGAGGGCTGTATCAGTAAACACCCTAGCATACCCAAGATGGCTGCTAGCACAGGTTCTTAGATCTGCTTTTCTAAGAGAAATCAACTCAAAATGGGTTAACAATCTTATTTTAATCAATCAAACATATATCATTTACCTAGTTCAGGTGGAAAAGTCAGCACCTTGAACTTCAGAGAATACAAAGAGTTACAAACACAAATTACAAGCAGAAGTTACAAGCAGACAAAGAAACAGATCAGCAGACGGGTTTCCAACCATCTGACCATTACATCCATACCTATTCAGTTACAAGAGAGGGAAGCACCAACATCTAAGTTTTTCAAAGCCAGGAGACTCAATGGCTTCCCAGAGTTTCATCAGGCCAAATCACACAACTCTTCTCAAAGTGAGCACAAAAGCAAAACCTCACTTCACGGTATATATACCCTTCTACTGGATCAGGCAATGTCATAGCCCTCTTGACTCACTGCCCAATCACAAAGTAATAAGGCATAGGCATTCCTGAAGAACAAGCCTCCCACCACAGGCTCCATGTGACCACATTCAGCCTATTAGGGGGCAGAGTATACTTTCAAATCAGGGAAGGTTCGCAGAGCCACTTAAACCTATGAAAGGGCCTAGGGGCAGGGAAGGTCTTCAGATTCCCATAATAAGGGTGTAGACATGTCAAAACTAAAACAAAACAAAACAAATATTAAAAAAAAAAAACTACAATATGTTTGGGAAATGATACTTACTCTAACAGTTAGGGTCTTTTCTCTGTATACCATGTCAGCTGATTCCAGGAATTATAATAGCATTGAAGTGGAACAAGTATAGAATGAACTTGTAAGATAACGAGAAAAAAAATGTGGAGGGAAAATCGGAGAAAGAACTTAATAAAATTAGAGGTATATATGGACCAAAACAAAGTCCAAATGCGTATAAAATTTAGGTATAAAGTCTGACACTATAAACAAATTAGGGGAGCAAGGAATAGTTTATCTGTGAGATTTATGGCAAACGGAGGAATTTATGATCGAACAAGAGATAGAGAACATAATGAAAGCAAAATAGATCATTTTGCTTAAATTAAAATGAAAAGATTTTGTACAAACAAAGCCAATGCAACTAGGATTAGGAGGGAAGCAGAAAACTAGGAAAGAATTTTCACAACTAATATCTCTGATAGAGGCCTCATTTCTAAAATATATAGAGAACTGAGTCAAATTTATAATAATACAAGTCATTCCCCAATTGATAAATGGTCAAAGGACATAAATAGGCAGTTTTCAGAGGAAGAAATTAAAGCTATCTATAGTCATATGAAAAATAAGTTCTGAATTACTTCTGATTAGAGAGATATGAATCAAAACAACTCTGAGGTACCACCACATCATACCTAACAGGTTGGCTAAAATGACAAATCAGGAAAACAGTAAATAATGGAGAGGATGTGAGAAAGTTGGAACTCTGATTTATTGTTAGTGGAGCTGTGAGCTGATCCAATCATTCTGGATAACAATTTGGAACTATGCTCAAAGGGCTATGAAAATGTGCATACCCTTTGATCAAGCAATATCCCTTCTAGGGCTGTATCCCAAAGGGATCATAGAAATGGTATAAGGACCCATGTGTACAAAAATATTTATACCAGCTCTTTTTGTGGTGGTCAAGAACCAGAAATTAAGAGGATGGCCTTCAGTTGGGGAATGGCTAAACAAGTTGTGGTATATGAATGTAATAGAATACTGTTGTGCTACAAGAAATGATGAACAGGCAGACTTCAGAAAATCCTGGAAAGACTTATATGAACTGATGTTGAGAGAAGTGAGCAGAACCAGGAGAAGCCTTGTTCACACAAACAGCCACAGTGTGCAATGACTGATTTTAATAGGATTAGCCCTTCTCAGGAATGCAAGGACCTAAAATAATTCCAAAGGACTCATAATGGTAAATGCCATCCACATGCAGAAAAAGAACTATGGAGTTGGAATGCAGAGCAAAGCAGACGATTTCCTTTTTTGGTTTGTTTTGTTATTTCTCTGACATGGTTGCTCCCATTCATCATAATTCTCCTATGCAACATGACTAATGTGAAAATGTGTTTAATAGGAATATATGTGTAGATCCATATCCGATTGCATGCCGTTTGGGGGAGGAAGGGGTGAGGGAAGGGAAGAAAATTTAAAACTTATGGAAGTGGATATTGAAAACTAGTTTTTTTTTTTAATAGAGAAATAGAGTTGAAAAAGATGTAAATGTCGGGGAATTCTGTTGTCGTTGAATCATTTTCAGTCATGTCTGACTCTTCATGACCCTTCTGGAGATTCTCTTGGCAAAGATACTGAAGTGGTCTGCCATTTCCAACTGAGACAGAAAAGGTTAAGTGACTTGTTCAGGTTCACACAGCTAGTAAATGTCTGAGGCCAGATTTGAACTCAGGAAGATGAGTCTTCCTGACTCTACGTCTAGCACTCTATCCACTGTGCCAACTAGCTGCCCCCTGAGAATTCTAGTGGATTGCAAAGGCTTAAAAGTGTGAGACTGTAGCTAAGGAGCATAATGTGACCTTAGACTGCATTAAGAGAAGAGTAGTTTTTGTAATTATGGGAATATAGTGTTGCTGAAGGAGATAACTTTGTTTTATAATCTGAATAGGTCAGATCTCAGCTCAAGCAATGTGTTCAAAAAAAACCTGTTAATAATAATAATAATAATATACATATGTGCATATGTACGTATAGCATATGTACACGCACATCTGTGTCAGAGGGAGAGGGCTGGGATATAGATATGCTTGTTATTTCCATTATTATTGGATGAAGAAACTGAGTCACCTAGAGTTTCACTGCTGGTGAAAGTCTTAGATTGAAATAGACTTTAATTGTTCCTCATTCCAGATCCAGAATTCCATTCACCGTGCCACCCAGCTGCTTCTAGATGTAGTGAATGGTGTGCCAGGAAAGCTTGGGGTCAAATTCTAACTGGGTGACCCTAGGCAAGTCAATTCACCTCTTAGCGTGTTAGTCAATGTTCTTAAAACTAAAAGTTTCAGAGAAAAGTGCCAACCTGCATTGGTAGAGGCAGTTTCTTCATTTGACAATATGGCAATAGCCTCTATCAATGAAACCAAAGATCTGGAGCCTTTTCCTTGTTGATATACCAAAAATTGTTCAAAGGAGATCAGTTAGGGTGACAAAGGAGCTCAAATTCATGCGACATGGGTAATATTTGAAATAATTAGAGACGAAACCTAGAGAAATGAAGACTTAGTATGATGGTGATAGCTGGGCTTTCCTGTGGAAGTGACCTTTCACAGTTCTACTTGGCCCTAGAAGGCAAAACTTGGAGCAATGGTTGGAAATATGCGAGAGGAACAAATTTAAGCTCAATGTAAGGACACGTTTCTTTGCATTTAGACAAGACCCAAAGTGAAACTGACTTCCTCCAGAATTCCCTGCTCACTAGTGATCTTTGAAAAAAGGTTGAAAATTCTTGCTCAGTTTGGTGTTGTACTTGATGGCTTCTGAAGGCACCTCCATCCAACCCTGAAATTCTGAGAACTAATTTCGGATGAGGTGGCAGGAGGAAGAGAGTGGAGGAAGAACAGAATGTTCAGAAAAGATAAAGATAAAGGATGAATGAAAGCCATAATGTATTTTTAAGACTGAAAGAAGTAAAAGAGAATAAATTTAAGTGATTAGCAGAGGATACAAAAGAAACTGCGGCAAAGGGAAGCAGAGACCAGTTACGAGAATGGTGTAAAGCAGAGATCAGGAAGGAGCTGTACTTGATGCTCACTTAGGAGAGCAATGCTCATTCCTCAGCCTGTCGCTCTCACCATCAGACATCAGCAGTATTGCTACAACAGAGCAGGGTCCGTTAGCAACGGAGTGGGAGATGGTGAAATAATTGATTAGTTGCAACTGTCTCCATGTGTGCTCATCTTTAGGGATGACAGTGGTCCAAAAGGCAGGGCCAGATGGTGAGTTGTAATGTTCCCATATTTATAGATGCCTTCATTTAAATGACATACTCACAGGACTCCAAGGATAGAGCATTTTAGACACTGTCAGGAACAGACATGGTATAGAGATGAAGGTGACACTAGTCAACTAGGAGATAGGAATGGAAGATCAGGAAAAGAAGAAGTGGCATTAGCTTAATTCTAGAACCTCTGGATGAAAAAAATAATGATTTGCATTTTGGAGCCATCCAATAAGATTACATATAGACTTCATCTTCAAATTTGTGATATTACAATACCATCCCCTAATGCAGTGCCTTTGTTTCAAATTTCCCTCATTGTGAAAATTATTCCCAACAGCATCCCTATTTTTCAGGGGCATCACCTTGACTCAATTCTTTTAGCCTCTCCATAACTATTTCACCTTTCCTTTTTTCTCTTCTCCCTGCTCTCCATGACATGTCCTAATCTGTTCTCTTCTTGGATCCCTACCCACTTTGCCTTCTGTGACACCATCCCCTGTGAAGTAATATTGTTCAGGGTTAGATGCCTGGCAAGTCAATACCATTGAAGTAAAGGTGGAGGTTGAAACTTTTATATGTGGACTGGTTGAGGTGGCATTAAGTTTAGAGGCCCATGAAATTTTTTAGTGAATAAATCCTGATTGCCTAAAGGACCTGGAAAATCTGTATCTTTATATATGCAAACACACAATTAGTCAACAAGCACCCTATTTATATAATCAGAATCTTATTTGTAGGTCAAACCTGAGAAAGTATTTACTAGGACAATTTGAATTCTATTATCATTGAGAAATAATCACATACCTGTTTACTATTTTGATGCCTACCAATATGAAGGAAAAGAAGAAGCTGAAGTAGAACCAAAACTACCTTAATTTAATCTACAGTCCCCAGAAATACGTCACATCCTGGGAGATCCCTTCAGTCCTGGAATCTGTACTTTGGATTCCTGCCCCCAGGACTCTTCACTCTGAAGATCAAATGAGATCTTGCAGAAGTTGCTTTTAAGGAGAGTACCCATGCCTTTAAGCTATGCAACGCACTTCTTGCCATCTTATTTGATCTTCATAATAACCCTGTGAGCTAGGTGCTATTATTATTCCCATTTTTAAGATGACGAAATCTAGAATAAGAGCAGTTAAGTGGATTTCCCAGGGTCATACAGTTAGTAGGTGCCTAGGGAAGGATTAGAATTCAAATCTTCTTACCCCCAAGTCAGATATACTGATTGTTTCAATAATGGTAGTATAAACATGAGATTAATTAGCAGTGGTCATATATACATGTATTGAACACTGAAAAGTGCTTAGAATAGGCTAAGGTGCTTTGAAGTTTGTAAAATTTACATTCAATATGGGCCCAGACAATAGAGAAACAGATGGTGGGTGTTAGATCACAATATATTACCCAAGAATTACAGCTCAAGAGAAATGGAATAAAGGATTTCATAAGAAAGATATAAGAGGCTGGTTATGTACTGAGGATAAGGTATAACCAATAGGCAGTAACCATGCTCAGTATAAATTCATTTGACACGAAAGATATCTGGAGGTGAACCCCCTCAATAGGATTTATGAAAGAACATTGACTAGAGTCACACAGCATGCACAGACATGGAGGATTGCGATTTGGACCACTTTAAAGAGCACCTACATGGATGAGATCACATATTCATCAAAGTGCCAAGAAAGTACGCCCCCGTGATCTCTGGGAGTTTACAGTAGAGTGTGGGTAGAACAAAGCCTATCATAGAGAATGAAAGGTCCCATTAGATTAGCTTCCTATTTCCATGGTGCACACTTTAAATAAAGCTTTTCCATTATGGTGCTGGGATAAAAGCCCCCAGATTTTTCAGGATGCCCCAGATGTTCAAGGATGCCTTTATAGCTCATTCAGAATTTTCTGGTAGTTCCACAGTACTTTGTGGACTATTGTGAGCTATTCTGTCGAGGTTTCTGCTGAGTCTGGCTGAGAGCCACTGTTATTTGGGGAGGGGAGAGGAGCATCTGTAGGCATTTATTTCAAAAAGGATGATTGTATTCTGCTAGGGGTTACCATAGTGGTAGTCCTAATTTAGGTATGGGAAAGCTCCAGGACCAAACAGGATCCAGTGCAATCTGTATTTCATCTGTCCAAGGCACTAATTATAATGGCTAATTAGTAGGCCTCAGATCAGCAACACAAAAGGGATTTTTCCTGCCTGTGTTCTAATTAATGGGAAAATATCAAGCAAATTTAACCTGTGTAGATAAACATCTGGAGAGGGATTAAGCACAGGTTTTATAGAATGGGGACACAATTCCTTTTGGTTTTATTTTAAAGTTATGGGCATACACTCTAATGCACTTACCATGAAATGGTATATGTTCTTGTCATGTTGCATCTTATCCCTATAATTAGCCTCTAAACTCTGTGAGGACAGAAATCATATATCGAAGCCTTATGTTGCCACTCCCTCCCCCCACCCCAGCACCAAGCACAGGCATTTTCCCAAGGTCACAAGATCATAGGTTCATAGATCTGTGCTAGGAGATTACTCAGGGAGATGTAGTCTAACCTTTTTATTTAAATGATAAGGAAATTTAGGCCTAGAGAGAAATGACTTGCCCTGAATCCATAAAGTAGTAGGCAAGAATGAGAGCCACTATTCAAACCCAATGATATGTAAAAGAAAAATAAGAATAAAAGTTTAAAAGACTGTTTTTATTACTTTTGAAGAATGCTGATTGACTCAAAGTTTTTTTTCAGATCAGTTAAAGCATTCACCAAATATTTTGTAAGCAACTTTGTTGTGACAAACAAGGGATTAGTGCTCTCAGCATTCTAGATGCTTTCAAGAATTTCTGAGAAAATCAAAGGAGGAACCCATTTCTAAGATTTTGTCAAATTATCACCACATAAAAATACTTAATGAGGAAATGTTTGCTTGTTGGTTTCCTTCTTTACTTCTTCCTCTTTCTAATGGCTTTCCCAGTACAAGATCTGAAGCTTCTCTAATATTTCATCTCAAATGATCCCTGGTGTAGTCATTTCCTCAGCTTTGTCAAGACAAGGATGATTGGGTCAGCTAGGTGGCACGGTGAATACAGCACCAGCCCTGGAGTCAAGAGGACCTGAGTTCAAATTGGTCCTCAGACACTTAACACTTACGAGCTGTGCGACCTTGGGCAAGTCATTTAACTCCAATTGCCCTGCCTTCCTCCCTCCAAAAAAAGGAAAAAAAAAAAAGACAAGAATGTTGGATGGGGCTACCTGCTGCAGAATCTTGAAGACTGATGTGAGAACATCTGAGTTTATGCATGTCATTGCCAAGGTCTTAGGTTCAGGAAAAAAAAAACTATCAACACTAGTAGAATTGGTTTGATTATAAGGCTCAGCAGGAGGCTAGTTCTCTCTTCTTATAAGGTCTCATAAAAGATGGTAGATAACAATTGAACAGCAGTCTGTGTCTTGCAAAGGCCTTTACAATATAACAAAGAGAACTATTCCTGTCCTACAAATGAGAAAGCTGAGGGTCATAGAGGCAAATGATTTGCCAAGAGCTTTCAACTTATTCTTTATTCTAAAGAGACCCCACCCATAAATTTTCTTGCTA
Source organism: Pseudochirops cupreus (assembly GCA_028627135.1). Taxonomy (NCBI): domain Eukaryota; kingdom Metazoa; phylum Chordata; class Mammalia; order Diprotodontia; family Pseudocheiridae; genus Pseudochirops; species Pseudochirops cupreus. The sequence goes on along the minus strand of CM053582.1, from coordinate 346,875,815 downwards.
TGAAATCGAAACAGAAATAGTCCAAGCCCAAAATGTGGCATATTTCTTGTTTTGTTTAGAATGAAAAAAGGAGTCACATACAAGAATAATGGTTGAATGCTAATGAAAACTTACCATAATTACAGAACCATACTCATTGCCTCAGAGTTAAGTGAATAAGGAATGATTTTTGTAAACATGTTAATTAGCTGAAATTTTGAGGTCAGACCCAATTCACTGAGAAATTGTTGAACCGTGAAATTGGTGACAGGCAAATACCTCATGGCATATGAAAAATTAATCTCCCGTAAATATTTTATCAATACCTAATATTTTGTTTGTGACAGCATTATGTACAAATATTTACCTGTTCAAATGCCTGACCATAAATATTTACATGCCTAAATATCTGGATATAAAAAGAATCATAACAACAACCAAGACTTTCCCAAAGTGTTAAGAAGTAGAATATTAAAATAAGGAGCTTGATGTTGTAGTGGAGTGAGCATAGGATGTATAGGTGAGTGCAGATTTGAACTCTGCCATTTGCTACTTGTTAGACCTTGAGCAAATTAGGAGATCTTCCTAGACCTCAGTTTACTCATGTATGAGAAGGGGGTGGGGTGAGGTTGGGCATGATCTCTAAGGTTCCTTACAACGAAATTGATTATTCTTTGAAATTATGTTTTATAGGAATTGAAGCAAATTTGTGACCACTTATATAGCACTATCTTTTAAATATTCAGGAATATCAGAAAAAATGTAGATTAACAGAATGATTGTCATATGAAACAATGAACTATATTTCTTTTGAGTAGAAAAGTGGAATGATAGAAATAAAAAGACCCTGAAAAGTATTAAAAATAGTACCAGTTGATTTGGGGGAGAAAACCATGAATAAAAAGGAGTCTTGTAGATTTGATATAATAATATTTTTTTAAAGTTGACAAATATTGTCAGAGTCAGTCTGGAGACATCTTGTTTAATGTGACTACAAACAGATAAAATTACAAAAAACAGCCTTAAGCGTTTTAGAAACTTGGCATTTTCTTTAAAATGGAGCTATTGAATTCACTAAATTGGGAGAAACAGTATGTATCTTATATTAGTACTGAATACACTGGCTTCTAAGTGGAAAATTAATTAGGATTAGCTTGAATACTAACACTGCCACATGTATTAAAAACTAACGGAGAGTTATAGTATAAGTATAATGGCATAAACCCTCTGTAGTTTGGAGCAAAGGACATTAGTTTTAGGTCACAGGCTTTGGTAGCAGAATTTCCTATGAGAATTTATTTGCTGATGGTTTGTAAGGTGTAGAATTGGAACTGCACATCAGCAAAGTATCTGACTTAGGGGTTTTCAATCTAGGCTAAACAGAAACAAGTACAGCATAAAATATATCTGCTGATTAGATGTTGAAACCTCATTGGCATACACTTCTGGGTTTTTGAAGGCAAAGAAACTGATGATAAAACTAGATACCTCCCAACACACACACACACACACACACACACACACACACACACACACACACACACACACTCTACCTATAAGAAGTTGCAGATAAAATGAAAATAAAAAATTAGAATAGGATTTAATCCATCTTTCTTCCTCTCCTTTTGTGTCTTCATTCTTTTTTGTATTTTTCTTTTTCTGCTCTTTCTTATGTTCCTCCTGTCTCCTTTTTTCTCCTCTCCTAGTCTGTCTTTTTTCTTCTTCTTTCTTTGTTTCTTTCTCATTTCTCTCTTCTTTGTCTCCCCCTTTCCCTCTCTCTTCTCTCTGCCCCCCCCTCAGCTTTTACTTTTCTTTCTCTCTCCTCTCTTACCCGCACTCCTTTTGCTATTGAAAAAGACACACAAATGATAAAATATTTGGGTTAGAAAGTAATAGCGTCCCAGCCTGCCTTCCCATTTTACAGATGAGAGAAGTGAAGCTCCTACTTATGGTTAAATGATTTATTTGATTATACACACAGCTAGTTAATGTCTATCCTGCCTAGAACAAGCTGTTATGATTTCCAACTTTTTAAAAATAGCAAACAACAAGAGATGAAGAAACTGATAATAACTGTACATCAAAATGCTGCTACTGTCCTTAATTTTTGAAGAAAGATTTATTTTCTTCTGGAATCTTACCCTCAATTCTTGAGCTTTCTTCAAATGAAGCTATTAACTTTGCTTCAAATGAAGGGAAGTCTGCCAGATTTTTGAGATTCCTACCTAGTGAGATTCCTCTCAAGGTATTGTCTACATTGGCCTCAATTCGTAGTTACTCACCTGGATCTCCCTTGCTGTATATTTGCTCATTTTTTAGGCCATCTGTGCCCAGAAAAATAGTAATAATAGCTAACATTTACATGGAGCTTTAAGATTTGCAAAGTACTTGGGGCAGCTAGGTGGCACAGTGAATAGAGCACCAGCCCTATTCAGGAGGACATGAGTTCAAATTCAGCCTGAGATTCATAAAACTTACTAGCCGTGTGACCTTGGGCAACTCACTTACCCCTAATTGCCCTTCCTTTCTCCCTCCAAAAAGCAAAAAAAAAAAATTGCCAAGTACTATATATATATATATATATATATATATATATATATATATATATATTATTACTTCTTTTACTCCTCAAAACAACCCTGTAAAATAGGAGTTATTATCATTATCCCCATTTTACACACAATGGAATAGGTTCACAGACCCTCAATGACTTGGCAGTGGTCACACTGCTAAGTGTTGGAAGCAGTATTTAAATTTAGGTCTTCCTACTTCCAAGTTAATGCTCTACCCACTGCGCCACCTAGCGGATATGGCATAAATTTAGGACATGGAAGTACCTTAGAAGGCTTCTAGTCCAGACCCCTCATTTTAAAGATAAGGAAAAAAGAGCCCAAAAGGATCACAACCATCAAGAGATTAAGTGTAAGATCAGGTCTACCACACAGCGATGTCTCTCATCATCTTGTTCATTATCTTCACTTCAGAGATAAGGAAATAGAAGTCTAAAGAGGCTAAATCACTTCCATAGGATCCCACAAGTAATAAACAGAACTAGAGTTTGGACTAATTCCCTAACTCCAAAGCCAGCATTTGTTCTACTACTGTCAGGCTGCTTTTCATTGATTCAGTTATTTAATAAGCCAGTGGCAGACATGCTGGGCCTGGAGTTCTAATCCAACCTTAGATACTCACTATGTGACACTGGGAAAGTCATTTAACTTTGTTTGACTCAGTTTCCTCATCTGTGAAATGAGCTGGAGAAGGAAATGGCAAACCACTGTAATAGTCTTTGCCAAGAAAACACCAAATGGTATCATGAAGAGTTGGACATGACTAAAACAAATCAACAACAAGAGCAAAGATGGAAATATAACACAATGACAATGTAAGCCACGTAATATACATCCCTGTTATAGGAAAGAGAAAGGGCTACAGGATGGATTTAAAGTGGTACAATATAAACTAGTTTGAAATGTCAGCACAGAATCTAGTTCTTTTCAAAAGAGTTGACTTAAAGTGATTTGGTACAGAAAAAAAAAGGATAGGAGGATACGCATATAATCTGGATGAAAAAAAGTTTCAGTACTTGGAAAGTGAATTAAGCCGTGGATACCGTGGAGAAGAACTTTTCAAAGAACAAACAGTGATTGGTCTTGGATCAATTGTTTTTGTCTCAAAGGTTGCAGAGAGGATAACGCCCTGGTCATGAGTTTTGTGATGGGACCTAAAAAGTGACTGGCTTTGTAAAAGGATTGGAGTGAGAAGGTTATGAGGAATATTAGGAATCATTCTCTGTTAGTGTTTGAGATCGTGGTGACATGTTTAGGAGACATTAGAGAGACAGGTATAGATAAAAAACTGAACCAAGGAAGAGGACTGAATTTTTAGTGTAATGTGGCACCCAAAAGGCTAATGTAATTTTTTGCTGCATCACATTTTGAGCCATTTCATCACTGAATGGGGGAGTGGCAGCTCCTCTATTGACATGAGTGAAAGCTATTCTGAAATGTTGTCTTCAGTTTGAGATGTCTGGTTACTAGAAATAAGCAGGCAGGTCAGATCAAAAGGAGCATAGAGAAGAATTCATAAATCATCAGGGCAAGAAACCTGGCTAATTTCAACTAGAATGAGAGATAGATGATAGATAGATAGATAGATAGATAGATGGATGGATAAGAGAGAGAGAAAGAGAGAGAGAGAGAGAGAGAGAGAGAGAGAGAGAGAGAGAGAGAGAGAGAGAATTTGGTTAAAAGGCAAATGAGGAAAGGAGGTAAACACCTGAATAGCTCAACTTGGTAAAGAAGCTAGAGGGCCGGCCTTGAAGCCAGGTCAGTTGTCCATTCAAATCCTGCTTTTAATATGTAATGACGATGTGACCCTGGGCAAATCACGATACCTCTCAATTCTCTAAGCAGTTCTCTAAGACTATAAGTTGTGGGAAAGGACATGGTCTGCGCTGATAGAGGGAATTTCAAAACCTGAACATTCTCTTGAAAAAACAGGTATATGGGAAAGTGGTTTTATTCTGGTATAAATGATCTTGAGAGGCAGTTTGGTGGCATACTGGTCAGAGAACTGGCCTCGGTGTCAGAAAGATGTGTATCAAAGTCCCATCTCTGAAGCACACTGGTGGGATTATTTAAACTTTCAGTTCCCCAGATGATTTCTAAGGCTATAATTTACAAATCAGATACAGGGAAGTATTGGTAGAAAACATTTCCTCTATGGAAGTTTGTCATACATACCAATTAAATCACAGTTCTTTTTTAAAAATGATATTAACTTAATATGATCTGGGGAAAAGTAGGTTATATTCTAGTTTAAAAATAGGCTTAATATGAATATATGTGTAAAGACCATATCAAAAAACACATCATCTTGGGGTAGGGGAAGGGAGAGATGAGGAGAAAATTTGGAACTCATCTTATGGAAGTGAATAATGAAAACCAAAATTAAATAAATAAAATTATTTTTAAAAAGTAGATCATATATCAAATAAAATGTCTTGGCAAAGAATAGTGGAAGCACCTCCCAAGACAGACTGTACAGTGATGCACAAAGATAAAACATTGGAATGTATTCTTTTTAAGAAGCAGCATAGGGGCAGCTAGGTGACACAGTGAATGGAGCACCAGCTCTGGAGTCAGGAAGACCTAAGTTCAAATCCAACCTCAGACACTTAAAACTTACTAGCCATGTGACCTTAGGGAAATCACTTAACCCCAATTGCCCCGCCCTCTCCCCTCTACAAAAAAAAAAGAAAGAAAATTTAATAGTAGCATAGTTGAAAGCTATTTGGTCTTGGAGTGCCTATAGACCTAACTTCATATTTTGCTTCTAAGACTTACTAGTCATGTGACAAAAGGGCATGAGATGAATTGCCTTAAATAATGAGCTCACTATAACTTCCCCTTTTCATAATATTCCACATTATATCAGTTCTTTAAAATAAGTATTTTAAATTATAATCTAACATGTACAGAGAGAGAGTGTTGAGTTCAGGAAGACCTGGGTCAAATCCTGCTTTTTCCCAAATATCAACTGCATGGTGATAGGCAAATCATTTAGGATCTCAGAAAGTTGTTTAGCCAAGAAAGCTCTACCTACATAAGTGCAGACTGGAGGAGGGGTGTCCATAACAGGGAGTCTCTATATAGATCAACGGTTATCAACCTGTGGGTCGTGACCCCTTTGGGTGTCGAACAACCCTTTCAAATGGGTCACAGGGGTCTCCTAAGATCATCGGAAATCACATGTTTCCGATGGTCTTAGCAACCGAGACACCACTCCTTTATCTGTCTCCAGGCGGGTCTGCCCACATGCAGATATACCCACATACGAGTATTAAAGGGTTGTGGTGTTAGGAAGGTTGAGAACCACTGATATAGATGAAATCATAGGTATATTCTCAAAGAAAAAGCAAAAAGAAAAGAAAGAAAAAAAAAACCTACCCCAAATATGTACACCTGCATTATGTTTATCTAACTAAAGGCACACTAAAATTATATGTTCTTGCCTTTCCTGTCTCTTCTCCTAACTCATCATTCCCAAGGGTGGGGGTGGGGGGGAATAAGACATCTGTCTACAGATCTCTAGGCATTTCATTTGAAAGTAGATACTTGCCCTCAAACAGTAGATAAAGTATTATACCAAATAAACTGGCAGTCAGGTATGTAAGACCTTCAAAGTAATATCAAGAAGGAAAAAAAATCACCAATACTCAGGTGCTACTGGGTATGAACAATCGCTGAGAGACAGGCAATATTTTAGGGATTTATAAACATAAAAATGTTCAACATGGTACTAAAATATGTATGACTATGTATAGAATCCCACTCCCATAGCGAGTTTTCCCTCCCTTGGAAATGTGTCCTGTGGAAAACCTTCTAGTCCACAATGATGTGACTATGTATTACACATAATTCATAAAACTTAATTTCATTTTAAGAGGCAAATGAATTGAGGGAAGAGGAAAAAAAAAAGCTCTGACCTGCAAACTGAAGGTAGAAAAGGAGGGTGGCATGTTTTACAAATCTTGGAACATTAATATCCTGTTCTACATGAAGTTCAGTGATGCTTTTACACCACCCACCCCCCAGCCCCTTATGCCCATCATTGATATTCAACAAGTATTTTACTCACTAGATATGGCCAAGAAAATCAATCCTCCCAATATCCTTAGTACTTTGAAGTTTTATTGAATTAGATTTTTTCATCTTATCAGGGAATTGCTATATTGAATAAAAATGCATTGATACTCAATCCCCTCCTCTGGTCATTTAGTCACCCTGCAGTCCTCCCACAATCCCTCCTGCCTATCCATCTCTCCTATTAAATATAGAAACTATAATTCAGCAAGGAGTTCTGAATGTCATTATTAATCACCTTCAGAGAAAGGAGCTATGGCAGGGGTAGAGAACAGAGTGACTCATCATAGAAATGGAACTTCACCGAGTCAGAGAGACTCAGAAATTCTGGATTGATCAAGGCAAGTGAAAGCTGGGAGTGAAAATGAGCTCATTTCCCTGGGTTGTGTGTGGGGGTGGGAGGGATATTAAGAATGACTGAAGTCGTAGAAAGAAATCCTCAAAGGTGATTGCAGACTTCCAAGGATTTGTCTTGACCTGACCTGACCTCCTCATACAATTCTAAGTATTTCACGAACTAGATAATTGATGTATAGATAGATAGATAGATACACACATACATACATATATATAAAAATATATGACATAGAATCATAAATATATAGGTATACTGATAGATGTACACAAATAATGTTATTATAACTTTGAATTTTATATATATGTATGTATGTATATACACATATACAAGGCAAATTGAGAAGAAAAATGCTTCCATCTTTCTTTAAAATTGCATTAAGTCTTTGGGGAGACCCTGTAAAGCAATAAAATGGGCAAAGTTGTTGTCTGCATCATTCTATTTGATTAGCAGAGAAACCTTGTATGGCATCAGTACTATTATTATCACTATTTTAAAGATGAGGAACCTGAAGGCAGACAGAGGCTAAGTGACTTGCCCAGGTTCACACAACTAGTAAGTGTCTAAGGCAAGATTTGAACCCAGCTTTTACTGATGCTAAGTCCAGGGTTCTGAATCCACTAAAGCTCCTATATCCCAATGAATTAATAAATTATTTAAAGAAATTAAAGTTCTGTTGTATGCGCAGTACTATGCTTATGTGGTGGGAATTTCATGATGAGAAGACTTTCCCTGCCCTCAGGAAGTTTGTATTCTTTGGGAAGAAAGAAGAAGGAAGAACACAAAATGGAGCACAAAAACAGGATGATATAGTAGACAATCTGCCCAGACTGCAAATGGAATGAAAAGTGAGAGAAAACTGAATGTAAGAGGGACAGCTTATTCAAGGAAGGCCTCTTGAGGAAGTTCAGGGGCAGCTTGGTGGTTCAGTGAACAGAGCCCTGGGCTTGGAGACAGGAAGACTGGAGTTCAGAGACAACCTCATACACTATTACCTGTCTGACCCTGGGAAAATCACTTGACTTTTCTTTGTTTCAGTTTCCTCACCTATAAAATGGGGACAAGAGGAGCACTCACCTTGCAGGACTGTTGTGAGAATCAAATAAGATGACACTTGTTAAAGCACTTCGCACAGTGACTGACTGTATATAAATAAATGCTTATTCCCTTCCTTTCCCCACTTCCTTTCTGTTTTGATCTGGACTGCAATATCAGGAAGAGGAGCAGCAGCAACATGGAGAAGGGGTGTGTGTGTGTGTGTGTGTGTGTGTGTGTGTGTGTGTGTGCATGTGTGTGTATATATGTATATATATGTATATATAGAGTCACACATATACACATACATATACATGCATGCATATGTATGCAGATATGTATGTGTGTGCACATGCAGGCATATCTAGACCTGCATACGAATGCATGCATATGTGTATGCACATGTCATATACAGTCATATGCCTATCTGTATGTATATGCATATGTACATATTCACACACATGCATACACACACATATATTTTATATTTTTATTCATATATATGTATACAGTTATATGTATATAACTATAAGAAGGGGACCAAGGTAAAAGAGGCATATGTTAAGGAATAGAGTTAATTTTTAAGTATGTCATACCATAGATACACATTGGGCTGTTATTTCTGTGAAATTGTTCTTTCAACTGAAAACATATGAGAGGTTTTAAATAATTACCTTTGCTTTCCTGAAACATCAAGCATTGGAAGTGGGCTTCGCTTCCCCACAGCTATCTTAGGACGTGGTGAGGAGTATCCTCCATCTTCTCTCACCCACATGATAAGAGTTTCTACTGTGATTTTGCTTCTTTTATATTTTAATGAAATTCTATTTGAGCTTTCTCTAACTACCTTATTAAAAGTACAATTTCCTTTAATGTACGTGAGGTATCTCCTATTCCCTTTGTACATCCTCCCTCACTATGCATACATTGGGCACTCAATAACTGAGAATAATGACGATATCTCCCTATCTCTGAGAAAAATCAAAGAGAAAAGTCTTTGTTTGAGCACCATTTTAAATGCTTTTATAGATTTTTCTCCTTTCAAACTATCCCTTCTGCCTTCCTCAGATGCATTGTCTCCATATACCCTTTGAAGCAGCCTATTCCTGGGTATATGTTAAATTACCTTATGCCTTCAATAATATTATGATAAATATTTCATTTTTTCCTATCTTTGAATTCCTTTCAGTATATAAAGGATTCTCCATTCCTGAGTCATAATACCATTACAGATACAACAAACATTTGTCCATACTTTCCTTCATCTCCTCACATATGTGTAATAAAACTTGGCTTTTTTCTCAGCTGCCAGAAACCCCCATGACCCTGGATCAGCTTTATACAATATAAAGTTCATTGGTTTTAAAATTGAAGCTTTTCTTCCTGTTTTCCCTTCAAACATTCTTTCTGCCCTATCTCCCAGAGATTAGATTAAAATCCCTGCCCTGCACAAAAAGCAATATTATTATTGAAACAGGTTAGTTGGGGATGAGGTACACCCCCTTGCTCACTATTAGGAAACAAGACCATGTAGTTCAGTGCTCCTTTTTGAGAAAAGTAAAAGGTACTGCTAATATTAGGCTCTCTTTTTCTTACTTCATCTCCTTCCAGTACAGCGTTTCTCCTGCTTCCTTCTCCTCTAGCACAGTGTGCTAGAGGCCTATTGATAACCAACAATCGGGGTCACAGACAATGCTGGGGTCAATAATATGGAAGAGCTAAAACAGTAGCTAGTACATATTGCAGATTTCTATCTATAATTTCAGAGGGTAAAGACTACTCTATCCACCATACTTTTTTTTTGAGGGGTGAAGGTATTGCATTTGGGGTTACGTGACTTGCCCAAGGTCACACTGCTAGTGTCAAATGTTCGAGATTAGATTTGAACTCGGTTTCTCCTGATTTCAGGACTGGGGCTCTATTCACTGCACTACCTAGCTGCGCAAATCAGCCTTACTTTGCAAAAATGATCACTGTGGCATAACGAATAGAGAGCACTGGATTCACGATCAGGAACATCTGGGATCAATTCTTGACTTCAACACTTACTGGTTTTGTGACCCATTCCATATCATTTCACTTCCATGGGGCTCAGTTTCCTCATCTATGAAATGAAGAGGTTGGACAAGTTTTCCTCTGAGGTCCCTTCCAGCTCTCAACTGAATCTGCATGATGAATCAACTAACTAGAAACACACAATGGGATGGTATATGACTGTGCTTAAAAAAAAAAAGTATAGACATAAATCAAAATAATTCGAAAAAGAGAGAATCAAATATTTATGTCCTTGAAGAAGAAAAGGAATAAGATGATTTCAGTGATATTGGTGGTATTGGACCGTTCTCCACACGCCTTGACTGACAGATGAAACAGTACCGTTGTCAACTTGAAGTGTCTCCTCATCTCTCTGTAACTTCCTCTGTGCAGTCCCTCTCTGTCAGCTCCCTTCAGATGCCTCAGAGGGAGAGAAGCAAGCAATATTACAGAGAGGCACAAATACCCTCTCTTCCTTTGTTTCTGGGCTTTGGTTCTTTCGTATTGCATTGCTCTCTATTTGGTACTGGCAATGTTTCTCTTTTGCTTTGGTTCCTTGAAAGTTATTTGGTTCCTTAGAGCTATTCAAAAGCCACCTAAAGACTCAAACTTCCTTCTGCAGAATAGAGGCAGGCTTTGAAGGAGGTTAGAAGAGAAAGCTTTTTTTTTTCTTTTTCAGTGTAAATCCAGTAATTCAATAAATACTTATTAAGCACCCACTCACTATGTGCCAAACACTGTGCTAAGCAATGGGTCTACAGTGTTTCTGCTCTCAGGAAGCTTACATTCTAAAGGCGGAGACAACTCACAAAAAGAGGCAGGAAAGATAGGAGGTGCCACGCAGGGAGTACTTGGCGTGGGGTTTCCTTGTTCTAGCAAAGCAGCAGAAGCAAAGTGGAATGAGCTGAGAGTCCAGTTTCTGCTCTAAGGGAAGATCTTGGTATTCTACCAAGAGGGGAGAGGAAGCAAGCGAACGTGGTCACAGTCAAGGCTTGAATTAGGAGTATAATAGTGAGTTTAGCAGTGAGGAATTTATCCTGGAAAGGGAATCTTTTTTTGTGGAGTTGAACCAGGCTGGGCAGCAGTGGCAATTCTTGGTCTCTAATTATTTGATCTCATTCAGAGCATTCATTTTTTGTCTGTCAATATAAGGATACTTCTTTATGGTAGAACTTTAAGCTGTCATCATTAATGTGGCACAGACCTCGGGATTCCCTCTAAAAAGAGTTCTCAGAGCCCTTCTGGACAAGGCAAAAACCTGACCTCCATAAACAGTCTGTCCATTTTCCCTACTGAAGGCATAGCAAGTGTATGCTTATCCCAGGGTTGCTTAATTGGTTTAAGAGGATCAATAAAGTCCAAGAAAGTAAAAAGGAGGGAAACATAAGCCAGTTTAAAACTGCCTATTTGGTTAAAGGGTTTTTATTTTAAGTTTAATTAGAAGCTTCTAGGTAATTCACACTGTAAATAACCTTATTATGAATTTTTGAGGGTCAAATGTTAGGATATTAGCAAGAATGTAAATAATCTCTTTATAAAAGGTTGATGTTTTCCCATTCCATAGTACAAAACCTTCCAATATTGATCTCAGGTCTTTGCTATTAGAATGTTAGCTACCTGAGGGCAGGAGGCAGCCTTTGCTTTTTCTATATATCCCTGTGTACTTATCATAATATCCAGCACATAGGAAATACTTTTATAAATATTCATTGATTAGTGCAAATATTTTGTGTATTAGGTTATGACTAGATAGAACATTGGTTTATTAAGTCTCTGATGAAATCCTTTTCAGTGCCCAGGGTTAAAATAAAATCTATTAGAATGACTAAAACAACTTTCTCTGACAGTAAATACCATGAACCATAGAGATTTTCTTAGAACTCTCTTGGTCAGATACCACGAGATAGTCATATTCTAGGATTTAGGCGCACAAAGCAGTTGAGAGCTCAAACTTACAAATTTAGTAGAGAAGTATGCTTATCTAATCTTTCATCTTGCTACACATGCTTTCCTCTGGCAAGCTGGTTGTTTTCTAGTTGCATCCCTGCACTGTTTTCTGATTCCTATCTCTTCACTACTTAACACATGTCTATAACTAAGTCTTACTTGGGAATTTATCTCATTAGTAACTAAACACAATGGGTTGGTTCTCCTACTTTATCCTTTACTCTTCAATTAAGAGCTTGTTTTACTCATATCTGGCCCTTTTCTTAGATCAATTTCAACTGAGTCACCAATCACTCTGTACTTATTTTTATTCCATTCTCCACATCTCTGTGATAATTGTCATCTCTCTCTACTGCAGTCTCTCTGTATGTCTCTGTCTTTCTTTCTGTCTCTCTATCTCTGTCTCTGTCTCCATCTCTGTCTCTCACTGTCTCTTTCTCTCTCTGATATACACATACAAAGAGTCAAAAACCTAGTAGAACTAGAACATGCTAATTAGAGAATATGATAGAAGAAGAAATAGGGTGTTAAGAGTGGCGATGTCTTAGTCAAGATGAGTAGGCTGTTCCATATACTAACAAAAATTGCACAAGAGAAGCAGAAATTATATCATCAGATACACATATGACTGAAAAACAAAGCAGATAGGGAAAATGGTGAGAGAAGAGAGAATTAGGAACAACTAAGTGTTACAATGGATAAAGTCCTGTATTTGGAGTCAAGACCTGAGTTCCATCTGACCTCAGACAATTACTAGCTGTGTGATGCTGGACAAATCAATTAACCTCAGTCTGCCTCAGTTTCCTCATCTGTAAAATGGAGATAATAGCATCTTTCTGGCAGGATTGTTGTGGGGATTTAATGAGATGTTTAAAGTGTCTATAAAATATATAAAGTGCTGAACACAGTGTTCAACAAATAGCAGGGGCTTACTAAAGGCTTGTTTAAACAAATGAAACTTAGAAATAACCCCCATTCTCTGTTAGTATTCACACAGTAACAAGATATATAGAATGAGCAGCAACCACTGCCTATAAATTAGGTGCACCCCTGATGGGGAATTTACAGGAAGATTTGGAGAAAACAGAGAATGAGAAATGTAGGATGGGTCAACATCATTGGAGGGGGAACTCAATTAATAAAATCACAGATCACGCCGTGGTATAAAATACTTCTCTGATAACAGGGAAATCCACTGAGTCCATTAATTGTCTATATTATTCCTAATAATATTATCTTTTATTAGTACCATTTGCCACCAAAAGTCACTCCTAAAGCCTTTCACGTAAAGACTTACTGTTTCTGAACTCTAAAGACAGAAAGATCAAATGGTGGAAGAAGCTAGGAACTGGGAAGCAGGTCTTCTTGGAATATACTGGAGTAGACATAATAAATCCACCCATTTTCTTCTGGGTCCTTTGATATTTAAATGAGCACATTTGAATTCCATACCTTGAAACATCAATGAATGAAAAATGAACATCCAGCTAAACTTGTAGAAAAGGTAGCAAACAAAAGCTACTGACTCCCTTCGTGTGGTATGACTCCATCCACCTCCCCTAATAACATAATCTGTGCTGTTCTCTTCTCTCACGACTAAGTCATCGCAAATACCTAAAATGAAAGTAGGGAGAAGTTTGCAGGAATAGTTAGCAAAATCCCCATGCTCAATATCAGCATTCAAGGCACAGAATCATAGACTCAGTCCTCAGTGAAAGGCACCTCAGAGGTTATCTGATCCAGTCATCCCTCCGTTCTTCTCTTTAGTTTTTTTCTGCCTATCGTTAAAAGACTATGGTATTAAACTGGAACATGGAAAGACCGGAAGGAGTATTTGGGAAGAGACTGTGGGCCAAAAGTCAGGAACATATGGGTGGAACTTTTCAGAGGAAATACATAATCAGAAAAACAGTGAAACAGCCAAAGTGGAATGAAGGAATTGGCTAGTAAAGCCTCCTGGAGCAATGTAATCAGCTGCCTTAGGTCTTACATCAATGTTTTCAGTCATTTTTACAAGGCCCATATTTATTGTGCATATGTCTACTTACTAGCATACCACAATAAACAGGGGAATATGCCTTTGTCCTTCAACGCCATTTTCCCAGATTTGCCATTTAGGAACATAGGAGTAGGTCAGAGGTGTCAGATATGTGGCCTATGGGCCTCATTTCAGCCCACAACACTCCCAAATGCATCCAGAACCAGATTAAGATGGAATTGGGAAATATTTAACAAAAAAAGCCTAGATAATGGTAATATGTGGTTTTCTATGTCAACATGCAGCCTGCTGGGGTCCTTATGCCTAGTTTAGAGGCCCCTGTTTCTGTTTGATTTTGAAACCACTGGACTAGGGACCTTTAAAGTCTCCTCTATGCATAATTTATATCCTGTGATCCACTGGTCCTATGATATTGTGATTTAGGTATAAAAAACCTTTTTGGTTATTCAGGTGTTTTCAGTCATGTCTGACTCTTTTTAGAACCCTTTTGTGTTTTTTTGGCAGAGACATTGGAGTGGTTTGTGATTTCCTTCTTCAGGTCATTTTAGAGTTGAGCAAACTGTGGCAAACAGGGTTCAGTGACTTGCCCTGGACCACACAGCTAGTATCTGAGGCTGGATTTGAATTTAGATCTTCCTCACTCCCAATCCAGCACTCTCTGCACTGTGTCACCTAGCTGCCCTGTAAGGGATCTTAGGTAGTATCAAGCCCAATTCCATTCATCTTATACATGAGAAAACTGAGGCTGAAGAGGAAAAATGACTCTCTCAGGGTTAGAGAGGGAACCTTAAACAGAACCAGGTTCCAAACCAAATCTTCTGATTCCAAGCCCAGTGCCTTTTGGTCACCCTTGCAGTCCCCATGCTTTTTCACCTTGAACAGCTCACAGCATTTCTCCGAGTTTGTGTTTCCTCATTTTTGAAAATGAGATAAGACCCTCCTCATCTCACATGATTTTTGTGTGAAAAGATTTTTTATAAACTTGACAGTGTTCTCTATAAATAATATTGTCTCAATCTACATCATTTTGTTGTTTCAACAATTCACTTTTTCACATTTTTCTAATTATAGTTTTTATCATTCAATAGAACTTCCTCACATTTTCTGTCTTTGCAATTTACTCATATTGATGTCCAATTTTAGGCTTTCATTTCTATTTCCCAAATAATCTTTTAAAAAAATCTATTTTTTTCCCTGCATGCACCTGCCTTTTTCTTTGCATCTGCAGCCTGTGCTACCCATCCAAACTGAATGTATATTTCAGTAATGTTTCCATATATTGGGCTAATATAAATAGTCAGTCTTGAACACTCATCTTTCCCTACCTAATTATCTGATTATTTAGCCCAAACCGTATTTGAGGTTCTGGATAATCTGGATAATTAGCAAAATCTAAAGTGGCAATGAAATTCACCTTTTATCTCTTCTCTTTAATCCTTTCTTTTTTAAAAAATAATATTTATTTATTAGTTTTCAACACTCATTTCCACAAGATTCTGAGTTACAATTTTTTTCTTCCTGTGTTTCCCCTACCATCACCCCAAAATAGCAAGCCTACTGAATACCCCTTCCCCCAATCTGCTCTCTCTGATGTCCTTCCCCTTCATCCCCCTAACTTTCTAATAGGGCAAGTACTACAGTAGGTAGTACCTGTATCTGTATATCTTATTGTAAATAATTTTTTTTAACATTTGTTTTTAAAACTTTGAGTTCCATATTTTTCCCCTTCTTCCCTCCTCACTCATGCCCATTGAGAAGATAAGCAATTCAATATAGATTGTATATGTGTAATTACCCACATCATTTCCATTGTAGTTATATTGTGAAAGACTAAGTATATTTCCCTCCATCCTATCCTGCCCCCCCCACTTAATCAATTTTCTCCTTTGACCCTATCTCCTTCCAAAAATGTTTGCTTCTAACTACCCTCTCTCGCAATCTGCCCTCCCTTCTATCATCCCCACTTTTTCCCCTACCCCCTCTATTTTCCTGTAGGGTAAGATACACTTTTGAGTGTGTATGTTATTCCCTCCTTAGGCCAAATTCAATGAGAATGAGGTTGTCCCATTCCCTTTCACCTTTCTGCTCTTCCCATCCATTGTAACAGTTTTCTCTTGCCTCTTTTATATGACATAATTTGCCCTAATTTATTGCTCCCTTTCTTCTTTTCACAATAAATTCCTCTCTCACCTCTTAATTGTATTTTTTAGATATCATCCTTTCAAATTCAACTCATCCTGTGCCCTCTGTCTATGTATACATGAACATACAAATGCCCACACTCACATATATTTGCATGTATATACATCCTCCTATACATATACATGTATGTATGTGTGTATGTGTACATATATGTGTGTGTGTGTATTTCCTTCAACTATCCTCATACTTAGAAAAGTGTTATGAGTTACAATTATCATTTTTCCATGTAGGAATATAAATAGTTCAACTTTAATAAGTTCCTTATGATATCTTTTTCCTGTTTATCGTCTCATGCTTCTCTTCCTTCTTGTATTTGAAAGTTGAATTTTCTGTTCAGCTCTGGTTTTTTCATCAAGAATGCTTAAAAGTCCTCTATTTCATTGAATGACCATATTTTTCCCTGTAGCATTATACTCAGTTTTTCTGGGTAGGTGATTCTTGGTTTTAGTCCTAGCTCCATTGACCTCTGGAGTATCATTCCAAACCCTTCAATCCCTTAATGTAGAAGCTACAAGGTCCTGTGTTGTCCTGATTGTGTTTCCACAGTACTCAAATTGTTTCTTCCTGACTGCATGCAGTATTTTCTCCTTGACCTGGAAACTCTGGAATTTGGCTATAATATTCCTAGGGATTTTCTTTTGAGGATCTTTTTCAAGAGGCGATTGGTGAATTCTTTCAATTTCTATATTGCCCTCTGTTTCTAGAATATAAGGGCAATTTTACTTGATAATATCTTGAAAGATGATGTCTAGGCCCTTTTTTTGATCATGGCTTTCAGGTATTCTAATCGTTTTAAAATTATCTATCCTGGATGTATTTTCAAGGTCAGTGGTTTTTCCATGCCTTCTATTTTTTCATTTGTCTGGATCTCTTTTATACTGTCTTGATTTCTCATAAAGTTATTAACTTCCAATTGCTCCAGTCTAATTTTGAAGGAGTTATTCTCTTCAGTGAGTTTTTGAAATTCCTTTTCCATCTAGCAAATTTGCCTTTTTTAAGCATTCTTCTCCTCATTGGCTTTTTGGGCCTCTTTTGCCATTTGAATTAGTCTATTTTTTAAGGTGTTATTTTCTTTAGTGTGTTTTTGGTCTCCTTTAGCAGGCTGTTGCTTTGCTTTTCATGATTTTCTTGCATCATTCTAATTTATCTTCCCGTTTTTTCTTCCACTTCTCTTACTTGATTTTCAAAATCCATCTTGAGCTCCTCCATGGCCTATAACCAATTCATATTTTTCTTGGAGGCTTTTGATGCAGGAGTTCTGACTTCACTGTCTTCCTCCCACTCCATGCCTTGATCCTTTTTGTCCCTGAAAAAATATTCTATCATCTGTTTCTTCTTCCTGTGCTTGCTCATATTGGCAGCCAATTACTAGACTTTTTAGCTCTTTGCCACAGTAAAACTCTGCTTCCAGCATGGATAGAGCTATGTCACAAATTGCTGGGGTTTTTGCAGCTACCAGAGCTATTAGATGGGTGCCCTCTCTACAGCCCCCACATACTCTGGCTCATTGGTCACACACCTCAGGACCACCACCCAAGACTGAAATCCAGATCCAAGCAGGTCAAATCACTATCACTTAGCCTCTTAATGGTCACTTGGTCCTGCTACAATCTGTAGGCCAGGAGCTCTGGAAGCAGCCACTTGGCAGCCAGCCATCAGGCCGCAGCAGCTTCTCTCTCCAGGGTTAGCAGCCAGACAACACCCTTCTATCCCCTCCTGGACCAACAAAGTTGTGCACTGACCTTTTGCTTTGTCTTTGGCATTTATGGATTGAGAAGTCTGGAAACTGCTACAGCTGCTGGTGATTTACTCTCATGAAGTCTGCTCTAGCCAGTGCTTCTTGGGGCAGCCCTGGGTCTAAAACCATGGCTCAGGGGGGACTGCCCTGGGCTCCTAGCATACTGTGATGGACCTTTTCTGCTGGCCTGACAACTTTTCTTCAGCAGAAGATTTGTTTCTCTCTGTCAGTTTGTGGGTTATGTAGCTCTAAAGTTTGTTTAGAGTCATTTTTACGTGTATTGGAGGAGGTAGAAGCCAGAGCAGCACAGAAGTGCTGTTTCTACTCCGCCATCTTGGCTCTGCCCCTCCTCCCCATCCTTCCTTTCAATAGTGTGTAAGCAAAGTTTTCATTATCACATCTTTAAATGACAACTTTGTTTTCTTTATCTCAAAATCCAGTGCCTTTTCTTTATTTTGTTTGTATACTCCTCTAAGAGTCAGCTTTCAATATTAGGAAGGATTGATTTCATTAGCAGGCAGCTAGGTGGTATGGTGGCTAGAGTGCTAGGCCTGGAGTCAGGAAGGCTTGAGTTCAAATCCAAGCTTAGGTACCTTCTCCCTTTTTGACCCTGGTCAAGTGACTTGACCTCAGTTTCCTCAACTGTAAAATTGGGATGATAACAACATCTACCTTTCAGGGTTGCTGTGAAGATCAATGGATCTAATATTTGTCAAGCTCCGAATGAATTGCCTGGCACAAAGTAGGTGTTATATAAATACTTATTCCCTTCTGCCCCACCCTGCCCCTTAATTATTTTATCCTTCACTGAAAACCATTTTTGAAAGATCAGAAATATAAATTGAACTGAACATTTTGATGAGAATTAATTCTGTGTGCTCATATTTTTCATAGATGCACTGAAAACGTGCATGTGTCTGTATGTGTGTGCAGCTATGAGAAATATATATACATATACATATACACACACACACATTTACATGTGGACAATATGTGTATATGCATGTATGTGTGTGTATATCTATATATCTGTGTACCTGTGAAAATAGGCATCAATGTACCTCCTGGAAAAATAATATGTGTATATATACACAGAGAAGTGTGGTATATATGTGTGTATATGTGGATTTCTCTATCTGTATGTAACTCTTTCATAGATTTATTTGAAACCACATTTTCTTTGCCTACATTGACTTTGTATGGTATGTGCATATATAATTTAAAATATATAAGGTCTCCAAACAATGTCAAGATATGTTTATTATTTAAAATAAAGAGCAATTGCATTTAAAAGTAAAGCTTAGCACTCTTACTGATCTTGTTGAACCAAGCTATTTGAAAAGAAAGTCAGAAATGATAGCAGTTTAATAATATAATTGAAGCATGCAAAGACATTTTGATCGCTACATACTGAGTTTCAGAAATCATAGTTGTTCCTAGAATTAGCAAGAACTATTTCCCTCCTCTTCCCATCGCTACATAGGAAGACATTATTATGTAGTTCTATATTTCCTGCTTAGATATGAGTTAGTTTTCCACTAGAAAGTCTGCTAAGGAGCAGGAACATAGAAAGAATGGTATTCTGGTGTTCAGAATATTGTATTTTATTGTATTTTAGTTCTTTGAAAGGTGCTGACCAAAGGAAGCCTTATATGATAGTTCTCTATTAACTACTGTGTTTGGTGAATCTGACCTTGTGTAAAGATGTACTATGTCACTGTTCTCATTTCAGGGATTGAAAGAACCTAGAATCATCGTGTTAGACCTGAATGTTTTAGAGTGTAAAGTGAAGAAAAATCCTTTACCCACTGTCCATTCCAGTCAAATTAGCCTGTTGTTGTTTCCCAAAATCAGCCAACTATTTTTTTTTTGCCTTTCTGTGCCTTCTTGAGTTCCTAGCTTACTTCAGTGTTCAGCTCAAGTGTTACCTCCTACAGAAGTTGTTAGGGCCCCCTCCCCCCCATTTCGTTGTAATTATACATCCTTACATTTTTATTTGTTTTTCTCCATAAATTTAAGCTTCTTCAGGTCAAGGGCTGCTTTGTTTTTGCCTTGTAGTGTCTCACAGAGTCATGTGAACAGTGATAGAAACCATAAATAAATGTCAAATGAATAAAAATATGGTTTTTAATGAGGCACGTTGGACAGCTCCTCTATGGCCAAGTTATGGGAAAAGTGGAGTATCATCGTTGAATGCAAGAGAGTTCTCGGGATTTGTAGTTTGGTTCAATGTAAGTGATAGCCATATCAGTGAACATCCAGACCCATCAAAGTACTAAATCCAAAACTACAGAACGTTTGGTAAATGAAATTAGCTCTAACATGGCAGCCATCGTCTCTTTGTGCCTGCCATTTCCTATGGGAAACCTTTCCTGATCCCCCTGTTTATTAGTCCTCACTCCCTTCTTCTAAAAGCTGTTTTCATGATGTCTCCTCACAGTAGAATAATCATAACAAATATCACAACAGTAATAATTGCTAACATTTCACTGTTGATTGGAATGTGCAAAGAGCTTTCTATAAGTTATCTCATCTGAGCTTCACAACAACCCCTTGAGGTAGGTGCAATTACTACCCCAATGTCATCAACAAGGAAACTGAGATTGGACAATGTTTTGTTGTTTGTTTGTTTTTTGTTTTTTGTTTTTTTGCTATTGCAAATATTTTAATAAGTGTTCTCTGCAAGGCATTTAAAACACCAGTTTGTGAGGATAAACTCCATTGGAGAGAGAGAGAAGACAGAACGCAGGTAGCCACAGAGCTGAGGAACTTTCTTGATTTGGGGCAGGATCTGAGAGTCTACTCTTTTCTGATCAGCCTTGCACTGCTCTGTAATCTTGTATTTCTCTTTTTCTGTGTCAAAAATCTCTGCTTCTTGGTGTCTAGGTTTACGGAGCCTCTTCTTCTTGAAGTAAGCATCAGTAAGATGATTTGGAATTTTCACACCTGAAAGGTTAACCCTGGTAGAGGTGGCAATGACAAATTTCTGACGTGTCCTTCTCAGAGGAGCACGGTTGATGGTCAGAGGTCCAGTCACCTGTAGCAAGCCACTAGCCAGCTGCTTCAGGAAAACCACTTGCTTGCCCCTGTGGCAGCCAGTGAGCATGATCAGAACGGTGCCCGGGGTGATGCTAGCTCAAAGTCTCCTCACACGCTGGCTGAAGGGCTTTTTGCCATGACATACATAGCAGCTTTCTAGGCACATCCTCAGTAGGGTAATACCCAGGGATTTTGCAAATCTTTACCCCTTGAGTTCCTCCATTCTTATCACCACCAACAGGCTTTGAAATAGTAGCAGGCACTTTTTCTTTCTCCTTCCTTTCAATCCGGGTTTTGGGGGCAGCATATTTCTGCTTGTACATGGCTCTCCAGGAATACATTGCAGACCTGGAGTACCTACCAATCCCTCGGGCCAGGACTGGGTTCTGACCGCAATGCTTTCGAGGCTTTTTGCCCTTTTCAGCTGCATCTTCCTTTTTGTTCTCTTTTTTTTCCTTTTTTGGCCTTCTTTTCCTTGGGTGGCTTTTTGTCGGCCATCTTGAGACATGGGAAAGATTCAACAATGTTTAAAGTGATTTTGTCATTTTAAAAATAAGAGGCAGGATTTGAACTGGAGTTTTCCTAACTCAAGGTCTAATAATCTATCTACTTCACCACCTAGCTGCATATGTAAGTTAATGAGAGAAAGGACTACTATTCATTATGTCTCTTTGTCCACATCCAGTGATATCTAAGGAATTGAATTTGACTGAAAGTCCTGCCTTGGATATTTACTAGCTATGTGACCCCAGGCAAGTCATTTCAACCCTCTGTGACTCAATTTTCACATCTGTAAAATAAGGAGGTTGGATTTATTCTTCTCTAAGGTTCTTTTCAGAATGAAATCTTAAACTCTATAGCCCAATGAAATGACATTAAATTCATTTTAAAAGAATTGCTTCAAACAATTATCAAAAGTAGATATAATAAACTTATTTATCAATGTTTTCCCCACCTTTTTTTTATCTTTCTTTTTCTGTCAAAGTAGTATATATACACACAAACACACACATATATATGTCTATGTATGTATATACATACATGGTATTAAACTAAAAGGATTTAAATTTAGATCCAGGGGAGTACTGTTCAAATTTCAGCTCTCTTTCTGATTATCTGTATGATCCACAGTCAATCATTAATCCTCTCATCTATAAACCTAGAGGATCGGACTAGATGCCCACTTAGTTCTCTGCCAGTTACAAATCTATGAACCTATATTGCTAATATATTAGAAATTAGTACATTCATCTAGGGGCAGTCAAATTGTTCAGCAAATAGAAGTCAAGGTCTGCAATTAGGAAAACCTGAATCCACATCCAGCCTCCGAGATACTTACTAACTCCATGACTTTGGACAAGTCACTTATCCTCTGTTTGCCTTAACCAGCTGAAAAAGGAAAAGGCAAACCACATGTTATAGGAATCTGAAGATCTTCACTGCCCCTAGGCCCTTTGCTAAAGTAACTACGAGACTCTGAGAACCTTCCCCGATTTGAAAATATACTCTGCCACTAATAGTCTGAATGTGATCACGTGGAGCCTGGGGTGGGAGGCTTGTTCTTCGGAAATGCCCACACCTTGTAGCTTTGTGATTGGGCAGTGGGTCAAGAGGGCTGTGACATTCTCTGAGCCAGGAGAAGGCTATATATAATACCCTGATATGAGGTTTTGCTTTTGTGCTCACTTTGAGAAGAGTTGTGTGATTTGGCCAGATGAGACTCTGGGAAGCCGTTGAGCCCTCCCTCCCCTTTGAAAAACCAAGATGTTGGTGCTTCCCTCTCTGGTAACTGAATAGGTAACTGATGTAATGGTCAGATGGTTTGGAAGCTCGTCTGCTGATCTGTTTCTCTGTCTGCTTGTAACTTGTGCTTATAACTCGTGTTTATATTCTGTTTGCATTCTCTGAAGTTCAGGGTGCTGACTTTTCCCCCTGAACTAGGTAAATGATATACATTTGATTGATGAAAGTGAGATTATTAACCCATTTTGAGTTGCTTTCCTTTAGAAAAGCAGATTTAAGAACCTGTGCTAGCAGCCACCCTGGGTATGCTAGGGTGCTTGCTGATACACCACACTAGTATCTTTGCCAAGAAAACCCCCTGGACAGTATAATCCATAGGGTCACAAAGAGTCAGACATGACTGGACAACAACATTCATTCAGTAAACATTTATCAAGTACTTACTCTGTGCCAGACATTGTGCTAAGCTTTTGGGATATGAAAGGAGGCAAAAGATGGTCTCTGCCATCAAGGAGCTCACAATCTAATGAGGGAAACAACATGCAGACAAATACATATGAAGCAATCTACATACAAGATAAATAGGAAATAATAGAGGGAAGGCCCTGGAATTTAAAGAGGTCAGAGAAGACTTCCTGTAGAAGTGGGAATTTTAGTTGGGACTTAAAGGAGAGCAGGAGTTCAGTAGTCTGAGTGGAGGAGGAAGAACATTCCAGGCATGGAGGACCCCCAGAGAGAATGCCTGGGGCCAAGAGATGGAGGGTGTTGTATATAGAACATCCAAGAGGTTAGTGTCACCTGGTGGAAGAGTATGTGTTATAAGAAGACTGGAAAGGTAGGAAGGGGCTAGTCTATGGACGCTTTGAATACCAAACAGAGCATTTTTCATTTGTTCTTGGAAGCAATAGGAAGCCACTGAAATTTACTGAGTAGGAGTGGGTGACATGATCAAACATCAACTTTAAGAAAAGCATTTTGGGGCAAGAAAAGAGAAGAGTAAATAAGTTCAAGAACCGTCTTATACAGGTCGCTCAGCAGAATCCCATTCCTTGTATTATGTATCACTCATAAAATTAGTCAAAATGATTTCCCCCTTTAGACAGTATCATACGGATCAAATCAATGGTGCTGAGCAAAGTAACACAAAAGAAGCAGGAAAAACAATCAGAAATCAGAATCATTTGGTCACCAACTCCACATATTTCTGAGGGATTAAGAGAGAATTCTTTAGAGGAGTCCTGAATCTCTGCCCTACACAGAGAAGGGAAAAGCACACAGAAACAAACAAGCCTTGAGCAGTAAATACTAGCCTAGCCCACATTCCGCTAGTCGAGTGCAGACTGGAGGTCAATTTCAAATGCTCTCGCTAATGTCATTAGTTTCTAATGGACAGATCTGCAACAATATATTTTTTTTTGCCTTCATCAGTTACTTCAGTTGTAATGCTCTGAAGTTTTTAAAAGATGCTTTTAAAAATCCTTTATGATTAAATATAACTACAAACAATGGTTTAATTTTACCTTCACCTGTATATTTTACAGTGTTCTCTTCTATACTATTGTATTTTATCTATTCAAACAGCAAGCACTTTTTTAAATGCCCACCACATACTACATGAAGAAGATCAAATCAAAAATGAACCAGTGCCCACTTTCAAGAAGCCTATAAAGTAAAGGGAGCATTATTATTCTCATTTATTTTCATATTTCAAAAGATTTATGATTTAGTGGGTACTTCTTTCATGAATATAGCATATAACCTCTTTAAGGCGTAGTCTATTGTTTAATGAGTAATTGTGGCAGTAAGGATGAAGATGATGATACTGATGATGATGGTGGCGGTGGTGGTGATGACAAAAGCAACGACACCTACAGCAACAACAATCACTACCTGGTCAGCAACCCTTTACTATCTAGTTTTACACATGAGGAAATGAGGTTCAGAAAGGATAAATTCAATGCATTAAAAATGTATCAAGTGTACTACAGTTAGAGAACTATACTATGTATGTGAGGGGCAAAAATTGAAATAACCACCGCCCTTAGGGAGACTGCCATCTACTGTGGGTGCTGTACAAAGTGATTTCTAGGAAGAGAGGATAGTAACAACTTGGAGCCACAATGGAGATCAGGAAGGGCCTCATGTAGGAGCTCAGCCCTGAGATGTGCTTAGAAGACAGCTTGGCATTCTAAGCAGGGTTAAGGAGGGAATGCATTGCTAACATGCAGAACTAGAGAAGTAAAGGCAGGAGATAGTATACAGGGAACATCTGGTGAAATGGAGAGTGAAATAATTAACTAATAATAATAATGTTTAGACAGCACATAAAATATGTCAGGCTTTGTGCTAAGTGCTTTACAATTATTATTTCACTTCATGCTCACAACAACCCTAAGAGGTAGGTTCTATTATTATCCCCATTTTAAAGTTGAGGAAAATGGTTAAATTACTTGCCCAGGATCACAAGGCTAGTTATTATTTGAGGCTGGATTTCAACTTAGATATTCCTGAACCCAAGTTCACTTAGCTGCCTTTTTATAAAGTGAAATATATAAAAGGGAGTGATAGGAAATAACACTGGGAAGTTTGGTGAGAGTTATATCAGGCCAGGTCTTAAATCATTTAATGAAAGACACATAACAAGTAAGAGGTGGGAACCCTAACATTCATGGCTGATTTTTTTGAACAAATGATGACACATGATTGGCTGAAACTCTTATATTACCAGATAATGACACTTGGAAATTGAGAATTATATTGTTTCTGAAAGTGCCCTCTGAGTTTCATTCCTTTTTTAAAATGTATTTTTTTTTAAATAAAGTAACAAGAGATGACTTGAGTGGAATCATCTTAAATGCTTATACAATGCAAAGGAGCTAGGTGAAAAATACAGGGGAAAATGTTTTGTCTTATAAAATGTTTTAATAGTTTAATTTTTTTATTCATTTCTGCAATTTAAATCTGACTGTTCAGGCTTGAATTCATTGCTCTTTCCTTTTTGGAATTTATCTTTTCCCTTGACACCCTGTACTGCATATAGAACTTATCAAATTAGCTTCATTCAAAAAGTTTCTATCAAAGCAATTCAGATAGAATAAAATGAAAGCTGAAAGTATTTCTATTCTTCTAATGAGGATTAAGCCAAGGTTTGGAAGCCCTAGATATTTGCTTCAGTAAGCAGAGTTGGTCTTACATACAGATGCAGGAGGCAGTCTATCTGGCACTGAGAAGACCTTACTCATCCTATTGCATCCAGACTTCCCTTACTCATGACTGATACCTGAAATGATAGAATAATAACTTGTTTTCAGAATCTAAAAAAAAAAAGTATTTCAGCAACAATAACAAAATAGGATCAGAACTTTGTAAAATGGAAAAATGTCACGGAGTCTGTAAGCAAAGCAAACACTTGGATTAAAATCCTGAATCTGCAATTCATTCTCCGTGAGTCTTTGAACAAATCATTTCCCTTTTCTGGTCCTCAGTTCTCATCTGTCACATGACTGGGGTGGACTACATAGCCTTGACAATGCCTTCTAGCTCTAAATCTGTGATCATAAGAAACCTATTAGCAGTATAGATAGCAGATTCTTTCCTGAACGTAGATTTTGAAATCAATGTGTATTTAATCATCAAGCCTACCTACAGTGTTAAGTGTCAGGAAATGTAGTAGATACTGAAGGTAAAATCACAAAATGGAAACAGGCTTTCCTCTCATACACGGAGCTTCCATTCTGTCAGGGAAGCAAAATGTAGAGATAGGTAAAAACAATTCACACAAAATAAATAAAAGGCAATTTCAGTTTTGAGGAAGCACTAGCAGTCAGTGGGATCAGGAGAGTGATCATAAAGGAAGTGGCATTTGAACTGAAATTTGAAGGGGTTTATGGCTTGTAAATGACAGAAGGGAGGCAGGTGTGCATTTCACACATGACAGACAGCCTATGCAAAGGCATGGAGTTGGAAGCTGAATTTTTTTTCAAGGAACAAGTTTGGCTGAAACTTAGAGTACACAAAGGAGAGTATGTGTAATAAACCTTAAAAGGTAACTTGTAGTCAGATTGAGAAAGGCTTTAAGAACCAGGATAGTATGTGTTTTATCCTAAAGGCAATTTGGGGCTGCTGGAATTTCTTGAGCAGAGGAGAGACATGATCACACATGTGCTTTAGGAATATTGTTTGGGTGTATTTGTGGAGAAGAGATTAAATAAGCAACAGGCTTGAGATATAGCGATTAATTAGACACTTAATACAACAGTTCAGAGGAGAGGAAAGGAGAATCCAAACTTAGAGAGTAGCTACATGAGGAGGAAAAAGGAATTAAGACTTAAAGATATTATGAGGGTGAAATCAACAAGACTTGGGAACTGATGATATTTGAAGGATAGAGAGAATGAGGCTATAAGTATGAATAGTGGGTTACTTGATGGAAACTAGGAAGTTGGGAAGAGGTAGGTTTAGATAAAAAGATGACATATTTTGGAAATGCTGAGTTTGAAAGTCATGTTGGCAATCCAATGGGACATATCAAATAAGCGTAGGGAATGAAGGATTGATTAACTTTTAGGAGAGAAAAATAAGATTGATATATGCACACACACACACACCCATATATATATATATATTTAAATATATATATATATATACATATATGTAAATATACACAAATGTGTATAGATAGAGCAGTAATAATTGAATATATGCTTGTGTTGCATATGTATATGTATAAATTTATATGTTGCATATGTGTAAACATGTATTTCAACAAATGAAACATACTTATATATACATATGTAAGTGTACCTGCTGTATCTACTTATCTATACAAAATATGTGTGATTTACCTAAATTTGGTAACTGAACCCTTGGAAATGATATTATAGTCTCATTGCACAGAAGGAATTTAGAGAAAGAGAAGGTTCAGAATGCCAGGATGTAGTGTGGTATATACCCACACAGAAAGGATGTAGGAAAGCACTGAGATAGATCAAGTAGGTAGGAGGAGAATAAAGAAAAAAAAGCAGTAACATTACCAACATACCAGGAAGAGAGCCATCAACAGTGTCGAAGAAAGGTCCAAGCATAAAGACTGAGGTATTTGGATTTGGGGACTGAGAGATACTTGGTAACTTTGAAACCAACAGTTTCAGTTGATTTTTGAAGGTCAGCTGGAAAAAGCACACTAGCACATTGGGTAATTTGGAGAGGAAAGAAAGGAGGGGGTACTACCTACTGGCAAGGGGACAGGTTCAAAGCAAAAAGGCTGAGAGCACTAAATTTTATCCAGAATTTTGTGCAGAATTTTATCCAACACTAGCCGTGATGTGATATTCAATTGTAGTTTTGCTAGTATCCATAATAGTCAGAAAGAATTAGGTCTTTAAAACTTGTCTTTTTTGCCTTGAATCTTTGTATGTAAAGAAAGAAAAATGTCTTCTCCATACTCCTTATTTTATAAGCCATGTATTTTACCGAATGTTGAATTTATAGACCAGATCCTGAACTGTTCAGGCCAGACTGTGAAGTAAATAGAATCTTCCTTTTTTTTTTCTGAAATCTCCAAACTGGGTTTCAGCACCCTCCCCTCAAGAAATATCCTAGGCTGCATGCTGTCCAATAGTTGTTCAGGCCCCACACAAGACATGGCTCCGTTTTTCATCCTTTAAAACCTTGCTACTTTTCATTCTTTTCCCTTAGCATCTTACCCAATTGCCCAGTCACTCAATTGATGGACAAATACTTACTGAATGTTTATTATTTGTGAAACAGTCTGCTAAGTGTTCCAAGCTCTCTTCTGATCGAATATGAGTTAAGTAATAAGTCAGCTCTTTCTTGGCTGTGCACTGCCCTTTTTTTGTTGTCCAAACCCATGATTTCAATGGCATAAGGAAAGTTGTCTGCCAATGCATATCACTAACTGTTTTGCAACTTAAACCCTTAGAAAGATGTCTAGGGTGCTAACAAGTTAAGTGACGGCTCCTTGTCACCCACTCACAAAGACAGGCCTTGAACCCAGGTATTCCTGGTGCTGGCTCTCTACCTACTGCTTCACTCTGTCCCATAAACTTAGTATATAAATCCACTCAAAACTCCAGTTTCAGGAAAAAGACTTACATGAACTAGTTTAAACTGAAGTAAGCAGAACCATGAAAACAATATGTGCAATGACTACAACAATGTATATGGGGAAAAACATCAAGAGCTATACAATGATTAAAAAAAAATCACAATGTAGAATTACAACAGACAAGCACGGCCCCAAAGAAGAGATAGGAAAAGAAACATCCCCATTATTCCTTTGTAGAGGGTGAAGCACTGCAGATGTTGTTAGACTTTTTTTTTTAATATATTGATTGGCCTCGCAGACTTTCTTTTCTCTCTTTTTTTTTCTTTAAAAAAATCTTTCATCTTAGGAATGACTCACTGACAGATGAAAAGGGAAAGATTCTAGTGGAAATTTAGGCAATATAATATTTGATATTTTTAAAATGCCCAAGATACTGGGTATATGTGTGTATATCTGTTTATGTATAGAGAGAGACAGAGACAGAGAGAGAAACAGAGAGTATACATACACACATATACACTTTATATATATGTATATATATGTATATACACGCACACATACATAAATACATACACTCTGTATGTTTACATATACTGGGTACATAATACATAACACACTGTGTCTATATACATACATGTACATGTATTATGTATATGTATTATGTACATGTGTGTATATTAGATATATGTACACATAGGTGTGTATGGATGCGTAGGTGTGTATACTGAGTATATACAAGTCACTGTGATGCCAAAATAAGAAATTGAAAGATACTTCTCCTCAGTCAAGCCTTTCAAACTTTTTATAAAACATTCACTTATTTGATTTGTAACTAGCAGTTCTCTACCACAGCTCTGATACTCAGAAGAAAGACACCATCTATTACCTACCCCATTCTTGAAACCTGTCGACTAGGCACTTTGTCCTCTTTTTTCATGGTCCTTGAAAACTCAGGATTATGGGAACTAACATGAGAGCAGGTTATAAGTGAAGAATATTTATTATAAGATAAATCTGCTGAAAAACAGCAAAATCCACCCTATGTACATACATATGTACATTTAAAGTATACTAGAGTTCATTCAGCCTAGTGACCTCATAAGTACTTCATATTTTAATTATTTGAGTAAATTTATTATATGTGTATGTTTTCCAAAAAAGTCCTTCTCTGATGCCCCATCATGGTGTACAATTGATTCAGAGTTATTGAAAATTCTGTCAATAGGACATGAGCTTTGGTGGGTCATGGTATAATAAGGCAGAACAAATAGTGGAACATTTTATAATGCTTTGAGGCTTACAAAGGACTTTACTTAAGTTATCTCATTCAATCTTTTCAAGAACTCTGTGAGATAGGTGCTATTATCATACCCATTTTACAGGTAAGGAAACTGAGACTCAAACACTTTAGACTCAAAGTGACTTAATGATGATTGTTGATCTAATAAGTGGCTAAAGTGAGATTTGAAGTAAAGTCTTCCTGCCATCAAATTCAGTACTCTATCCATGTACTATACCATGGAGCTGAATAGACACCAGAATTGTAGACTTAATGAGGGAAAGAGGCCTTATCAAATTGTTTTGGTTTCATCTCTGTATCCTGAGTGCCTAGTACAATGTTTTATTTGCTTTCTTAGTGCTTAGACATTTGCTGGATTGAATGAGTTTCTGTAATTTGATTAATCATGTTGTTGTTCAGCCATTTCAGTCATGTCTGACTCTTTGTGAACCCATTTGGGGTCTTTTTGGCAAAGATACTGGAGTAGAGATAGTGGAGTTGCCATTGGTTTATCATAGAATTCAATAATCATAGGTGCAGCACCTAAGTGACATGGTGGGTAAAGGTGTTGGGCCTATAGCCAGGAAGGCATGAGTTCAATTCCTACCTCAGATACTTACTAGTTGTGTGACCCTGGGCAAAAGATTTTACTATGTTTGCCCCAGTTTCTCATCTATAAAATGAGCCAGAGAAGGAAATGACAAATCACACCAGTACTTTTGCAAAGAAAATTCCAGATGGAGATATGAGGAGTCAGACATGACTGAGAATGACTAAATAACCATAAGATAATTATAACATTTATAAATGCAATGAACTTTTGGGATCTTTAATATGAACCCTTTCATTTTACAAGTAAGTAATCCACCTGAGGTCCCAAAATCCAACTATACACATACGTGCACACACACACACACACACACACACACACACACACACACATTTCCACTCTTGGCTTTGCATATCCAGTGCCTAGCATAGTGGCTTGGTGATTGATTGAGTGCAGACTGAACCCAGGTACTCTGACTTCAGATCCATAATTCTTTCCACTTGGCCATGATATCTTCCATCAGTTTGGGATGGTCAGAGATTGGATTTTTATTGATTAGATTTTATACACTGCCTAACACAGAACTCTTTCTGAGGATGATTATGATGTTAGGGAAAGGACATAACAGCCAACTCACAGCAGAGAAAGAAGGCAATCCACCATCTCATCTCTTTCTAGTGAATTCCTTGCACAAAAGGCCACTCTTCAGAATGAAAATGAGTGTTTTAAACCTTTCAGAGGCAGTAAACAAATGTCTCTGGACAATTTGGTTAATGTGCTGGACTGTCTTCGCCCCATTAGGATCTAGTCTCAGAATTATGAATGACAAATAGAAGAACACAACTCTCTGCTAATTCCATTTTTACAATAAAACAAATGCAATGTCCTTTATTTTTCTTTCCCTTGCTCCCTCCCCACCATATTCCAAGTAAGATGATAAATAACAGCAGGTTTAACAATATTGATGGAAGGCTTTCTGCTATGTAAACCGGCTCTCTCCACAAATTTATCAGGGCCGTTGGGAACAGTGGGAGCAGAACTGAAATTTCATTAATATGCCCCCATAAGCAAAGAGGGAATGAATCTTATGTCTGCCTCTCCAAAGACTTAGAATGACTTACTCATCTAGCTGTCTAGATACCTTCTGGATGGAAATATAAGAGTAAAAATTGAATCAGCTTCTATCAAAAGGCAAAGAATATAAACACAAATTTACTGTATGTTGTTATACTGTGAGTGTCATTTGCATCTAACTAAAGACAAACCACACAACAGGAGCTACATTTAGGATATTACAGGACTGGAAACCAGGCTTGTTCCTGTGA
This sequence comes from Pseudochirops cupreus, assembly GCA_028627135.1. Lineage (NCBI taxonomy): Eukaryota > Metazoa > Chordata > Mammalia > Diprotodontia > Pseudocheiridae > Pseudochirops > Pseudochirops cupreus. The sequence continues at coordinate 346,843,876 of CM053582.1, read as the reverse complement.
TATAGGTGGCTATGTTGTTTCATTTTCAGACAAAATTCTCTGGAAGTGAAGCTTAGAGAACAGTTTGAGCTGAGATGGTACTTCTGTTCATCTTTTATTTCTAAACGTAGTACTTGAGGCTAACAAGACATTTCAGTGAGGTGGGCTAGTATAGTGAAAAGAGTCAGAAGATCTGAGTTTAAGTCCAATTCATGTTGTTGACTAGCTTTGTGACCTTGGGAAAATAATTTCACTAGAAAAGCCCTAACTGGGTTGCTGTGAGGATAAGATTAAGTAAATGAATATGAAAAAACTGAGTAAACAAAAGTACTGCAAAAGTATTAAGCATCCTAATATTTCAGAGGCAGCTAGGTGGCACAGTGGATAGAACATTGGCCCTGGAGTCAGGAAGACTTGAGCTCAGCTCTGGCTTTAGATGCTTACTTGCTATGTGACCCTAGGCAAGTCACTTAAGCCTGTTTGCCTTACTTCCTCACTCCAGTATCTTTGCCAAGAAAACCCCAAACCGGGTCACAAAGAGTCAAAGAGGACTGAAAAATGATTGACTTTTTTTTTAATTCCAGTATTTCAAAACCGAGAAATTTTTCAGGATGTTATTTGTTTACATGTGTGAGGCTCTCTCCACAGTACAGATGGACAGTATAAGATGGTATAGCAAAAATCAGTCAATCAATCACCTGATTCCCAATCTTATGGTAATGAGCTTCTCCAAACTTAACTAGGGTGGGCCTCAGATGACAGATGTACATGGCATGACCAAATTTGAATCTATGAATCTTAATAAAAATTTGAGTTTTTATCCTCCCATACTATTCTAATTTGCTTAACAACCTATTATGAATCTCTCTCTCTCTCTCTCTCTCTCTCTCTCTCTCTCTCTCTCTCTCTCTCTCTCTCTCTCCTATCCAGCTATCCCTCCAGCTATAAATTCAGCTAATTATCCATCTTTGGACCAATCCTGTGCGGTCTTTGGTATAGAAAACTATCAATAAAGAAAGCTCTCTGGCAAAGTAGATCAACACTTGTTCTGCAATTTAGAGTCTTAGAGATTTGCCTAAGTATCTAGCGTGTGTAAAAGAAAGAATTTGATCACTAGCCTTCTTGACTCTGAATCTGTGTTCCCTAAACACAGCTTCTTCCCATAAATTCAATTAAACTTTTTCCCCCCTCAATTCAAATGTTAGGCAGTGCCACCTCCAGAAATTGATGGAAAACAGACTCATAACTGATTATTAAGGAAAAGGAAGAAAATTTGAAGAGTTAGTTGTCAAACAAGATAATGACTTCAATAAATTCCTAAATGAATCCTGCTTTTTATTTATCCCAAACTGTCTACTCTCAAATTTCAAGAAGCAGCACTTAGTTCAAGCCTCCTAAGACTACATAAGTCTTCCTCTACCTTTGTTGATTTTTGTAGGCATTAATTATTAATTGCTGCCTATTACTTTGTTGGTTTTCTCTGACTGTAGCACTGTATGGTAAGAAAAGCTTTGAGCTAGGTATCAGAACTCCTAAGCATGGTACAATTCAGTAACTAGGAATGAGATCTTAGGCTAGTCATATCACCTTTTTAGGCTGTGGTTTTCTCAGCTGTAAAATTAAGTAATTGGATAAAAAGCTTTCTGAGGTCCTGTTCAGCTCCAAACCTGAATGACTCTGATACACTAGCAGGCAAAGAATCCTGCCACTATCATCCTTCCATGTATCTGCTACAAAGTATCCAAACGATTGCGTTGCATCTCTAGGTTTTTTGTTGTTGTTGTTTTTTCTTGCTCCAAATTCTTCTTGACTTTCACGCCAGTTATCTTCTATGTTGTTCTTCTCTTTGGATGAAGAAGTTGACCACTGCTCAAGAGTATCTTTTGTTTGAGACCAGGACTGTGCTTAGCCATTGAGGGTTTTGTACAAAAGGACCCTTTGGTTATTATTGCTGAGAACTATTCAGCTAGAAAGGAAAGTGCATTATCTGTCTCTCATTATGAATCTCTCTAGCCATCTCTTCTTAACTCCTGCCTCAGCTTCTGATAATGTTCTGAAATAGTTACCTTCAGGGCTGACATTTATCATGTCAGTTTTAGCCTTGAAGTGGATCTCAGTTTAGAAAGCATCTTAGAAATCCATTAGGGTATCCTTGAGTAATGCAAATGGGCATTTGGAGTCAGAGAAGGTGTCATGGGTTTAGTACTTTTCCCCCAGCTAATAGCTGAGCTTCCCTGATCAGCAACTCTATTCCATTCAATGAAACTGAGTTGGAGCTGCTAAAATACTGAAGACTATCTTGCCTCCTTTCTTCACCCCCATTATCTCTTATCCTGCCATGCCCTCATTAATCACCTTGGCTGCCCCAGGCCAGGGAACTGAGCTGTCAATGGGGAATCAGTGACTGCTTTATGTTCCAGGGCATCTGTCTTTATTGGACTACCCTGTAGTTCTAACGTGTTCATGAATGTGAGTATTTCTGTCTTTCTCGTTACACTCAAAGCAATAGTGAATTTGCAGAAGGATGATTTGTTTCTGTAAGTAGTAAGATAGTTGTTCTTCTTGGAGACATCTCAAAAAAAATTAATATATTGCTGCATTCTTTGATGATAATCCTATCTAAGACTTTTTAAGCTCTGAGGGTACTTGAATGGACAGTTTGAGATATTTATTTTCTCTATGTACTGATAAAGTAATGATTGATTGTAGTGAGATGGCTTTTGAAATGGATATTTCAATAACTGAGTAGTGGATGTCAAAGCACTTACATATAGATATGTGTGCCTTGTAGTTACTTCCTGAATATTACTTGCAACAAGTTATTTGTGTATAATATTAAAAATAATACAAAAGGGGGACAGAGCCAAGATGGCAGCATAGCAGCAGCAACATATCGCAGCTCTCACATAGCCACCCCAAAATACCCATAAAATAGGACTCTAAACCAATCCTAGAACTCCAAAACACACACAAAGATACTTCCCACTAAA
>CM053582.1:346790093-346840407 GCA_028627135.1 Pseudochirops cupreus | reverse complement strand
GGGAGAAAATCTGAAACTCAAGTGATTGTGGAACAGAATCTTGTAAATGAAAAGTAAATGAGTAAGTAAAAAAAATAAATGAATAAATAAATAAATAAATAAAAAATAAGTGGATGGGGGGTGGAGAAAGTAGAAGAGTGGAGAGATAGATTGGGCCAAGTTATGGAAGACTTAAGTAAAATATAGGAGTTTAGATTTTATCCTAGAGGCAACAAGAAGCCACTGGCTTTGATAGAGTATGAGAGTCAGATCTACATTCAAGAAAAATTGCTTAGACCCTATAATATGGTATGAACTGAAGTCATGAGAGACTTGGAACAGGAAAACTAGTTAGGAACATGTTGCAATAAGCTAGGTGAGAAATAATGAAGTCTTGATTTAAGGTGGTAGCTGTGAGGGGTGGGAAGGGGTAAAATGTAAAAGATATTTCAAAGATAGTAAGAGAAAAAATATAACAAGTTATTGGATAAATATGTTGAGGGAGAGTAAGGCATCTAGAATAATGTTGAGGTTACAAATATTGAACACTGGAAATACAGTGATGCCTTCCACACAAAGAAAGAAGTTAGGAACAGGGAGGATTGAGCATGATGGGGGAAAAGGGGGGTGAAGATGAAGATTTCTTCACCATTAGTCAGTAGTGGACACATTGAACCAGATTAGAAGAAGCACAATGATACCTAATCTTTATTGCCATCATACCTTTTAGTTAACCCTGTACCTTTAACCTCTATTACCTAGCCTTAAGTTGTACTCTGCAATCCAAATTAACGTAAGGATGGCAGCTTCTGCCCTAGTCTATGAAGGGTTTTTGTTTTTGTTTTGTTTTGCTTATGTGATACTGCAGGCAGGAAGAATGGTTACAAAGAGTTTGTAGAGGTATAGCTGGGGTATGAATAAAGCTTAGAACAGGGGCACAGCAAGAGATAAATTATGATGATGAAGACTAAGAGATAGGGCCACAAATACTGGATTTTAAGACCACGTGGATTTAGAAGTTAACATAAAAGGAAGAATTTTTTAAAATAGGCGGGGGATGTGTGACAATTTCTAGTCCCAAGAAAGAAATGATGTTTTCTCTGATAAGAAAGTCTAGTTACGATTAGGGTTAAAATGATGGTACCACTGCAAGGGACACACACACACACACACACACTCACAGACACACACACAACACATATATACATAGATACACACATCTATATACATATATATATTAAAAGTAGCATGTACCTTTTCTAGCTCTTTTGAAACAATGAAGGGACAACACTGAACAGAGGCTAAATGTGGAGATTGAAACTATGTCATTAACTATGCCAAGGAAAACAGTATAGGGATACACAATAAAGACTATATAAACCTTTACGGAGAATCTCTTTTAACTTATTTGATGCATTCTCTTATTTAGGGCATAGCAATGCATCCCTCCATTCATCTCATCATCCATTTTTCTTGCTTTTTGTTTTCTAATAGTTAATTTTTAGTGATAATTTTGAGGAAAGTAGAGGGGAAGGGGGGAAAGGAGAGGAGGGGAGGAGAAGGAAAGGGAGGGAGAAAGGGAGGGAGGGGAGGGGGAGAGGGAAGGGGAAGGGAGGGGAAGGGAGACAGATGCAGACAGACACAGACATGGAGACAATGAAATAGGCACAAAGAAAGAAAGACAGAAGGACTCATAGACATGAGGAAACAGAGACAGGAAGAGAAAGATAGAGGCACAGACAAAGCAAGACAGAGTCGAAGATGGCAAGACGGAAATGAACAGACAGATACAGAGGGAAATATATAGAGAAAATGAGGACAGCTGAGCAGCTAGGTCTTGGATGGCATGAAAAAAGAAAGTCAAATAAATGTGGTGGGTTTTTTTCATTTTTTTTTTTATCACAGGTATAGTAAGTCTCTCTAAAAAGTGAAGTGTCCAAAAGACTATAGAAGGGGAGAACATAAATTCGACCCATTATATATGTTTTAATGGTGCCTCCCCTCAGACCAAGTTTGTCTTACGATAGCACATCTCACACCAATCAAAAGCAGGTGGCATGAGACCAATGAAATCTCTTTGCCCCACCTGTTCTATTCTGGGCACCACATCCTAGCAGATTGCAAGAGAGCTGTATGATGGGTATTTTTTCCTACTTATAGCATTAACTTTTACTCTATACCACATGCTTGCGCAGGTGTGTGTGTTCCCCCGTGTACAAGTGTGTATGTTGCAGGGGGTGGGAAGGGGGGGAGAGGACAGGGATGGGACAATTGAGACTTTGTTGTGTTGCCAGAGCTTTTAGCCAGGCCATGCTGTTTTGAAAGCAAACAGCATCTCTGTGCTTTCAGAGGTAATGGAGCTGTTAAGACTCTATTTAGGCGTTTATAAGAAAAGGCCAGAACTCATCACAGACTGTAACAATGGGTTATCTCTTACCCTGGTTATTGGGTAGGGGAGCCCCTCCTTCTCCTACTGTTTTCCCTTGATAGAATCGTGATCTAATGAAGCCACCTACCTAGCTCTCAGGGGAGAGCCGGCAAGGAAGAGGGAAAGAAAGAAAGTAGATGAAAGACACCTGTAATAAAATAGAGAAAAGAATAATGCAGGCTGAGAGGGAGTTAGTGAAAAAGAAAGAGAAGAAGAGAAATAACAAAAGGAAGAGAAAAGGAGCCTCAAGAAAGGATCAAGGAGAAAGGGAGATAACCAAAAAGAGGGGGAAAAAGATCAAAAGAAAGGGAGGGTAGAGTGGTCCTGAATCTGACATCAGTTCATCTGAAATTGTCTCTTCTGGGAGCTGTTCTGCTAGGGCTGGGTTTCCATGATTGTAGGTTGGTACACACACACACACACACACACACACACACACACACACACACACACACACACACACACACACACACCCTTAAACTCTTCAATTATTTCTTTACAAAGTTCATTCATGTGAATGGGAATCTCAGTAGCACCTAGACTAAAAGTTTCCCCTTACTGGGTTCAGGAGAAGGAGGGACCCTCCTCATCATTCATGTAAGAACAGTGATTTAAAACACTGCTTGATTTGGTCCAGGTAAAGATTCCTTGTGTATGTCAGTTCGGGTTGAGATAGGAAGATTATATAGGAAAATGATTATAGTGTAAAAATAAAATGCATTAATTAAAAAAACAAACAAAACAAAAACAAGACAACAACATTGCTGGGCCAAAAGTAAATCACAAATAAATCTCTTACTGGAGATTGGGGTAGGGATTGGTCGCTGAATAATTTTCCTTCTGTGAGGAGGTGGTAACTGGAAGGGTCTACCTTTCTCTTTGCTATGTTCAACCTGCTTTCTGCAAATTACTCAGCCTGCCCTCCCCCACCCCCACCTCCACGCCCACCTCCACCCTCCACCTAGTCTCTTACCCCATCCTCAGCAAATTGCCAAGGCCAATACCGCTAGAGGGAGATGGGGATTGAGTAGGCCAGAGAGACAGGCAGCAGCGGCTCCAGACAGTGCGTTGCTTCAGAGCCAGGCGCAGCTTTGCTGCCCTCTAGCCCTAGATGTGGTTCAAAGCTCTTTCCCCACAGCCCCAGAAAAAAGAAACTCGATTGTACTCTATCTTCTGAACTTCTTTAGCCAGCAGTAAGGAAGATTAAATAAATATAGAGTTTGAAGAAGCAAAGCCTGCACTGCCAAGATGTAATTTGCATTCATTCATTCATTCATTCATTCATTCAATGTAACCTTGTTGGAAGGAGAAAGTAGAGGGGTGTCAGAGGAATTTACAATCTAGATTCAAAGGCAGATTAATATATACATGACAATTTGCTGATTACATACTACTTAGTATTTTTTTTCTATGTGCTGTGCTGCATATAGACTATAAGGGCAAACAGAAAAGAAAGAAGGATTTAATAAGAGCCTTTTATAGACTAGCCCTGGGGTGGGGAGCCTGCCACCTTGAGACCACATGCATAGCCTTCTAGGTCCTTGGGTGCAGCCTTTTGACTGAATCCAAGTGTTACGGAAGTCCTTTTATTAAGGGGATTTGTTCTGTGAAGTTTGTATTCAGTCAAAGGGCTGCCCTTGAGGACCTAGAGGTTCACATGTGGCCTTGAGGCCACAGGTTCCTGAGCTAGGCATTCTCCTAAGCAAATATTGACTCATTTGTTCCTCACAACAACCCTGGGAGATAGGTGCTATTATTATCATCCCTGTTTTGCAGTTGAGGAAACTGAGGCAGACAGAGGTTAAGGGACTTACCCGGGGTCACAGAGCTAGGGAGTATTTGAGGCCATGTTTAAATGCAAGTCTTCCTGGTTCCAGACCCAGGGCTGTATCCACTGTGGCATAAACATCTCTGCCTCTAAGGAAAAAGAAAAGAAAAAAAAATTCTTGTTTCAAACTGTGTATATTTGAATAAAATTGTCTTGATTCATGTCTTCCCACTACCATTTCTGTCTATGAACCGCCTACTCATTCTTCAAGACTCAGCTTAAATGTCTCCTCATTGAATCCTTCCCTTATCACCTCATCCAGAAATGATTTCTTTCTCATCTGCTCTCACAATACTATATAATCTTATGCACCTATAATGTTCCAGTGTGTATTAGGCTTATGTGTTGGTCTGAGGCTTGTACCCATTTCTTATATAAGCTATCAGATCATAGTTTTAGAGCCAGAAGGGATATTTTGTTGTTGTTCAGTGTGTCCAACTCTTCATGACTGCAGTTTAGCATTTTATCGGCAAAATTTTGGAGTGCTTTACCACGTCTTTGTCCAGCTTATTTTATAGCTGAGGAAACTGAGGCAAATATTATTGTGACTTGCCCAAGGTCACACAGATAATAAATGTCTGCAACTAGTTTTGAACTCAGGAAGATGAGTCTCCCTGAGTCCAGGCCCAGCACTCTGCACACTATGGCGCCACTAGCTTCCTAGAAGTGATATGAAAATCATTTATTTCCAACCACCTCCTTTTACGAATGAGGAATCTGTGATTTAGAAAGGGTGCTTAGCATTGCACAGCATTCAAACTCAAAGTCTTTCTGACTCAAAACAAAGCTACTCTATTCCTCCTAGATTTTAAACTCTTTGAGGGCAACAAACCAGTCTTATTTAACATTGTATCACTCAAAAGCCCTGTCATTGGGTGTTTAATAAATGTTGAATGAAAAAATGCATTTCTAATCCACTCTTATTTCACAAACCGAAATTTAAGTTAATCTTACCTATACCTCAAATGTTCACCTTTCAGTGTCTTGTGGAAAGCAGACAAAGGGGTGGGAAAAGACTTGGTGCAGTGGAAAGAACACTGGACTTGAAGCCCATAGACCGGAGTACCAGTTCTGCCACTTGCTCCCTGGGAGCAAGTGTCCCCATCAGGAAGAAAACAAAAAGGGTATGAGGAGCTGAGGACAACTAGAGGAGCTCTGCGATTCCTTCCAGGGGTCATCCTCTGATCCTGCGACTTGGAAGTCTGTTGAATCATCAGAGGCCTCAGCAGGTTTCAGGTATTGATGTCTAACCACAGGAACCCAGCAATAATCAAGCAGGCTACACACGGTGGATAGAGGGCTGGGCTTGGAATCTGGCAGATCTGAGATTGCATCCTGCCTCATTCAGACATTGAATAGCTATTTGATTCTAATCCACTTAATCTCTCCCACAGCCTCAGTTTCCTCCTTTGTAAAGTAGGAACAAATAGCACCTACCTTCCGGAACTGTTGTAATGATTAATTAAAGTAGCATAAGTAAACCTTAAAGCACAATTTAATGCTGTTATGATTGTTAATTGCTAATAGCAATGTAAAAAAAAAATTCCAGATCTTCCTAAACCCATTGTTTCCCAGATGATGATAAACAAACAAACAAGTGATCATCCACTGATGAGGAAAAAGAGAGAGACAAAGAGAGAGACAGATGGAGAAAGAAGGGGAGGATAGACTTACAGAGAGAGACAGAGAGACAGAAAGAGAGGAAGAGACACAGAGAGAGACAGAAAGAAAGAGAGAGAGAGAGACACAGAGACACAGAGGGAGGGGGAGTGAGAGAGAGAGAGAGAGAGAGAGAGAGAGGATGTCTTAGTGGTAAGAACAGTAAGTTTGATACTAAAGAACTTGTATATGTGTTTCTCCAAATGCTCTGAGGCTTGGGTTTCTCTTTGAAAAATGAACATAATATTCTGGATATTTATCACACAGATCAGCTGATAATGATTTTTGCATTCATTTCTTTAGTAATGTGTTTTAACTTTCTTTCTTGATAGTGTTGCTCAGCAATCCCCATACCCCATCCTTTAATCTATGACTCAGACACAAAGATATATGTGGTTCTCCATCCTGGGGTTTTGGTCAGGACCAGAGCAGTCTTAATAAGCTCAAAGCTTTTTGATTACGAGACACTCTTTTCTGGGTAGGCCCATGCCAGCTTGCTCGACAGAGGATTCCTTAGAAAATAAATCAATACTACCCAAAGGGCAGCTAGGTGGTATGGTGGATAGAGTGCAAGTATTGGAGTCAGGGAGATCTGAGTTCAAAATCAGCCTCAGAAACTTACTAGCTGTGTAACTCTGGATAAGTCACTTAAGCCTGTTTGTCTCAGTTTCCTTACCTGTAAAATGAGCTGGACAAGGGAATGGCAAACCAACTCCAGTGTTGTTGCCAAGAAAACCCCAAATGAGGTCACGGAGAGTTGGACACAACTGAAAACAATTCAGGAATGCCCTTACTCCCAGTCTACCAAAAAGGACTCAGAAGCGTGTCAGAAAAAGACTGGTTTGGCACTGCAAAGGTTTTTCAGTAGCTACTTGTAGTCATTGGGAGAAGGTTTACCATAGAGTCCTAGAATGAACATGGGCATAAGGATCTAGGGTAGATACCCTCAGACCCTTATGTTAATCCTGGACACCCTTCTCCTGACCCTGTGGGCTTTAACTGAGTGTGTTTGCCTGCTAGCAGATTTCTGGCCCCTCTGTCCTTAGCCCATCCACTCAGGGTGAGTTGGCTCTTGGTTCACCAGTCTAAAAGGAGGCCCATGTGCCAGCCGAGTTACACTGAGCCAGCACAGATCCCTGATAGCAACACTATTACCAGCACCGCTGGCTCTTCCAAGGAGAGGCAGGATGCAGATCTAACAAATAATAAATGAATAATGTAATCTAGTTTGTCCCAGCTCTGTAATCTCATGCACCATTTGGATAGCGCTCTTTTCAACTGCAGCTTGATTGTAATTTCCATTTGACTGAATATCCATGAAGTGATGACATGACCTCATGATTCTGTGGCTTGGACAGCTGTATTTCACAATAAAAAAGGGGACTGAGCTGGCTCAAACAACTTTAATTCTTTACCTAAAGCCAAATCAATCCCCTTCCCTCCACCCAGTTTTCAGAATGAGTTGAAAATGTTTATGGCAATGAACCATCCCTCCTACCTTGCTCCACCATCCCCACAAGGCTTTATCTCTGAAACACTTCCTGGAGATAATTTGTAGCATTGACTTTGAATTTCAGGGTGTAAAGGAGTGACCAAAGTTCAATCTTTTGTAGGCTGAACTCTTAATCTAAATCAGTTTAAGAAAAGTGAAGCTTCCATTAATTCTGAGCCAGGGTTAAGAGTATCCCTTAGCACTCCCTTAGGTAGAGAGGCAGGTAACTAGGGGTAGGAAAGGTTGTGAATGTCATCTTAGAAAGTCTTTTTATTGGCTGGTTTTGCTCAACTTTTTTTTTCCTATTATTATAAGAAAACATTCATGGAAGGGGAGTGATAATTCAGGAAATCATTATGATGTTAAAAGAGTCATCAATAAAAAGACAAAACAAAAATTACAGTAAATTAAAGAGATAAAGTGACCTCTATTTCACCTTCCAGATTTTAACTTTCGTGTTGCAGTTTAAAAACAGATTCAAAAAAAAAAAACCCACAGGAAAAAAGATTAAAATTAGCTAAAAGATTTTTTGAAGTGTCTAGCCTTTTAAATAAATAAACTGGAATGTCATTTTGAGAATTTCAAGTTCAGAAATGAAATTTGGGTCTTAGGGACAGATAGAGGATTTTATTTCATTTCACTAGGAATTTCTCCATCCTTCAGTATCAATAAATCATTTTGTTACACTTACAAAAATGTACAACCAGTATTCCTAGAAGGTTTGTTTTCCTTAGACCTGCAGTGCTTTCCCAAATCTAACGGAATACTTTCATAAAGGATTTGAACATTTGTTCAAAACAAAAGTGCTTATCTAAGCTTTGGAGAGTTCGCCTCTTCTAAATCCAGGTATGATGATCTTGCCCCAAGAAGACTAAACTCAGCCTGGCCACTTATCTGAGATGGGGCCTGGAAATATTCTATAGAGGAACAAAAGGTCAACCAAGTAATAAGGATCAGAACAAAAAACATCATTGGAGACCAGAGCATAAGATTCTATAAACCCTCTGCTATTGCAGAAGGAGGTCTAAGGGGAAGAAAAGAAAGGGAGTTTCTGACTGTTAGGAAACTAAATGAAAGTAGAAGGAAAAAATACCCTTTCTGCTCCATTTCCTGGCATCTCTTCCTACCTGTATCACTGCACCAGCCTCCCAACCGATCTTGCCACCAGCCCATTTGTCCAGTAGTTCTTAAAGTAATATTATCATACCCCTTTCCTGTTTGAAAATCTGCCCTCTATTTATTGCCTGAAGTCAAGCTCAAGTGCCCAATCTTTGAGTTGAAGACCCTCCACATATTGTCTGTCTTACCTATACAATCTTATCACCCATGTCTCCTTAGCATGACTTCTCATTCTTGGACAGTCTTTCCATATTTATATTTCCCATCCCTGCCTGCTTCTGTGTTTTTATTCATGTGGGTCCTCATTCCTTCACCTGTTATTCTCTCTCTCTCTCTCTCTCTCTCTTTCTCTCTCTCTTTCTCTCTCTCCCTCCCTCCCTCCCTCCATCCCTCCTTTGCCCCAAAGTAAATCTTTCAAGGTAGAGACTCAGTCTAGGTTAATACTTTTCGTTAACATTTTCTTACATTTAATTCTCTGATAATTTGTGTAGTATAAACTGTGTACATTCCTTCTATCTTCCTACATGTAAAGCTCTGTATGCATGTTCATACACACACAGCTAAGTGACACGTTGGATAGAGTTCTGATTCTGTACTCATTTTGTCTGTTCAAATACAGTGTCAGACACTAGCTGTGTGACCCTGGGCAAGTCACTTAACTGTTTTCCTCACTTTCCTCATCTATAAAATGATCTGGAGAAGGAAATGGCAAACTACTCCAGTATCTTTGCTGGGAAAACCCCAAATAGGACACGAAGAGTCAGAAATGACTAAACAACAAGAGCAGCAGCCATCTGCATTATGTATTGTCTCATCATAGTACAGCAGATTCAGAACTGACCTCATGATCAAAGAAGACCTGGGTTTGTGTCCCTCTCTTGCTACATATGGGTTGTGTGACACTGCATAAGCCATTCAACCTCTTGTTGTCTGAAGCAAAGCTGCTATAAGACTTTAAATCGAAGAGAAGGTACTTATCTGAGGTAGAAGTGTGAGGCTCAGTAGAAGCCTTCTTATAAATCTTTCCTTCCACCGGGGCAGTGATTAACACAGTGTCTGGCACATACTAGACATTTAATAAATGTCAGTGGGTTGATTGACTGACCTATGGTTTCAATGGGTAAAGAGAACTCCCAGTGAAGAACTCTTTCTATGTGCTCTAGGTAGAGCATAGGAGCCTGCAGCCTTGAAACCAGATGTGGCCCTCTAGGTCCTCAAGTGCAGCCTTTTGAATCCAAACTTCACAGAACAAATCCTTTTATTAATGTCCTAGACTCTAAGCTCCTCAAGGGTAGGGATTGCTTGTTTTGCTTCTTTTTGTATCACTTCAGGGCTTAATAAATTTCTAAGATATAGTCGGTCCTTCTTAAAATACTTAACTTCTCTGTCAAGCAAATCCCCATGTCATCATAAGCAAAATGCCTGTACCAGTCCACTGAGAAGCGCTTAAGCATCAATTTCTCACTAGGTTTGACATTTTTGACTATGTATTGATCCAGTAAGCACTGATTATATCTTATGAAAAAAAAAAGCTGTCATCCAGACACATCTCCCCAGCTCCATCCCCAGTGGTGATAATTCTAAATCATCTCCCTCCAAATCAGGCAAGTCTGCAGGGGGCTAGCTAAGGTTGTGGATTTCACACAATTGATTATCAACAAATGGATAAGTAAAGATGCTGAGGATGAGTTCCTGAGTCAAATTTTATCTTTCAGTCTTTTAATATGACTCTCTTATATAAAAGGATGATCACAGGTTTGTTTTTTTAATCTCTACTTATTGAACTGAGATATTTTTGGACATCAAGAGAAATATCATCAATGCCAGAAAGAGTTGGGAAATGAAAAGAGCGAGGATTAGACCTCTCTGTGGTGGGTATTTGACATTTTTTGCAAACACCGTACTTTTCTCCTTTGTGTCTGGTTTCTCCCGTCTCTTGTACAGAGTGAAGAAGGTTGGCTGGAGACAGAGTTTCTTGGAGCATAATTTTAATTTCACCTATACATTATTCCAAAACGTTACCCACTGGCAAGGAAATGTGGAGTGTGGAAGTGCTTTAAAACAGATACTAATGACAGAGAGACATAAGTCTATGCAGTCCTGTTCCTTGTGGTCCAGAAAGATTTGCCAATTAAAGAAACTCACTGAAGGGAATCTTGGAAACCAGGAATGATAAAAGTGGTTCCAGAAATGAATCCTTTTCTGAGCAAAGGTTGTGGTTCTTGGTCCTGACAGCTTGCTCATAGACGAGTTTGCTATTCTTAGATGTCCTCGCTCGATCGCAAAGAAGATAGAAATGTCTCTTCTTTGCTTTTCTTTTTAGTTTTACTGACATTTTTTGTTTCTCGACATCATTGTCCCTTCCCAATAATTATTCCATAGAACCTCCTTTCTTCAAATACTATTATGAAAAATTAATATTTATCATAGAATATTGATACAACCACTTAAACTTTATTATTGTTTACATCTAAATGAATGAAATTTATCCCATAAGATGTTCTAACTTTCCATTCATGTAGCTAAACCTCATCAAGATTCATTATTTATCTCTTAATGCTATTCATTTTCCTCTTATTTGGTTATAGCTTATGTGTCCTGTATTCTTTGAGTTCTACTTTCTAAAATATCTGCATGAATTTATAAAAGTATTTCCATATTTTCTTATCCCCTTCCTACTTACAAATTTTAGAGATTTACAGTATTTCATTTCATTGATGTACTACAACTTCTTTAACCATTTCCCATGTTTGTAATCCACATTTGGATTAGAAACTAACAAAACAAAAAAACGATCAACAAGAATTCTCAGCTTTGTATCATCCCTATCTATGACACATTTTCTCCTTTGAGTGGTTTTATGAAAATAACCTGTTGTTGATCACTCACACTGCTTCCAGTGATAGCTAGTTAGAGAGAGAGATGAAAGATAGAGACTATACACATTATGATGATGCCTATTGATGCTGTCTCCAATGATCTCCACTTGCAATAATCTGCCATCTTACACTGGCTCTGAAGTCAGAGGACTTGTGTTTCAATTCTGAATCTGATGCTTAACTGAGTAAGTAACTTAGATCAATTCAATTCACCTCCATGGGTTTCAAATTTTCCACCACAAAATGTGGGAATGGACTAAATAATCCCTGAGGTCCTTCCCAGCTCAACATTTCTGATATTGTAACCTCCTTTCAAATGTGAAAAATATTATTTCATCATCAAGTCTCTCAGGAGCCAAGATAGCACATTTCATATAATCTGAATTGTGCTCTTTTTACAATTGTCTTCATTGACATAAAAAATTGTACTTGTGAATGTTGTTTGCCTGGTTTTGCTTTCTTTATTCTGTTTCAGTTCACACGAGTCATCCCATGTTTTTCAGAATTTCTCACATTTCACATGTTTTCTGTTGCAAAAATACTTCAAGAATGATTCTCTTTGAAAGGTATCATTCATCATTTTCTCTTCTACATTCTCCATCTGCAACCACCAATTCTTCCCTGTAGTCTAACATATGTGTGTATGTATCATCTCCTTTGGGGCTGCTAGGTAGCACAATGGATAGAATGTTGTGTCTGAAATCAGGATGACTCCTCTTCCTGAATTCAAATCTGGCCTCAGGCACTTAATAGTTTTGTGACCCTGGGCAAGTGACCTGACCCTGTTTGCCTCAGTTTCCTCATCAGTAAAATGATCTGGAGAAGGAAATGGCAAACCACTCTAGTACTTTTGTCAAAGAATACTCCAGAGTCACAGAGAGTCAGACATGATTGCAAAAGACAAAACAATAACAAGAATCATCTTCTTTCCAAGAGGCCAGGAACCAGGTCTTATTCATATTTCTATCCCCTACCATACCTTACATATAATAGATGCTCAATAACTATTTTTAATTAAACTAAAAAAAACTAGTAAGTGTCTTCTCCTGTGATGACTTCTTTGCCCAACTCTTTTGTTTCTTTCATTCTTTTTTCTCTTTCCTTCTGCCTCCTTTATTCTGCCTGATTCCTAATTAGAGATTCAGAGTAAAATTGTACTCAGAGAGACAAAAAAAAATAACTTGTGAGTGATGGATTGGGATAACAGTTGATTTTTTTAAATAGTTTCCCTCTTGCCAAGCAGCCACAATGGAATCCTAAATCCCATTACTGATTGGTATGGAAGCTTTTACCTTCTCTCTGCTTCCAATCTGATCCAGGTCCCCCTTCTCAGGGCACCTATTGGTGTCTCATTCCTGAGGGTTCACTATATTGTTGCTGAATTTAGTGACAACTGTAGCCCTATTTTAACTCATAACTCCAAAACTCAAGTGATCCCCCAGTCTCAACCCCACCCTCATCAAAAGCAAGGGTGATGGACATTATTCTCAACAACAAATTATTTCTATGGTTTGAGTTCTAATTCAGATTCTGTAAAAATCACCTAAAGAGAGTCAGCTTTTGCCCTTGTACCTTGTTCTCTTCATCTCTCAAATGAGTCCTATCCCACAAGGTTATTGGGAGAAACATTTAACAGAACACATTTTAATTCACAGGATACCAAGCACTACATAAACACAAAGCAATATCACTTATGTTAGGTTCTAGAAACCAAGTCCTGTACTCAATGAGCTGAAGTAATGACACAGGGTAAATGAGCCTGTGTCTTCCTGTGATGACCATTGGCCATAATGATTTTTTTCCTAAAATGAACACACACCCTGTGTAGTCTAAATTGATAGCTTAGAAAATGCTTTGTGCTCCCTATGATTTTTAGCTCTGTCTTTGATACAGGGAAATTTAGTAAGTAAATAGCCACAAGAGATTTAAAATTTGTTAGCATTTCTGCTTCTTTTTTGTCTTGCTTTCCAGCTACTGTTTAATAAGGACTCCATATCCATTTTCCATTCCCCCCAAAGGATTTATTCTAAAGAGACAATGTTGGGCTACAGGTAGAGACGGTACCAAGCAGAGAAGTGTTGCTGGTTGTTGTTGTTTTTTTTCCTTTGTTGATTTCTAATTCAAATATGATTCCCAGAAGAAGCATTTTAAATTTTTAAATAATGGATTAGACATCTTATTTTGTTTAACCCTAGAAGCATTCTTAGGAAAGTGATTAAAAACACCTTGGGAAATATTTGCTTTTAGTCTTGTATGTTTTACCTTTCTGGTTTGTCATATTAAAAGTCTTAATGTCTCAACATATATATACATATACATATATATATGTATATATATATATGTGTGTGTGTGTATACACAAATACATACATGCATACATACATACATGCATATACATATACAAATATATAAACATATATAATATATAGATATATATATAGATATATGTGACAGAAGCAGGATCACAAGGGGTTTAGCGATTGGCCCACTGTTGCTATGCTAAATAGTGGGCCAACCACTAAGCCCCTTGTGATCCTACTTCTGTCTTCCTGACTTTCTCACATTCTTAATAAAACTTAAAAGCTTGAAATTTAATTATATCAGAGATTAATCTTGAAATAATAATAATAATACTTACTATTTGTATACCACTTTAGATTTCGCAAAATACTTTACCTATAGTATCTCGTTTGATCCTTACCCAACCCTGTGAGGTTAAGGGCTATTATTCTCCTCAGTTTATAATTAGGAAACAGGCTGAGGAAGGTTAGCTGACTTGCCCAGGGTCACATGGCTAGCAAGTGTCTGAGGCAGGTTCGAACTCAGTTCTTCCTGATTTCAGCTCCTGCATTCTGTCTGCTGCATTAAGGCATAATCCATATGAGTAAAGTGAGGTTAGAAAGGCCTCAACATTTACTTTTCACATCACATTGTTGGAGCAGGGGGGATCAATCAGTAAATATTTATTATATACCTATGATGCACCAAAAAGGATTGTGTACCTAATCCTAGTACTACTCCCTCATCTTAGAATACTTGTAAATGGAAAGCTAGTTGGGGAAGATATAGAAAGAAAACCCAGAAGTCTTCTAATTCCCCAAAAGTAAGGGAGAAAAATCATCTCTGCCACTAAATTCTAGGAGAGCCCATTGCAATGGTATTCCTCAGTGGTACCCTATTCTAATGAGGACCTGAAATTACCACACTGAAAGATGCTGTGATCTTCAAGAAGCTTGTGGATAGAGGACTTGAGACGAAAAGATTGCCAATAAGTACCTCCTCAAAAATAGAAGAGCCCTAGTCACATGAGTGATACATAAGGACCACGAATCATAGTTCAGCATTTTGACCTCAGGTAGCCTGGAGGACTTGTTTTTCTAGAATCTGGCATTTTCACTATGACAGGGTCAAATATCAGGAAAAACATAAGAAAGATATTAAAAGAATAAAAATAATTGTCACCATCTCCTGTTTTCCATGGGTGTTATTGTCAACATAAGTATAACTTTTTGTCTAGTCGTTCATATACATTGCAAAGAATAGGGACTGTCTTATCTCTCTCTCTCTCTCTCTCTCTCTCTCTCTCTCTCTCTCTCTCTCTCTCTCTCCCCCTCTCTCCCTCTGTCTCTCTCTGCTTGTCCTCTGTAGGAAGAATCAACAATAGAAATACACTGAGCTTAGAGGAAAGAAAAGGAATACAAAAAAAAAGAGCTGGACAACCAAAAAGAGGAATAAAAATTAATAAAATTATACTATGATACAGAATGACAGTATAGGGTAGTGGATTTGGAATTGGAAAATACATGGTTTTGAATACTGACTCCTCCATTATGAGAAGCATGACCCCGGGCAAGAGCTTTAACCTTTTGGGACCTTGGTTTTGTCACTTGTAAAATGGACTGAATAATACCTGTCCATCTCAAAGTGTTGCTGTGAGGATCACATGAGATCATATGTGCCATGCTTCTCGCAAACTATAGAGTACTAGGTGAATGTCATCTAGGTCCCTTGCTCTGTGAAACTGAATGTCAGTGAATGGCATCTGCTTCCTTTTTTCCTGGTCAGCTATCTGAGAACTTATTACCACTTAGTAATAAAAGGATAGAAGGGGCACTAGTCATTCTGCTGGTCTATTCAAGTCAAGCAGGTAAGGTTGAAAGGGTGGCATCATTGATTGTCGTGGATTTGGTAGGCTAAGAAAGAATTATTGTAGAGGAAGCAAATATCATTTAGGTCAGATCATTGTTCCAGGCTTAGAAAATTCTATAATTCACATCTGTTGCTTAATTTTTACATTAAAAATAAAAGCCAGAGATCAACCAGACAGGTTCTTCACCAAACAGATAACATTTGACCTACAGATAATAGCCCAAAATAATGACTGCGTGTTCTCAGAACTCTTTTCTTCTCTCCTCTCCTTTTCCCTCTCTCTTCTCTCCTCTTCTCCTTTCTTCTCTTCTCTTCTCCTTTCTTCTCTTCTCTTCTCCTTTCTTCTCTTCTCTTCTCCTTTCTTCTCCTCTTCTCTTCTCCTTTCTTCTCTTCTCTTCTCCTTTCTTCTCTTCTCTTCTCCTTTCTTCTCTTCTGTTCTCTTCTCTTCTCCTTTCTTCTCTTCTCTTCTCTTCTCTTTCCTCCACTCTCTCTCTAGCATCTGTATCTCTTTCCCTGTCTCTATCACCTGTCCATTCCTCCTCCCCATCTATCTCTACTTTTCTTTCTGCCTGTTTGTTTCTGTTTCTTTTTCCTTCTCTCTCCTATTCTATCCCCTTTATTTGCATGTCTATTCCTCTGTCATCTCCTCTCTTTGCATCTCTTCATCTGTTTCTATCTTTGTCTGTCTCTCTGCCTATGTCTTTCCATCTATATTTGTCTCTCTGACTCTCTAGGTCTATCTCTGTCTCTGTCTGTCAGTCTCTCCCTTCCCTTTCCTTTCATCCTACTTGGCTCTCTCCTCTTATTCCCCCCTTACCTTTCCTCCCCATCCCCTTCTCCTTCTCTTCTTTCCTTTTCATTTTTATCACCATTACAAAACTCCGTTAGTCTTCTCCGGATGCAATTGGAAACAGCATGCTGATTGTATTTCTGCCCTGTCCTCAAATGGCATTCATGTTTTTGATTCTTGCTTCAGTGGTATCAAAAAGACGATTTACTTGCTAGAGTCACTGAGGCAATCCCACTCCTGTTTGGTGTCAAATCAATCTTGTGCATGTGTAAACAAGAGCAGCGAGTACATGAGCACAGGAGAGGATGAACAGGGGTTACTTATGGGGGATATTGATTAATGGTGTTTGGCTTATATGCGTTTAAAGAAGGTTGTTAATAAATATGAACCTCAGAAAATGCTATATACATATTCTTTATAGGAGTGTAATAAAGAGGGCTAGACGATGAAAAAGTGATAGGGCATTGAATCAGAGTAAATGTAAGCTAATGTGTGTAGGTATTATATTAGTATGTGATTTCAGAATGAGTGAGTGAAGAGCATATGAATGAGAGGAGTGATTAGGCTCTACTTTTCCTTGTATTTCCACACTAATTAGGTGACAAAATGTCCTCATGCATAAACAGTCATAGTATGGCTCTCACCAGGCAAAGCTGTTTTGCAATTTCTCACAAAATGAAAGGAAAGAAAGGAGAGTGAGAAAAAAAAAACAGGGTAAATCTCCTCATTAATGAACAGCCTTTTTAAGACGATTGGGTTTGCAGCTTATTTTCAGGATCAGAATTAGTATTAATTGTGAATTTAGGAAAAGTGGAAATACTTAAGAGGCATAAAGCTCTGTGTTCAGAGAGGCAGAAACCCCCTGGGAATATGTGACAGTGACGTATTGGGTGACTATGTATGACAGATTATATAACTCATATGACTGAGGAGTGGGATAGAAAGAATCCATTATGCATAAATCATGAAGCCTGATATCAAGAAGAGAGAGCTAGCATCTAGTCAGGAAGATCTAGGTTTAATTCTTAGTTCTGGCATGTTGGGTTCTCCCTGTGTGTTTGTAAGTATGAATATGCAGGCCTATACACACACACAGAAACACATCAATATACTTAAAAGGTTGTGTGTGTGCGTGCACGAATGTGTGTGTGGTGAGAGGTGTCTCTATGTGTTGTATAGTTTTTGCATGAAAAAACTCAATTTAGAATCTTGTACACAATTCATATCTTCATTTGATTTGTATGTTTAGTCATGTAATGAAATCATACAAGAGCATTGCTATGAAACATATGTATATGTTGCAGACCCACAACAGAGGGCTTGGTTCATAACCTCTCATGAAGTTACTTTACATGTTTAATTCACCTGTGTGACTGTCCTGGATATGGAAGACATAATTAGAGCAATAGTATGTCTGTGTATTCGCTTTTCTCCCATAAATCTGTGACAAGAAGCATCTCAGCCTAGTAGATAGAAAACTAGCCTTGTAGTTAAGAGGGCTTGTCTTCCTTTCCTGCCTCTAACACATACTGGCTGAGTGACCCTGAAAAATGTCTCATCTCAGTATCCCAGACAATACTCTAAGACTATAAGTTTCAGAGCAGGAGCTGTTCTCCAATGGTAAAGGGAGTTTCCTCACTGGGAAGCTGTGCCTTTGTACCATTGAAGTCATATGTCTGTTCAAATAACAACAGACAGAAAACCACCACCTCTATGACTACTACATTTCTATTACTATTACACACTATGACACTACTTAAGTAGTGAAAGCAAAAGAGAGAGAAGGGAGGAGAGGAGAAGAGAGGAGAGGAGAGGAGAAGAGAGGAGAGGAGAAGAGTGGAAAGGAGAGGAAAGGGGAGGAGAGGACAGTAGAGGGGAGGAGAGGACAGTAGAGAGAAGGAGAGAAGGAGAGAAGGGGAGGGGAAGAGAGGAGAGGAGGAGAGGAGAGGAGGGAGAGAGCAAGAGCGAGAGTGAGAGCTAGAGCGAGAGAGAGAGAGAGAGAGAGAGAGAGAGAGAGAGAGAGAGAGAGAGAGAACATACATAAATATGATAGAAGGCAAAATATATTGAGAACAAAGACCCAGAAGAAATATTCGAAGACAATTTGAGGAGGAAAAGATCACTATTAGCCCCAGGGGGAAATCTGAGTCTCAAATAGATGGATTTAGACAGATAGTGATGAGAAGGGAGCACATTTCAGGCATAGAGAACAGGCTGCTCAGATGAATGGATGCTGAATAAGACTAGCTAAAACCGGGAAATAACTAGCAGTCTTGTTTGTCCCAGGATTGTAAAGCATGTGAAAGGGATTGATGTGAAATAAGTCTGGAAAGGCAGGTTTGAGCCACATTATGAAGGGCTTAGCCTTATGTCAGGCAAAAGAGTTATTATTTTATCCTGTGGGCAATAGGGAGCCATCAAAAGTTCTTCAGCATAAAAGTGACATGAATAGTGTTAAACATTAAGGAGATTATTTCAACAGCTATGACACTGTCTCTATATGTGGTCTTTTTTTTCCCATCACAATTTCCCAGGGAAACAGAGATTATCCTACTTCACTTTCCATCCTCTTATGACCCAGTTAGATTTAATCCATTCTAGAATCAAAGATGCATTTCTACCTCTGAATTATAATTGCACAAATTCATTTTCTTGGCCAAAGCAGTGACAGAAGAGAGCATGTCTAGATTAGTGCTAATCTTTTCTGTACTTTCAGAATTTTTTTTTTCAGATTCCCAGTCTGCAGAAACCTACCAAGAGAAGTAGAAAGAACAAATTGAAATTGTATCTTTGCATAAGGGTAGTGTAGTTAGATGGTGATTAAAAAAAAAATGATCAGCGTTTTGACATGTTTTACCTTAAGTGGAAAGGAAGCAAGATACAGTGGAATGAGGGCTGTGCACACAATCAGGAAGGTCTGTGTTTAATTCCTGCTTCAGACACAAGCAGTCTTTAGGACTTTATGCAAATCAACATCCCAGAGTCCCTATATAATTCCCTAAGTTCCAGAATGGGAGTGCTCCTTTTACATTAGTTTTCTATATCCCATAAGCCCCTTCCCCTGAAAACTACATACTTACCTCCAGTATACATTTATTTATTTATATCTAAATTATAGACATGATTATAAAAAAAATAGAAATGAAAGAAGAATGAGCTACAGATAAAATGATATTTGATTCTAGAGTTCATTAGGAGCTATTATAGTTTACTTAATAGGGAAGCAACATGGTCAGAGATATGGTGTAGAAAAAATCACTTAGGTAGCTGTGTGGAGAATGAGTTGTAGGACACAGACACCCTCCTGCTCTAGGTGTTCTGGTACTGGTTAGGTTATAGTTGCCAGGAAGAAAGACTGGAAAAGATTAGGAGCTCGAAGAAAGGAGAGAGAGGCCAATGGAGGGAAGAAATATTAAGGAATTAGGTTAGGTGTGATTGTTTGGAAGACAAGTCCCCAAAATGAGGGGTGTGCAGAGGGGGAGATATTTTTCCCTGCAGCTAGGCCCTGATTACTGCTTTGGAGACCACTGACCTCTTTAAAGGAAATGGCAGTGTATTGTGTTGTTGTTGCTGTTGCTGTAAATCTCCTGCTGTCTTCTTCATCCTACCTTTGACTAGATACAAGAGGTAGTATTATCTCTGTTTATGGATGAGAAAGCCAGGTAATAGAACGTAAATGACTTTGCCAGGGCCACTCAGCTTGGAAGCTTTAGAACCAAGAGCCCAGACTTTAGATGCCGTGAGACGGTGGTACTTCCCAACCTCTCTCAGATGAAATCAAAGTGGGAGTTTTGGTTGTTATATTGGTTCAAAAGATGATGAAAAGATTCAGAAGGCTTTAAAGAGCACACGGACTATGAGGAATCAGGGAGGGGACATCTCCCCAAGATGGCCAAGGGAAAGGAAACAGAAAAGGAGAAATACCCAGGGCTTTCCCAACTGTGGCAGCAAGGGGGGACAGAGAGAGAGACACAGAGACACAGAGCTAGAGAGACTGTTTGCTGGCCCTGGAGTCAAGAAGACTTGAAGTCAAATCTGACTTTACCCATTTACTAACAGCGTGACCCTGGCCAAGCCATTGAAACTCTATCTGCCTCATTCTCCTCATCAGTATAATAGGGATAATAGTAATTGTAACTAACTCCCAGGATTTTGTGAGGATCAAATGAGATAACACTTGTAAAGCACTTAACTCTAAGCGTCTAGAACATAATAGGTACTTTCCCCCCTTCTTTCTTATTCTCTATGTTTCTCTTTCTTTCTTTCTTTCTTTCTTTCTTTCTTTCTTTCTTTTTCTCTTTCTCTCTCTCTCTTTCTTTCTTTCTTTCTTTCTTTCTTTCTTTTTCTTTCCTTCCATTCCTCCCTTCCTTCTTATTCCTCTCTCCCTTCCTTCTTCCCTCCCTCCCTCCCTTCTTTCCTTCATTTCCTCATTTCCTCTTTCCTTTCCCCCATCTTCCTTCCTTCCAGCAGACCAGGCTAAGAGATAAAGCCAGAAGACTGTGGACATTAGGGAATGGGTCCAACTAGAGAGCTGATATGGGGGGAAAGTGCAATTAGGGGAGTTCAGCTATACTATGTAGTAGAAAGATAGAATGCTAGGTTATAGGGTTATTATACCTAATGTCTCTTCCAGCTCCCTAGATCTACATCTAAGAAGGACATCTGGCTGGTCGTCAACTCCAACATCTTTATATAACAGATGAAGAAACTAAAGTTCAGAGAGGTTAAATAAATTATCCAAACTTTTATACTTAGCAAATTCCAGAAACTGATTGCAGTCAGTGCTCTTTCCACGGAACCACCTAACATTTCAGTTAAATAAATCCATTCAGTGTTAATCAAACATTCCTTAGGAAGGAGTCATTAGAGAATTGCCAGTAGCTACCAACTAAGTTATTTCACCTACCCTGAAGGGCAATTTTCCATTTTTTTTTTTGTCAATTTAGGTTAGTTTTAAATCAAGAGAAAATTTAGAGAAGAGAAATGAACCTGAAAGTTTTTTGTCTTTTTTGGTTTTAACAGCTTTGCTGTTCTAAGAAAAGAGGAAAGATATGCCTGGAAGAAATGTACCCTAGGGGGTCCTTAGGGAAGTCTATTAAGGAGGAACATGTGATGAGTTGCTTTATTATTGCCGAAATAATCTTAGGTCAATCACAGTTAATTTGGGTCTCAGTTTCTTCATCTGTAAGGAAAGGGCTTTTGGACAGGACAGCCCCTGAGCTTTCTTTCAGCTCTAGGGCAATGTTCCTGTGAGCAGTTAAGTATCTTCCTTGGAGGGGCTTTTTAGTCTACAAAACCAGGAAGTAATGCTGACTACTGCAAAGTTTCTTACTCTCAAAATGATTCAGAGCACATTAGGAGTCTGGGATTAATCAAGGACTGTTGTAGGATGAAATCAGGTGGGGGAATGAACCAATTTTGCTGATATATTCTATTTCTTTTCACCCTTTGCTGAATGGGATAGGTGTGAGATCCAGTGAATTAAGCACCAGGCCTTGAATCAGGAAGATCTGAGTTCAAATTTGACCTTAGAGACTTACTATCTGTGTGGTCAAGACCTCATTTTACTCATCTATAGAACGGGGACAATAATTACACCCAACCCTCCCAGGGTTGTTGTGAACATCAAATGTGATGATAATTGTAAAGTCTTAGCACTGTACCTGGCATTTGAGTAAGCTCTACACAAATGCTAATTATTATTATTTTATCATTATTATTTCAACACCTCCTACTTGTGACTGCCTGTGGTTATTCCTCTTTGATGTTTAATAGATTTATCCTGTTACTGTAATGGAAGGTTGTTTTTTTTTCAATCAAAAAAACAAGAGACAGCAGATTGTTTGCTAAATGTTCTGAGATTTAAGCTAGCAATGCCTGAAGATGGAGTCCAATGATGGGGCTCATCCAACCAAAACTAGATGCCAAGGAGAGTCCACAGCATGGCACCTACAGCACAGGAAGCACCAGTCTTCTAAAAGCATTAGTTACCACATTTGACCCTACTTAAATGACACAAAAATCACATTCCTAAATAGGCAAGCTCTTTTCTTTTTGTATATGTAACTTGTATGTATATAATATATATGTAATCTTGTTTCATCTTGTGAGGTCATTGGAAAGGATCATTGTGGTGCCCCCAAAAACCTCTACTTCTTTCCCCACCTGTCTATTCAATTCTAGGCAATTGCTGTAAATGTGCTCTTAATTGACATGTAGCTTTCATAAAATATTATTTCTTTACTACCTTGCACTCTGCTCTAGTTCTCCACACTTGAAGCATTTAAGTACTTAAAAATTCCCTTGATTCACACATCAGTTATAGGCTATTCAGTTTAATAGTCTCGCTATTCCTGAGGAAAAAAATCCCAGGATGATGTTTTATTTCAGTCCCCACCCAAATGACTGAGTCCAAACCAAAGAAAGTTTTCTTCACCTTGTCTATGCCTTATAGCTCATACATAGGTTGATATAGTTTTGTTGCAGAGTTTCCAATTAGATCCAGTCAAAGGCAGTGTTAGGAATTTATTTGTAGAATAAATATAAGAGAGAAGAAGAAAGGTTAGAAGATGTGGAGAATCGAGGAAGTCTTTGTAGTATCAAGAAAATTATAAATTATATTTTAAAATTTTATAATTTTTATTTTAAAAAAAGTTATCCTTCTTGACCTATATGTAATAGAGTTTCATGCTTTCAAATTCAATGTCTTTTCAGTTCTTCTTTGTCCGTGGAACTGTTCATAATTTTTCACTTTCCTACCAAAAATGGTTATTTTCAAAGATCGTATCAACATCTCTCCACTCTTGACCTTCTTCTATGTGATACTTCTTCTATTGGAATATTCCCTTCCAATGTGGCAGTTGCCTAACCTGACTGGGGCCATTGTCTTTGTGGAGTTGTGAAGACGACTGGCTTCAGTCAGAAAGACTGGGGGTGAAATCCTGCTTCTGACATGACCACTTAGTGATCCCAGGCATTTTCACTTTTCTGAGCCTCACTTCCTTCATCTGTGAAATGAAAGCCTTAGACCAGAGGTCATTTAAGGTTCCTTATGACTCTAAATCTACGCTCTTTTGACTTCCCAAGCCAAACCCTCTCATATGACCTCTCACCAGGACCCTCTTAGGCTCTGCTGCCTGGTCTTCTCTATCTGGACTGAGTCCTGAGCTATTTAGTCACCATATCCCCTATCTAGGGATGGAAATATAAAAGTACCTACTCACCTTTTTCTGAATTCTTTATCTCTTATTCCCTTGGGGTTAGGTTCCTTGGGCCTTCTCAAGGATGATAATTAGCTAATCTGTTAAGATAATTACCTAATCTGTTAAAATCTTCCAAAGGATTGCATTTATCAATTGATCTGCATTTTGGAAAGAGAGAGAGAGAGAGAGAGAGAGAGAGAGAGAGAGAGAGAGAGAGAGAGAGAGAGAGACAGGGAGAGACAGACAGACAGACAGACACAGAGACAGAGAGAGACAGAGAGAGAGAGAAAGAGACAAAGAGGGACGGCTAGGTGGTGCAGTGAATAGAGCACTGGCCCTGGAGTCAGGAGGACTTGAGTTCAAATTGGCCTCAGACACTTAACACAGAGAGAGAGAGACAGAGAGAGGGAGAGAGAGAGAGAGAGAGAGAACATATGTTCAGGTAGTTGAGATCCCCTATCCCTCCTACACTTACCTGTCTTAAATGGACAGGACATTCCATCTTTCATTTCCATGACTTTACACAAACTCTCTATAAAGCCTAGGATAGATTCCTTCTATAAATGTGCTGTAAAGGGTCCACTTAATGTAATGGATAGATTATTCTTTCATTCACACTTTCACACTGGCTATTCCCCATGCCTATTATACCTTCCTTCCTCCTTCTGCTTTCCATCTCTCAGAATATGTAATATTCTTCAAGGTTCACCTCAAGTACCACTTCCTATATGGGGCCTTTCCTGATGTCCCAGATTAAAAATAAAACAGAGGAAATTGGGGACAAGGATTCCCAACATGTTTTCCAATTTGTGATCCTTTCAGAAAGTCATTTTGTTTATTTTTTTTTTATTTTAGGGTTTTCTAGGTGTTCTATCCCTCTCAAATATGATGAAAAATGTCATATTTCAAGTTCTATCTATCAATATAACCTTACTTTGTTCTTCTAAGATTGAGTTTGGGTCATCATTTGGGCTTTGTTATTTTTCCAAAATTATGATTTGCTCTTTGATTAAATTTTGTTGGTCCACGTTTCCAACTCATTTCTTCTTTCTCAATTTCCTATTATTTCCTACTTTACAGAAAATTAATACTGTATAGAAATCAAGATTTCAAAGCAGTAGTACAGTGACACAGTGACAGTAGCAGTACTACTAATAGTTCAGTTTTTTCAGTTGTATCCAACTCTTTGCAAACCCCATTTGGGGTTTTCTTGGCAAAGATTCTGGAGGGTTTACCATTTCCTACTCCAGCTCATTTTACAGATGAGGAAACAGAAGAAAACAGGATTAAGTGACTTGCCCAGGGTCATACAGCTAATAAGTATCTGAGGACAGATTTGAATTTATGAAGATGAGTCTTCCTAACTCGAGGCCCAACACTGTATCCACTGTAACGCCTAGCTGCCCCAACTACTAATAGTACAAGAATTTGATTGAAATATATAGGTAATATATTAATTTGTTCCATAGAATTAAGATAGAGATGCTATGTTTAATCCTAACAGCAAAAGTACCTTTCAAGGTCTCTACATTAATTCCATAGCTCCATTAACATTTCACTAGTATATGTTGTCCTTGTGAAACAAAAGAAACAATAAGTTACTATTGGGCTTCACTAGTAAGATTTGCTTGAGTTGCCTTTGCCTGGAAGTGATGACATATTGTAGTGATTTATCCACACTCACACTCAATCCTTCTTTTAATCAGTTTGAAGCAGCTGCCTTGAGTTAAGGGTGCAAGCCTGTAGTCATGAAATAGAAATTCTCTATGAGATGCTAACTAGCTTATAGAGGAACTGAACCTTTAACCTTGACCTCATTAGTAAACTACTCTAAGCAACTGAGCATTATGCTCTCATTATTGTAATAATATGTGATTATAAAGATACAGAGGGAGAAAGTGCTGAATCCAGAGATCTCATTATTCCCATTAGTGATGCAAATCAGTAGAGGTGTGTGAAAGAGAGAATGAATTTGAGTATTCATGTAGGAATCACAAGCAAGACTGAGTGTAGAATCCTGTGTTCCTATGTATACCAGAGACCAGGAACTAGAGGAATGAGTGGGTGTGTGTTTCCTTTAGGCATACAGTAGGATATATTAACATAGAAATAATTACAGGTGTGGTAAAATGCTAGAATAAACCTAATTTATTTTCTTATTCTTTTGGCTCTTAATATCCTTTCAACATCGCTGAAGTACACTGTACAGGGAGGACGTAGGAAAAGAAAGAATAGACTTTAAGATAAATATTGGAATAGTTTTCTTTTTTTTATCTTTTCCAATATAAAACTATAAAATTATATAATATAAACTAGTTTTGAAAAATTTAAATTGGAAAGTAGAACTATTTCTAGACCATAGTAAATCCAGGTAGGGGTCTTGAATTTGGGGGAACTATTGCTTCCAGCTCTAGCCATCAGGATCAGAGCCAGAACTCTACTGAGATAACTGGGATTCTGCTCCAAGAGCAGAGCACTGAGAGTACTAACAGCACTTTTTTACTCCTTTAGTACAGTACAGTACAGTACAGTACAGTACAAATGACCTTAGCATCTAGGTAGCAAGAGTAGTTAGTTAAAATAGGTTGCAGCCACTGGTTATCTCTTCCCTAAACCAGCCCAGACTAGCAAAGTAGAGCCAAGACCACTCTCTCCTCCCCTCTTAGGGCAGCTTCCCTTAGAGTAGTCTCATGGCATCTTGGGGAGTCTTTGTCCTTAATATCTCTTGTCATTGTATCTTCCTTCTCATATACCTTTATCTCCTTTTATCCTAACAGCAATACTGTGAAGTAGGTAGTACCACCGATATCATCACTCCCAATTTTATAGATGAGGAAATTGAGTTTTAGAGAGGTAAGTGATTTGCCTATAGTCTTACAAGTGTTGGGAATCTCAGATGAGATTTTAATCCAGGTCTGTGCTGTCTCTATGTGGAGCTTGCTTTTCACTATTTATGGCTCTTCTGACTCTTCTCCATCTCCCTTCTGGCACAAAGGTAGAGGAAAGCATCCCTTCTTTCTAGACCTCCTCAAGGTATATGTTCTGTTCTGTTTCACTCTTCATTGATAGGTACCCTTGATGTTCATTGTAGGAAGATTTCTTCACTCTGGGCCCACTGATCTATCCTCTTACCACCTACTTGCCCATTTTCCTTACAAAGCTTCTCTTTTAAGGTCAAATAGCAACAAATAAGTCTGTAGCAGAGGTGCCATGATTCAAGCAATATCAAATGTGGGATCAATGAGAAAATTCAGACTTTGTCAAAGAGCTAAGCTCCTTAGGAAATTTCACAGCTGGTCAGGAGCACTGCACCAATTTCAGAACAAAGGGTTTGGTTAATGGAGTCACAGGAACATAAGATAATACCTACTTATTCCTTCAATTGGTATTAGGTTTGTAATATCTGGCTTCTCTTCCTCCTGCTTTAAAGAAACTGTTCTCTTTTCAAAGTCACCAGTGACCACTGTATCTAATACCTTTTTCTCAGCTTTTATCTCTTTTGACCTTGCTTGTACACTGTTCAGTTTCCCATCTTAAAACTCTCCTTTAGAACCTTTGGCTTCTAAAAGGCACTGAACTCTCCTAGTTCTCCTTCTACCTCTCAGACCACTTATGTCTCTTTTGATGACCCTTCTTCCTCTTATTGCTAAAAGGAAAATATTTTAGTTAGGTTTTGTTCTCACCTTCCACTCTCTCTCTCTCTCTCTCTCTCTCTCTCTCTCTCTCTCTCTCTTTCTGTTTCTCTCTTATACATTTATACACTGTCTCCTGACATCTTTCTTTCGATCATTCATAATCTTGATCTTCAAAAGCTATATCTTCCTATTTTTAGCCCCAGCTTTTAGCTACCTGTTAGATATTTCCCTGTGGAATCAAAGTAAGTTTTTGAAGGAAAAGCTTTGTCATTGCTCCTTTTGGATTCTGATTTCCTATATCTTTCAGCATGGTAGGCACTTAAATGATTATTTCTTGAATTGAATAGATATTCTGCTGATACTTCAAAGTTGTTATTTTCAAAATCAAAGATATTATCATTTCCCCTCTTCTCGTGCCTCGCTTCTTTATATATTTTTCCCATTTCACCTTTTGCCCTTTCTTCTTTTTCCTTCTCTTTTTCATACCCAGTCATTTACCAATTCCTGTCAATTCGATCTCTACATTCTTTCCTCTCCCTTTTCTTTTCTGCTCCCATTGCCTTCATCCTAGTTCAGACCTTTGATTCACTCTTGTCTATAATATTATATTCACCTCCTCACTAATCTCTTTGTCTCCAGCCTCTGCCACTTCCAAGCTATCCCCCAAACCTGCTAAGGGTCTATGTAGGAAGATTTCAGGGAAGAACTCCCTCTGCCAATTCAGAGGAATAATTTCTCGAAAATTACCAGGGGGTTTCCTAGAACATTCAAAGGTTGAGTGTCCTTCTCAAGGTTACAGGGAGTATATGTTCCAGAAGTAGGATTTGAATCAAGGACTTCCCAGATCAGAGGTCAGTTCTCCATACACAATGTCTCGTAGATAAATTATCCCCAAAGTGTTTTTTACATGTGACGCCAATATTCCCAATATTCCTCACTACATTCCTCATTCAATTCCCCTTACCTGAAATATTATTTCTCATATTTGCATCTATCAATAATCAACCCATCATTCTGATTGGTCTATAGGGGCTTTTGTTAGATCTGTGTTCTCAGTCAATGGAAAGATGGGAGGAACTAGGGAGGACAAATATAGAATGAAAAGACCACAATTCTGAAGGTGGTTCTCTAAAAACTACAGAGGGATCATTTTGCACATAAGGAAAAATAAAACCTTAGGAGATTAACTGTCCAAAGACACTGAACAATAAGCCTTAGAGGTAGAATTTGAACCCAAATCCTAAATAATAGATGAAGCTTAATTATAAGCAAAAGGAATAAACTTGAATTGGTATGTTCAGTGTGAAAGAATGTTCTAATACAAGGCTTCTTAACATTTTTGTGAGTATCATGGATCCCATTGGCTGTCTGGTAAAGCCCATGGACCCCCTTCTCAGAAGTTTGTTTATTTGTTTTTATGCCCAAAAAAAACCACATTTGATTATAAAGGAAACAAATTAATTTGAAATACAATTATTGAAAATGTAAACTAGTTCACAGATTACAGATTAAGAAATCTGTGTCTAGTAGCATCTAGCAACAGTCCATAGTCAGAGGTCTGGGAATTCTGCAATAGGGTGAAATAACAGCAATTGACAGGATCCTAGTCACAAGGACTAGGGCTTAGTGGGAATGATTTAGGTCCAAAGAAGTCTGTTACATGCAAAGAACTTGGTCATTAGGCAACTTACTAAGACAAGGACTCCATTATTCAACCTAGAGTTCAAACCAAAATGGCTAACTGCATGTTGAGCCACTTCAGCTAAAAAAGTCCTCATATCTCCCCTGTCTGTGGGATAATATTCCCAGAACCTAGAGGCAGGCATTTAATAGCACCAGTTGTTGAAGGATATGAAGGTAAGGAGCCATACCAGGCATTACCCAGAGATCCTTAAGATGGGCTCTGTGAACTTGTTATTTTTTTAAATAACTATTTCAGTATCCTTGGTTTCTTTTAATAATCTCGTATATTTCATTTTATGTATTTATAACGTTCTTCTGAGAAGAGCTCCTAGATTTCACCAGAGTAGCAAAGGGGTCCATGACACAAAATCAGGCTAATTATGCCTGTATTAGAGATTTTTTCATTCCTTTTGCCAGACCTTCCCTTTTCCTCTGAATTCTCACAGCACTTTGTACTTCTCTTAGAGGACTTAACTCTAACATACAGAGAATTCTGAGTTATTTACATATCTAGTCCTAACTGCAAGTTCCTTTGAGGTTGATGTAGACATCTCTGTAATCTCCTACCTCTATTTCTAGTACCAAGTCAGCATCTTGAATACAGTAGGCTAAGCTCTTTGTAAATGTTTATTGAAAAATTAACTCTTAAATTAGATTAGCATGTTTTTGGTGTTTTCTTGGTAATGAATAGGACATTAGTAGTATTCCCTAAGTCTTTAAGATCTATTTTATTTGCCATAGATGTCTTTCTTCTATATAAGCTGAAGGTGTTTCCCAAATGAGCCTGCCTAGGGTCTCACCTCCCTTCATCAAGCCCACATCCTATCCTCCCTCAACCCTTTCCTTGACATCACTACTAAGCTATTACTGTCAAAGAAGAGGAGAAGGATCCCTGGATGGCAGCATTCCTATTGTCAGCTTTTGAGAGGAAAAGTGATTCCCCAGGCTCTGACTCTCAAGTAGCAGACAAAAGAGGTTGGCAGTTCTGCCTCAGAGTCTTTCTTCCCTTAGGTAGAATCCTCTCTCTGCAAAGACGATGCAGAAACTTTCTGTTTAAGCTCAGCCTCTGAACAGCAAATGAGAACAAATGTAAGGGTATGCTGTAAAATTGTAGTTTTCCATTTCTTTTTCCTTTTCTTCACACACACACACACACACACACACACACACACACACATGTTGAGGAATTAACAGCTAACAGAGCTGATACTCAGGGCTCACACCTAGTCAGCCAAGTTCATGAAGCCTTCCATTGTTATACTTAAGCAAGGCTATCCCCACATGGGTAAGCATGTGCAGAGGCAACCTTTCCATTCAGAGAAAAGCTCCCTGTGCATATCTGGAGCTGGAAAAGTCAAAACGACCATGAACCACATATGGATAGAGGCAAAACTGAATGATATATTTAAACATTTAGAAAGGAAGAAATCCTAGAAGGTCAGAGCTGAATGCATATTAATTGCCAATTTTAGAGACATTCTAGCAGAGAGGTACTTTTCTCCTGTCTTGTTACTTGTTGAAAAGGAAGGGGGAGGGACAAGAAAATCATTCATTTCTTTGCATGTACATGCATGTGTTTTAATTGTGCCTCTTGAGACATTTCACATGCCTTCAATCAGTCACTTACAATTTGATTTTTGGCAGCATGGCCCCCATTATGGGAGAGTTGCCAAATAGTGGGGTGGGGGAAGATATGGAACTTGAGAGAACAGGTGAGGGAATGAGGAAGAACCAAATTGTTTGTACTGTCCACCATGCAGGTAAACAAAAAAACATGCAAGCTTTTATCTTGTGGGAAAAGACTTCAACTAGGCAGTGAATATCTCCTATTCTCTAAGAAGGAAAAATATGCTAGGGAAGTAGGAGGGAGGCTAGGACTCAGGCTACTGAAGCCCAAGATGAGCAGTGTCTTTTTGGGGTTTCTGCTAGAAGAATTATATCCTAAATCATCTTCCATTCCAAGAATCACAGACAAGTTCTAGAGTTTTTGAACTATATTGTATAAGAAATACAGAGTAGGTATAAAGTCTATCATTAAACCAATTGTGCCACAACTTCAGATGGCTAGGTGGCACAGTGGATAGAATGCCAACCTGAGTTCAAATCCCCCTCAGGTATTTATGAGTTATGTGACTCTGGGCAAGTCACTCAATTTTTCTTGCCTCAGTTTCCTCATCTATAAAATGAACTGGAGAAGGAAATGGCAAACCACTTCATTATATTTGCCAAGAAAAGTCCAATGAGATCACGAAGAGTCAGATATGACTGTACAA
Organism: Pseudochirops cupreus; assembly: GCA_028627135.1. Taxonomy (NCBI): domain Eukaryota; kingdom Metazoa; phylum Chordata; class Mammalia; order Diprotodontia; family Pseudocheiridae; genus Pseudochirops; species Pseudochirops cupreus. The sequence goes on along the minus strand of CM053582.1, from coordinate 346,809,292 downwards.
CAAAACCACTACTGCAATCTAAGCCCCTAGCATAACTAAAAGACTTCTCTTGTATGCTTACTTTGGACGGGTAATACACATTTAAGGAGGTAATGCTACACAAACCCCACAAAAAAGGGAAGTGCTTAGAATACAATTAGTCTTCAATTCCCATCTGGTTGTATTTTTGTTTTTAGAAAGTTATAGTATTAATTAAAATGATTTAAAATCATATTGAGTACCTGGTGAGTGGAATTATGTGAGTAGAAGCTGGAAAACAACTGTCTATGATAATGTGGAAGAGATTTCTGAATTTGGGTGAGATGATGGACCCAATAACTTTTGAAATCTATACATTAAATATCCTAGGAGGAGGGGTATTGTAAGGCTCAGATGAAATAATGTATATAAAGCACTTTGCAAGCCTTAAAGTACCCCACAGATGCTTATCATCATTATTGCTATTGTTATCCTTATTATCAACCTATAATCAATCACCAAACGTCCAGTGTAGTGTGACTTCATTCTCTTAGCCTTCTGCAGTAGAATAGAGCTCTAGCTCTTTTTGTAGAGAAATAAGAGATGAGCTGGTAAAGGTTTAATGACCGAGCTCTCTGGAAAAACAAAAAAGCATGCACACATGATTTTAAGTTAAATCTGCATTATTAACACTTTCTCATGTCTAGACAATAAAAAAAAACAATACATCAAGTGGAGATTTGTAGGGATTGCTGATTTCTGAGGTGTAAATGCCCACAATAAAAATTTGAAAATCACTCTCCTGAGCTGTTTGTCTAAGCTGACTCCAGCACAACCCTACCTTACTAGAAGTATATGAAATAGACATTTCCATTGGGATCAGCAATTTTTTTTTTGAGGAGGATATTTGCTGGGTTAGGTGGCCTAACAGAGTTTAGAACTAAGTAACTAATTTGCCCAGATCTTAACTAAATTTCCGCAACCTGGCCAGACAATTTGGGCATGTGAAAAAGTTCACCAGCTGGCGGGTGCCAGCTAATTGACTAGGATCTTAACAACATGGGATTTAAGGTTAAAGGGAGCCTTAGAGATGATATGGTCCAGGGTTCTTATCTTTAGTTGGGTCATGGACCCCTCTGACAGTCTAGTAAAGCTTATGGATCTTTCCTCAGCATAGTAGTTTTTAATTATAAAACAAAATATACAGGATTATTCTTTTTTCAATGGTGCAGATAGATGCTCTCCCTTCCAAGGAAGGTTGTAACCCCTCTATAATCAAGTAGATGTTCTCTGAGAGGAGCTCCAGTTAAAAAAAATAAAACAAAATACATCACTCTATCACTAACCAAGTGACTAGCTATTCAGAACTTGTTCAGGCAGGTCCTTGAACAATACTATTGTCCTACACTGGAAGCAGTTGCTGCTTGGTGTATAGACTGGAGCAATTTTGAAAGGTTTCATAAAGGAAAGGTGATTATTTTTTTTAATATGAATATAATTTATAAACCATGGGAATAAAAAGGTTGAAGACAAAGGATGATGACTGTCAGTGGTACACAGGATGGAAGGGCATGAGGAGGGATGGGGAGGAAACTGGAGCCAAAGAGATCAATAATCCAGATATGAAGTATTGAGAGCTGAAGTTATGAAAGAGGAATTTAAAGAACAAAAGAGTTGTTAGTGGCATAAGATGTTGCCGAGTACTCTCTGTGTTCTGGGTCCATACCCAGATCATATTCATATTTCAGAAAAATCTGAAACCTGCCCTAATGAAGCCTTTCAAAATTCTCCAGTCTACTTGCTCCTTTTACTCCTAAAAGCACATATAGTATTTATTGTCCATATACGACTCATTTGATATTTACCAATGTTAAACAAAAAGAGATGCCACAAAGGAGTTCTCAGGGAAGGACCAAGAAATGGCCAATTAATTTAGCTACAATGAAGTTGTTGATAACCATGGAGAATGCAAGTTAAATAGATTAGGTGAGGGCAGGATTTAGATTTCAGAAGGCTGAATGAATTGGGATGTAGAGTATTGATTATAGATTCAAAAGATTTTAAAGTAAAAGGGAGAGAAACAGGATGACAGGAAAGGACACTATCAAATGCAGGTTGTCTTCCCCCACCCCAACCCCATTATATATCCCCACCAGGGGTGGAGTGGGCATCACGGGTAGCCAGTAAAAAAGGAAGGACTTAATATATTAGAAAGATTTCAATAATGGGGCAAGGTCCAAGAGGAAGAAAGAGATAATGGAAATGAAAGCACCCTGGGTAATTTTGGGAAAGGAATAGCTCTTCCTCTGAGACTGGAAAGAAGCAGAAGAAAATAGATTTAGAGGTGATGCTTTTGAGTTAGGGAGGAGAAAATATGAGAGAGCCTCCACTGATTGCCTCGGTTGTTTCACGAAAGTAAGTAAGGTCATCATCTGAGAGTTATGGAGCAAGGGTGGGGTTGGAATCATCACTGTGAAGAGCAATCAAGGGAATCAATGAGATGAATCAAAGGATTATTGAGCTGCAGTAAGGGCTAAGAAGAAATAAAATTGCTTGACATTGTAATGGGGCAGGTCTCCACACATCTGTTACTTTCTTCTGTTATGCTCTGTAAGCTGAGAGCAGAAATGGAGAAAGGAGTGAAGATGGTGCACATGACCCACGATTGAGCCTTGGCACAGCAGCAGGACATAGGGTATCTGGGGTATTCATGAGGGAAGGATTGACCTACCTGAACATGAAATTTTCTATCCAGGAAGGAAGCCAGTTCTAGGCTAAAGATAAGTAATAGAATTGATTAATTGGGAGGAGATAAAAAGAAAAACAGATTTTCATGAAAGCAAAATAGAGGTGATTTAGTAAAAGTGATTCAGCATTGCTCAGCTCATAACTATTTGTATGTTAGGGAAATGAAAGCATAAACTAAACTCTGTTTCTTGAAATGTCCAGTATCATGAGGTCCAAGTTTGAGGGGTCAGAAGAAGCCTTATTCTTACAGTACCTTGACAAGATGCCACATAGATGGCTTTTCTACCTCTGCTTAAGTACTTCACTTTCAAAGTATCCTCAAACAAGGACTTATGAATGCATTACAAACTTTTCAGAACAATCAAAACATGGCATTCATATCAAAAGTTTAAAAAATAGAAATATATTTAAGGAAGCATTAACTTCTGTCTTCTTTTTCTCACAGGCAAGTGAACTCTGCTCCAATGTCTGGCTGCTGTTTTTGCTAGATGCATACCCATATGAAATAAAGGACAAAGAACACTCTATGGCTTATCTTTCATGTAAAATATCAAAACAAGTAATCATACTAAAAGTTTGTAGGTTAGCAGACTTAGCTCAAAGGGACCTAATCCCTCCATCTGATCCAACCCCCTCGAATTATACATGAGGGTACCGAAGCCCAGTGAAGTGACATGACTAGCTCACAATCACACAGGTAGTAAACGACAGATAAGGAGTTCAAACTGAAATCTTTGTTTTCTAAATTCAGTTTTATTTCCACTGATCATGCTAAGCTCATACACAGACATTAAAATCTTTTAAATTGATTTTTGAATAAATCTACATTTTAAAGTACATATCATCCACCTTGTTCTAAGAAACTTTGTCTCCTGCGTGCCAATGTTTTGTGCCTGGCTCAGCTAAAGAGGTGTAACCCAATAAACACTAAAGATTTGTTGTGAGCTAAAGTGGAGCTTCAAGATTTTGAAGACGATTTGAGATTTTACTTAGACAAGGAACAAATTGACATATACTCTATTGATGGAGAAAAGCATGTGGCAGAAATAGAGTAGTCCTTTTCCTCTTCAGACTCACTGTCGTATTTTAAGAGCAGAGATGAAAAAGAGAAATGTGAAGTGAATTCTATAACTCAAGATGTTGCTATTGTGTTTAAAAAGTTTATGGAATGCTTATACCAATATTTACCAGGCTTAGAAACTAATTTAGCATTGTTTTGTACTGAAGTTATAGGAAAACAAAATTTTCTACTTTAAGGAATATCAAAACCAGGCTAGGGAATAGCTTGACTGAAGAACACTTAGAGAATTCTACACTTATGAGCATAAATTGTGGTAGTTTACTGTGCCTAAACAATGATAAAAATCACTAAAGACTTCATTGTAAAAAGTAAAACCCTGGGGAAGCTATTAAGAATTGAACATTTTCAGTTCATGGGGGAAAATGGATTCCACTTACCAGAGTGATTATAGAAATTTTCTTTGTGAAATGCAAATCCTGATTCAGAGTGAGCTAGGCATCTCAGATGAGTCTTCTTGGAATGTTTCACATTACACAAAAGGCTATGACCTATTCTCGAATAGTCAGTATAAGCGGCCATCACTGCTGTACAATAATAACAACAGAAAGGAGAGAGAACCTTGTGCAATATTGTAAAGGGAAATGGAGGAGATGATTGACTGGAAGGAGAGGCATTGCCCAACTAAATCATACCTTATCACAGTCACAAAATACACTAGCATTCAGAATTGTATACTCAAAACATTAAAGAACCAGGTTTGAATCTCAATTATGAAATTAACTTACTCATTCTATAATCTTAGTTAATGACATAATATTACTCAACCCCCATTAATGATAGGATTAAGAATAAAAATTATTAATAAAATCTGGAGTTTGGAAGAGATTTGAGCTATTTCAGGACTGGGTCTCCTCTAAACCATCCTCTTTATGGACATTACTTTCTGCTTAATTACTGGCCATGTCTGGGAAGTCCCTACTTCACAAGGCAGTCTCATATATCTTGGGATATCTCCTTGTTAGGAAGTTTCCAGAATGACATAATTTTAGGATTAGCAAGATTCCCAGAAGTCTCCTGGTCCAACTAGTATGTAAACAAAGATGCATTTTACAATATAAGCAACAAATGATCAATTTTCACTGGAAGATCACTAATGATATGGAGCCCATAATCTCTGGAAGCTCATTCTATTCTTGGATTGTCCTATTAGAATATTTTCCCTCACATTGAACTTCAATTTTCCTCTGCAGTTCCCATTCATTATTTCTAGTTCTGTCCTTCTGATGCCAAGAAGAACAAATCTGGTGGCAGCTAAGTGGTGCACTAGATAGAGTGTGGGCTCTGGAATCAGGAAGACCTGAGTTCAAATCTGGCTGAGTGACCCTAAGCAGGTCACTTAAATTCTGTTTGCCTCAATTTCTTTTCCTGTAAAATGGGGGTGATAATGGCACCTGCCATTGTGGGGGTGAGAATCAAATGAGATAGTAATTGTGAAGTGCTTAGCACAATGCCTGGCTGAGTAGGCACTATAGAAATGTTAGATATTATCATTAGTTATTATTATTATTCCATATGACAGTTCTTCTCCTGTCCTTCTTAAAATTCCCCTTTTCACAGAAAACGCTACTGATTCCTTTGGTCTTCACATACCATGAACTTGAAATCTTTCACATACTACTCACCTTCCTTGGATACTCTCCAGTTAATGTGTCCTTCCTAAAATGTGCCAAAAAACTAAATCCTATAATATAGATGTGGTATGACTGGTGCATAACACAGTGAGACTGTTGTCCCCGTGCTCTGCAATAATTATAATTCTCTAATACAACTCAATAACCCATTACCTTTTTTGGCTGCCATATCACACTGTCAATTCATATTGAGTTTGCAATAAAATAAAAAAAATCTCAAATCTTTTTGCAGATGAACTGTTATCTTATTACTCCTTTCCCACCACCTTATTCTGTGCTCATGTGGAGGATTTTTTGAACTCATGTAACACTTTCTATTTGTCACTAATTAATTCTATCATCTTGATTTGGCTTTGTGTTCTGACAAGGTCTATTTGAATCCTGATTCTGCTGTCCATTGTGCTAGTTACATGTCATACTTTTATTTCAGGTACAAATTTGACAAGATTACCATCTATCCAGTAACTAGGTCATTGAAAATAATAATAAAAATATTGATAATAATAATAATAATAAAGCTGAACACATACATCTCTGGAACTCTCTAGGAAGGGCATCTTTAGAGGATGACTTTGAGTCACTGATGACAATTCCGTGGGTATGAATATTCAGCAACTTCTTAATTTCCTTTGTACTATTTTTCTAGCTTACATATCTCTATCTTTTCCACACACACAAAAATGGCATGAGAAACTTTATCAAATACTTTGCTAAAATCTATGCAAATTATATGTAGAGTGTTCCCTAGTATAGCAGTTTGCTTATCATGTCAAAAAAGGAAACGTTTGTCATGATTTATTCCAGATGATATCCTGCTGTTTTTTGGGGGGAGAATCACTGCTGTATTTCTAAATAGTCACTAATGATCCCTTAGTAATGTGTTCGAGAATTTTGCCAAGAACTGAAAGCAAGATCACTGGTTTATAATTTGCAGACTCAAATTTATTTCCTGTTTGTAAAATAAGGACATTGGTTCTTCTCTATCTGTATAATCTCCTCTCATTTTCTAAGCTCCATAACAGTGACTTAGTAATACTACTTCTCAGCTTTAAAAAAAAAACCAAAAACAAAAACAAAAAACTAAACCTTCTTTGTATACAATTCACCCAGCCCAGGTGCGTTGAGTTCATCACAAGTGGCTTGGTGTTCTTTTATTTTCTCATCACTTATCTTGGCAATCATCTTGCCATTAGCCATTTTCCCCCTCTACTTTCTAATCCAAAGTTTATAATCTGTGACAGAGAAAACAGAAATAAAATAAAAGTTGAACAACTTTGCTGCCTCTCCATCATCAATTATCATTATCTCATCCAATTTAAGCAGGAGGCCTATCCATTCTTTGTCTCTCCTATTTTCCCCAAGATTGTTTTTTTTTTTAAATTATTATCCTTGCTTTTCTTGCCAGCCTCCTCTCATTCTGAGCTTTGTCGTTTCTGACACTATCCTTGCAGGACCATATCACATTTTGTATTCATTTTCTATTACCTGCTCTTGATTCCATCTTCTGCGGTCTTTTTATGGTCTAAGTGGGTTGGTGAGTTCCCTGTGTATCCAACTGCACAGGTCACTTTACACAACAATCCTTTTTCTTCCTTATTAGAATTTTTCTCCATTATGTCTCTAGAATTTCATTTTTTGAGGGCTTCCCATACCTCTTGGACTGACTTCACTTATAGCTTTTAGGTCACTGAACCCTGATTCATTATCCTTTACCTGAAACTTTTGGCCTCAGCTCACCAAAAAATCTAGGGTATGTCAGATTATTCCTCGTTTTTCTCTCCTCTATCACAAATTTGGCAACACAATGGTAACTTTCTCCCAGTCATTTCTACCTCAGAAACCACTTCCTCCTTCTAAATGAGAATTAGATCCAAGACATATTTCTTTTTGTTGATTCCTCCACTTTTTAAAGGATAAAATTATCTTTTGATGCTTTGATTAGTCATGCCAAACTCTTTGTGACTTCATTTGAGGTTTTATTGGGAAAGATTCTAGAGTGATTTACCATTTCCTTTTGCAGCTCAGTTTACAGATGAAGAAACTCAAGCAAAGAGGCTTCAGTGACTTGCTCAGGGTCACACAACTAAGTGTCTTAGGCTAGATTTGAACTCAGATCTTCCTGACTCTGGGACTAACACTCTATCCACTGGCCAACCTAGTTACCCAAAATTACCTTTAGGGCAAGTCAAAAAGTATCATCTGCTCATATTATTAAAGAGAACAAAAAAGTTACAGCAGATATACAATAATTGCATTCACCCAGCATTCATATGTCACGCCTCCTTTCCAGATTCTGATCTATTTCATGGGCTTCTCATCTATTTCCTAGTTTTATCCAGGTGGTCAATAGTATACTCTGAAGACATGATAGCTTTTGTTCCTGATTTCACTGAATTTCATTCAACTGCTTTTTACCACATCTCCCCACTTTGGCTTTCCAGATGTTTATGAGTATATGCACATTATTAATGTATTTATATACATATATATGCATATATATTTATATATGCATATGTACACGTTTGCACTTATATGTATATGAATAAACAGAAATTGCTACTTTGTGTGCCAACCCCTTTAACTATTCTATTACTTTTGAATAAGTTATATCCTTTCAGAGACGTGGTCTAATCATTTGTTCTCATCCCACTACATCTCACAGATATTTATCTAGTGAGATTTACCTTATGTTAGGATTATATTGCTTATAACCCATTCTTTGAACATTTGTTTAAAGACAACTGAAACCATAGTTTGTATTACTGACTCCTGTCTTGGATTGTGTGTCCCGTGGATTTCTTCATTGTTCTACACCTATTTTTCCTTAATTATATCTGTACCATCAAACTTGATCCATATACGTGATCTCTTTCTAGTTTCCCCCTTCTTTTTTCATTGAAAATCCTTTTGTTTTCCTTTGTAAGGTTATAGACAAATATATTCTCATTAGAGCCTTCATATGTGGTCAAAGTGTGAAAAGCAAATCCCATCTGAGAACCTGTATTCTTATCCAACTGCTAACTTTCTATGTCCACATTTCTCTTTTGAATCTTTACCTAAGATGAGCAATAATCATGAAATCACCCGTGCTGAGGACTTTCATTTCTTGCTTAAGACTTCACAATGTTTGGCAATGTTTTCTAAGTTTTTTTTTCCTTCTAGGAGTATCATTTGTGCCCACGTGAATCATTGGAAGCGGGTAGTAGGCATCCGGTTACTCAGTTTGCCATCTGCTTTTTACATTGAGCCAAAATCTGCCTCCATTAGAGGCAGTAAGGTGTAATGGAAAGCATGTTGGATTTTGATTCAGAAGACCTAATTTTGAATTTCAGCTCTGCCATTTCCTGCTTATGTGTCCTTGAGCAAGCAAAACACTTTAGATTTCTGGGCCTCAGTTTAGTCCTGTGTAAAATGAAGGAGTTGAACTGGATGCTTTTAAGGACTCTGATAACTCTCAATCACATCATCCTATGTAATTTCTACTCACTGGACCTAGTTCTGCCTTCCTGGGCCACACAGATTAGGGCTAATCCTTTTTTCTCATGATAGCCCTTCAGACATTTCAAAATGGAAAACATCTTTTCTTTTGAAGGCAAAACATTCTGCTTCTTTCAAACGGTCCTCATATGGCATAGTTTCAAGTCCTCTCACCATTCTGATGTGCTGCCTACATTCACGTGTGATCCAGCTTGTCAATGTCCCTTCTGAATTATAGCTCCCAGAACGAGATAAAATACTCCAGACATGTCTACAGATAATAGCCGCACTACTTACCTTACAAGATGGCTCAGTGAGTATTGAATGAGCTAATAATATATAGGAAAGTACTCTGTAAACTGTCAAACTCTGTACAAATACAAGATATTTTTACTTTGAGGCACTTTTATTCATGAGTAGCTAGCTCCAAATGGGAAGATTACTTTAAAAATTATTTTGCACGTGTACACACACACACACACACACACACACACACACACATACCACCACCACCACCACTACCAACAACGACAAAAAAAAACCAAAACCAAAAAAAAAAACAAAAAAACAACCAGCGATCACAAACCACCACAAAAACCAATCCTATCCCCTCTAGAATCTCAGGTCTTTACCAGGTTTTATGTAAACTTCTACACAGGTCCTGGAAACAAGCCAAAATGGAAAGCTTGATGGAATTGGCAAAGATACATTAGGACTCTTTTTTGAAATAGCAAAACCAGCATGTATTGAAGGGAATGAAGTTTGCTTTTGTTTTGAAGTAATTAGTCTCCATTTAGAAAAGACCTGCAAAGTGGATTTTACTTCAGTTGACTTTTATTCAATGCACCATGACAGTCAAGTGAAGGGAGCAGCAGCTTCTGAAACACTTTTGGTTTAGAATCCTTAGAGCATTTCATTTTTGCAAACAGCTTGTCAGAGCAGGACTAAAATGGAGAGCTGATGTTCTAGGGAAGGCAGAGAAACAGCATTCAGACAACGGGCTGCAATTAGTGATTCCTAACTGTCTGTTCCTGCCTGTCACTGGAGCGTATGACTATATGTTAGAATATATCCATTTCTTAATTAAAGCTAAATAGAGGTCTCCTTTGCAAAGGCTTCCCTCTCTGCCTTTTCTCTTTCTCTTCTATCCCCCTCCCCCTTATGTGGAAGCTCTTCATTGTTGTTCTTGCTAAGAGTAAAAATGATGTGAATTGACTACAAGATTCCTATTGGATGAAGACTCACAGAGGGCCCAGAAAAAAAAAAGAAAGCCAGATCAGCAGTCATTTCATTTCCCCCACCCCTCTGCCCTCTCTCCTTTCCTGTTGCTAGAAGATCAATACCAAAGGTGGCAGAGTGGATTTATATTGTGTTCCAGATTCACTACTGGGAGCTGCTTTTACTGACAGAGTAAGATTGGTGGCTCTCCAACACAGATTACTCATACTTGAGGGTGCTCTTTTAAAACAAACAAAAAAAGATTTTCATATTTATGAAATTGAAGGACAGAGAACACTACCTAGAGTCTTACACAGGGGGAATGAGCACAGAAATAGTCTCTCCCCAACCTGACTCTTCACCTGTTCTACCCAAGTATGGGCAAGTGCTGACCTCTACGTTCCATACTCAGAATCTTTCTTTTCATAGGTAGTCCCTAAGGTTTGGAATAAATCCGCTTCCCACTGCTTTCTCCTAGATCTCTGAGAAAAACAGCTAAGATGCTATCTCCTAAAAGTTTTTTTTTTTCCCCTTTTTACTTTCCCAATCCCTATCAAGATCTCCTTCTTGAAATTAGTTTATATGACTCTGTGTGAGTGTGTGTGTGTGTGTGTGTGTGTGTGTGTGTGTGTGTGTGTTAATGAGCAGCTAGGTGATACAGTGGATAGAGCACTAAGCCTACAGTCAGGAAGACCTGAGTTCAAATCCAGCCTCAGACACCAGCTGTATGACCTTGGATAAGTCACTTAATCTTATTTTCCTCAGTTTTTTCATCTGTAAAATGAGCTGGAGATGGAAATGGCATCACATTCTGGTATCTGCCAAGCAAATCCCAAATGGATCATTAAGAATTGGACGTGACTCAACAACATAGAGTTTTATTTACATATATGTGTGCGTGCAGTATCTTCTCACCGCAAATGATTAACTTTTTGAAAGCAAGAATTTCCTCCTTTATTTCTTTCCTTCCTTCCTTTTTTCTTTTTTCCTTCCTTGCTTATTTTTCTTCCTTCTTTTCCTTCTTCCTTCTTCCCTTACTACCTTTCTCTTCCTCCCTTTCTTTCCCTTTCTTTCTTTTCTTTTTTTCCTCTCTTGCTTCTTTCCTGGCCCCCTCAGTCCCTCCTTCTCTTCTTTCTTCCTCTCCTATATTTACATAATACAATTGGTAAAATGTTAGATTTTTCATCAGGATGACCTGAGTTTTGCATTCTCTCTCAGACACTGACTGCATGATCCTGGGCTTGTCACTTAACCATTCTCAGCTAGACTTCTTCATCTACAAATGGCTTGGACCACATTGCTTCTAACACATGTATTAGTTCTGAATCCACACATGATCCAATTATCCTACTGTGTTTTACCCAGAAGGAACTTGATAAATCATTGTGTAATTTTTGTTTATAAATTGCTAGACAGGCAATGTGGTACAGAAACGTGGATCTGGAGTCAGAGGACCTGGGTTTGCATCTAACCTCTGCTACTGGTGATGTGTATGACCCCTGGAATGTTATTTCATTTCTCTGGGTTTCAGTTTCCTCATCTTTAAGGAATGGGTTTCTGAAAGAAAGCACTTTCAGTAGAAGTTCTCAACAGATCCTTCCATATCTCGATCTCTGATTAAGATCCTATGACCTTTGTTAGGTAGTTAATTACTACAGATCGTTACACTTTTCTGACTAGATCAAGGACACTCATATCATTTTCCAGGGGTGCCATGTCAGCCTTATGACCTTTCTGCACCATCCTATGTCCAGTTTCATGTCAAAGTCAGGAGAAGAAACAAATAAAAAAAACACCTTAAAGAATCTTCTGACTTGACAGTCAAGTAGGAGAGTGTCCCCTCCCTTTTTAAGCTAAGGAGGAAAAATAAATTATGTAGAATTATGTCACATCAAGAAAAACATGATTAAAATAACCTGGTATGAATATTCATCCGCGACTTGGCAGAAGGGCTCAAGCAAGTAGAATACTTCCATGCTATTGCTGACTGAGCTCACTTTCAGGGAATTGCATTTCAAAAGAATGTGTGATTAGGTCTGCTGGCCAAAACTGTAGGAGACTTTTTTTCTGTTTAGTTTTGTCTTTAATCTTGGCATTTTAAATGGCCAGGCTCCTGCTGAAGTGAATTTTGCTCTAATCAAAACATTCCCAGGTGGCCAACAGTCCCTCATGCCAAGCCCTTCCTGGATGATTCATCAGTGTGGAAAGGAAAGCACTGTACATGGCTCAAGACTTATTACTTAGTTCCTTCTCCTTCGAAAGGATGAAATCCTGACTAAAGAGTTACAACTTATTTCTCCAGATCTAGCTTTTTCTCTATTCATGCCATGTCTTCACCTCAAGTCCGTGGGAGACACAAGCAAGGCACTCTGCAGTCAAGAGTGTCAAAGGGCCTTCATGTGTGAGTACACACAGTAGTTGCACAATAAATATTTAATTGAATCTGATATTGAACTAGAGCTATCATAAATACATTGGCCTTGTTTATCCAAGGACATCTTTCTTTTTTTTTTTCATTTTTAATCATTCCAACCTTTTACTGTCCTCCAATATACTGTTAACCCCATCTCTTAGCAGTGAATAGCTGCTACAAATTTGAGAGGGTTAAGAGTCATATTATTAACATAACGGCAGTATTATTCAGGAAGCTAATATCTTTGTAAGATAGGATTTTGCATTTGTTCAACAAACAGCTTCTTCATGAGACAGAGTTTTGACATCCAGTGCAGTAACTCCTGATGTAAATTTTTCCCAATGGTTTCTGATAGTCTAGCCATGTCATTCCCTACTCAAGATGATTCTGTGGCTCTCCATTACCTTTTGGTTACAAAACAAAACTCATCTCATTTTCAATTTAAAGCACTTCACAACCTGAGTCAAATCTGCCCTTTTAGACTGATTATTCTACCCTTTGCACTAGTCAAATTTTCCTGGTTGTTATTTTCCAAACCCAGCATTCCATTTCCTGATTTCCTGTCTCCATGTCTTTGCGGACATTGACTCTCATACAGGGAAGGTTCTTTCTGCTTATCCGCATCTCTTAGAACTTTGGTTCTTTTCAAATAGCAGTTGCAGTGACCCCTCCTTCAGGGAACCTTGTTGCTTTCTCAAACTGTTTGCTCATTCTTCTTTATGTATTTTGGTTTTCTATGCATCACATATATATTTATCTGGGAACATGCTGTTCCCCCAGAAGAATGTAAGCTCTTTGCTGCTGAAGACTCCCATTTTTGCTTATGTTTCTTGCTCAGTCCTTAGCTTGATGTGGTGCTTAATAAATGCCAGTTGATTGATTGTTTAAGAATCCTAAAGCTACTTCTAACCTTTTTATTTCTTAACCTAACATTAGCAATACTGGTGTTGTTAGGTTGTGCCTGCTTCACACACACACACACACACACACACACACACGCAGCTCAATTCAGCCACAACAGGAAATAATAGAGGGAAAGGAAGGAAGGGAATAAGCATTTACATGGTGCCTTCTGGGCAGCTAGGTGACACAGTGGATACATCACTGGGCCTGGAGTCAAGAAGAGTCATATTCTTAAGTTCAAATCCAGCCTCAGATACTCACTAGCTGTGTGACCCTGGGGAAGTCAATTAACCCTGTTTGCCTCAGTTTCCTCATCTGTAAAATGAGCTGGAGAAAGAAATGGCAAACCACTCTAGTGTCTATGCCAAGAAAACTCCCAAATAGGGTCATGAAGAGTTGCATACAACTTGAACAACAACGATGGCACCTTCTATGTATCAGGTACTGTGCTAAATGCTTTACAATTGTTATCAGTACAATACAAATCAATCCAAGTATTATCTCATTGATCCTTACAACCACCCTGGGAAGCAGGTGCTGTTATTATCCCATTATACAGTTGAGGAAACAGAAGTAGACAGAGCTGTGACTTACCTGGGGCCATATAGATTGTATATTCAGCCAAATTTGAGGTCTGCCTTCCTCTAGGTCCACTGTCTGTTCGCTGCAACACCTAGCTGTCTAGAATCAAGCAAACTTTTTCTGTGGCTCATCTGAGGACAAACAGAATGAATTGAGTCTATTCCCTTCATTACTTTCTGAAAATGAAAAAAAAATCCAGTAAATATTTAGTATCGGGTAGATGCGATACCAATGGAAGATTATAGATCATTAAGTCAAGTTAATTGACACTGGATTGATGGGTGAAAATTAATATTTATATTGGTGACTAATGATTCTCGGGAAACCTACCATGTTCAAGCAACACCGTAAGCTGCTACAGTGATGTTACAGCTCCTCAAATAGATTCCCAGGGTAAAATCTGGAGAAAACTAACCCAACATAGATAATTAGATGGAAACAATAACATGTTGGTTTTATGTATGTTTTCATTACTCCTAAAGATACATTAATCTGTCTCTACAGATGCTTCCTTCACAAAGTAGACGACTCCTTCACATGTTTTAAGTAGCTCCTTGAATATCTGTGCCCCTAAAATTCATCTTCCTCAGGACAGCCTTCTGGTGCTGAACCTCAGCTGTGTTGATCTTCAAACCATGGACACTATCCACCTCTGGAAACCTTTGTAGCTCACAGTGACCTGACAAAACTTACAGTATGATGCTCCATAACCTTAGAGAACCTAGATTCCCCTCCATGCCAAGCAGACAAGACATCAATGTAGAAATTAAATGGAGGAACAGTGATGTGAGAATAAAAAAATCCAATATTTGGTGATATAATCTATCTTATATGGCCACCATAGATGCATTAGAAAATCTGTGACTGGGGCAGCTAGGTGGCTCAGTGAATAGAGCACCGGCCCTGGAGTCAGGAGGACTTGAGTTCAAATCCAGCCTCAGACACTTAACACTTACTAGCCATGTGACTTTAGGCAAGTCATTTAAACCCAATTGCCTGACCTTCACCCCTCCAAAAAACAAAAAATAAAAATAAAAAATCTGTGACATAAAGCATTCCCTTTGATCAAAAAAGACTCTCTCTAGCTTGACATTCCATTGTCTGCAAGATTGTATCTCAACATATGATTTCTTTCCCTCTAGTTTTGAGGTCTACTTTTTTTCCTCCCCTCAAGTAAGGTGCTTTCTTGTGATGATGTACACACTTTATGATTGTACAAAACTTCGTAATACTTGATTTTGTTAACTTGGATAACGTGATTTTAATTCAGTAATCTTTGAATATAATGAATATAAATTCAGGGGCTATTTTTTTCATTATTTTTTCTGTTATTGTATTTTTTTTTTTCTGAGAATCAATGCCTCTTACCCTGTTAACCTGTCCCATTCCCAATATGTGCAGACTTTGCTTTTGAAAATAAGAGGATCAACACGAAAACTCTCTTTGAAAACCCTGGAATCCCATGTGGAGATGATCATAGGACTCTAGGTTTAGATCAAGGAGGGATCTCAGATTCCAACCCCCTTATTTTTCAGATTAAAACTGAGGCTTAGAGAGATTCATACTAATAGGAAGAGCTGGTGGAAGGCTTTGAAGCCAAGCCTTCCTATCTCCAGGTATAGCATTCACACCATCCCCTGACTGATGGTAAATAGATGGCACTGCCAAAATCTTTATTTTTAATAGATTTTTGATGTCTTTTGTTTTTATGATACCTAGATGTCCCCATGTATCCTTTTACTTTCATCTTCCAAAAGAGATAGTCAATATAAGAAAGACAAAAAAAGAAAGAGGAAGAAAAGAAAAAAAAGCAATCAAACCAAGCAAAAGATCCAAAAAACCATGTCATTATATGAAATGTTCTGTACTCTTGTAGAGCCCTCAGCTCTAAAGAGACGGGTAGAAAGTACTTTCTCATATGTTTTCTCTGAAGCCAGACTTGTCCCCTATAACTCATGTTATGCATTTTCAGCCCTTTGCTGGTGGTTCTTCTTTCTATTTGCATTTTGCAGTTACTGTTCATGTTGCTTTCTTGGCCTCGCTTACTTCATTTTACATCAATTCATCTAAGTCTTTTCATGCTTTTCTTGAATTCATTGCATTTACACTGCCTTACAGCACAAGGAGAGTTCATTATACTCATGTGCAAGACTTGTTTAGTCGTTCCCCAAATGATATGATCCTATCCTTTCAACTTCTATTCACCCCAGACTTCAGAAACTCTGCTACAAGACCAACTTAAAGATGTTCAGATGCAGAGATCCTCTTGAAGTTAAGTTCTTCATGGATCCTAATAACTACATTTCTGAATGTAGAACCTGGGAGTTCTATTTAACCAAAGCTAAGAGCAATTCAATTCAACACACATTTATTGAGGACTTTTGAAGTACAAGGCATGAGATAGCTTGTAATAGTGGATGGAGAAGAAGACCTATCTTCAAATCTCACCTCTGACACATACTCTCTGTGTGAGCCTGGGCAAGTCACTTAACATCTCAGTGTCCCAGAAATCAGAGACACCAGTTCTCCAAGTGTGGTTCAATTACCTGAGGGGATCTTTGAGAACTTTAGGTGGGGGTCCTATTAAGTCAAAGTCATATTCATAATTTAAAAAATAATTTTAATTTTAACATGGCAAAAATCAAAAGTTAACCTACATAAGCAAAAGTTTATTGGGGGTAAAGGGTGGTCCTCAATATTTTTTAAGAGCTTAAAGGAGTTTCAAGATGAAAAAAAAAAGTTAGAGATTTTTGCTCTAAGACTACAAATTTCAAAACAGGTTCACATCTTCATTGAGAGAGGGAGCTCTCCAGCTACAAAAGGCACTATGCTAAGTATTAGATATGCAGAGAAAAAAAAATAAATAGTGTTTACCTTCAGGGTACTTGTATAGCATTGCCCATCCCTACCTGTATTTGCTTGGTTGGTCAAGCAAATAATTTGACTGGTAGCACATATATGCTAAACTGTTCTTGCTAGTTTGTCTCAGTAAGTAAAAAGCAGTGTTGGTACTGGTTACTGACATAAAAAAATTGAGCGGGTGTAAACTAAGGGGGAAAGTACAGTTTAAAAAAAAAAAAACAACAATTTAGGAAGACTGAAATCAACAAAAGAAAAGGCATGAAGAACATTGATGCATTACTTTACCATAGGCTTAGCTAGTTACCTCTTCAGTAAAAGAGTGAAAGAAACAAAAAGTTATGTTTTGTACTGAATATCGTTCATGTGACTACACAATAGGACAGGTTAGTACGTTGTTACGTACTAACAATGACAGGTAACATTTATATATCATTTTTAAGTGACAGTTTTATGTAGATCACCTCATTTTCCTCATAAAAACCCTATAAGGTAGGTACAATTCTTAACTTGATTTTATAAATGAAGAAAATAAGACTGAGAAAAGCAAAGGGACTTACTTGCCCAGGGTCAGATAGCTAGTGAGGGTCTAAGACAGGTTCTCTATCCACTCTTTTGCCTAATTGTCTCAATTTTAACAAAATTTTAATGCTTGAATATGTCAAGAACTTCTAAAAGAATTGCTGTATCCAGGCAAACGGCAGGCAACAAGCATTTATTAAGTACTTTGTGTCAGCCATTGTACAAAGTACTTTGCATCCAAATACAAGTTAAAATAGAATCTAGAGCCTTAACATACTTTCTAATAGGAAAGTTAACCCATAAAAGGCAACAGAAAGGGATTAGCGGAGGGGTATGGGGAAGAGGATACCTGCTTGGGGTCATAGGGACAAGATTCATTGAGTCAAAAAACAAAGGTAGAAGGGGAATCAATCATGACTGCCTGTGTCCATCCACAAAATGGAGGGTCCTGAAGGAGCTCATCATTGGGATATGGTGATCAGCTTGTAGAGGGATGTTCCAGGGTGAGAAAGCCCTATGTGTAGAGAAGTTCCAGATTGAAAAGGCACCTTAGTCATGGTGACAAATTCTATAGAGACAGAAGCAAAGACAAAAAAACCTTTCATCTCAGACTGTTCAAACTTAGCTTGATCATATCTATAATCCTAGAAACCTGGGAGTTTTTTCCAGATGGCATGACCTTTCAAATTTGTTTTTCCCATCATAGAACCCATTCCATATTAGACATCAGAGTAGAATTTTAGTGAAGGGCAATTAGCATGTATAGAAAAAGAGTTAGCCAAATTTATCATATTTAAAATACTCTGAGTTCTTTCTAAGTTTCTTTTGAATTAAATACCTGTTCTATACCAGTGGTTCTCAACCTTCCTAATGTCATGACCTTTTAATACAGTTCCTCATGTTGTGGTGACCCCCAACATAAAATTATTTTCATTGCTACTTCATAACTATAATTTTGATACTGTTATGAATCATAATGTAAATATCTGTTTGTATTGGTAAGGGAATTTGGAGATGCCCCTGTATTGGCTTGGTTTTGGGGTTGACTGTTAAAACTCAGAGTTTGTGAATTCCACTTGGGGATGGATTTGTTGATGTGAAGAGAGAGGGCTGAACTGGGAGGAGCCATGAATTGGGAGAGAGGCCCAAGCCTAGAGAAGGCCAGAAGGACTTTGGGAGAGCAGTATCCAGTATCATGGAGCCTGAGTTGCTGAGAGAAAGATTCTTAAGAGCCCATTGGAGCTGCCCAGGACTTTTGAGAACTGCCACCCAGAGCTGCCAAGAACTGAGGAGGCATGGCTGTGATGCCAGTATTTTGTCTGTTTTGATGTTGTTTTGCCAGATTCACCTGATAGTGAAGGACAGTGCTGCTGTTGTAGAGGTCCAGGAACCTGGCTGTTGGTTCAGAAGCCCTGAAGGAGGATTTTCTTGTAGTACCTGCACAGAAATCCTGGAAGAGGGCCTTGCTGATGTTTTCAGGGGTTCTGAGACTGTTCTTCGGGCAGAGAGTGACTTGATGAGGACACTGGCTATGGCTTTGTTGAGCCTTGTCTCCCCAGGAACTGAGATTGCTGAGGGCTTGCCTCGAGTGAAGATGAAAGAAGGCCCTTTCCTTGGGTATTCAATGCTGAGCTTAACTTTGTTGTAACTTAAGGGTGGATGGCCTTTTGTGCTCTCTGTCCCTTTTGAGATTCAGGGGTAGGAAGCCTTTGAGTTTTTTTTGTGCTCTGTGATTGACCAAATGAATGTACTTTGTTTATGGTTGGAGACTAATCTCCATTTGAGAAGAGACTTTTGACTGACTAAA
>CM053582.1:346666252-346789593 GCA_028627135.1 Pseudochirops cupreus | reverse complement strand
TTGTGCTCTCTGTCCCTTTTGAGATTCAGGGGTAGGAAGCCTTTGAGTTTTTTTTGTGCTCTGTGATTGACCAAATGAATGTACTTTGTTTATGGTTGGAGACTAATCTCCATTTGAGAAGAGACTTTTGACTGACTAAATGAATGTCCTGTCTAGGGATGGAATAATACCTGGATTGAATTGAGAACTTACTTGCTAAAGGAACAAGTTACACTGTATTTTGACTTTCTCTGTTCTGTGAATGTTTGCTGAATAAATGGGGTTTGCTGTGCTGGTAATCTGAACCTTGGAAGTTGCCTTTGCTTGGCATTACACTGATATGCAGGATGTATTTTCATTGTTACAAATTGAACATAACACACAGGTTGAGAACTGCTGTTCTATACATTCTTATGATCAATACTTTCCTTGTCTTCCTTACAAAAAGATTAGTGATCATAAAATGAACAAAATTAATAATGGTCATACAGATGTCACACAGCATTTATAAAACTCTTAGCAGTGGCAAAAAATACTGGATTTAGTATAGGAAGGCCTTCATTCAAACCCCACAACTATCACTTTCTGTAAGACCCTGGAAAAGCCATTTAATCTCTCTGGACTTGTTTCTTCAATTATAAAATGAGAAGATTTAGTAAGAGACTCCTAAGGTCCCTTCAAGATTTAAAACTGACCTAATGAAGGCTCATTTGAGAGGGAGGTGGAGAATGGCTTTGTGGGGGATGAGGGACCAGGTTAATGTAGAACTTTTGGGTACTGCTTTCTTCTGATTATTCAATAATAATAGTAAAAAAACAAGAACTTATTAACCTATTCCTATTAAACTAAGCCTCATTGAGGATATAACAGAAGTGTAATCCATGATCCTTGAACTCGAAGAACTTCCCTGGTGATTGTAAAATTAATTGAAATGTTCATAAAGTGACTGGCAAATAGTAGGCACTTAATAAATGCTTGTTCCTTTCCCCCTTGTTGTGGAAGCAATATGCACAAGAAGGGCACAAGACTATCTGAGATCATAGATTTAAAACTGGAAGTTTAGGCCTATAAAGGTGAAATGGCTGACCCAAAGTCACACAGGTAATAAATAGCAGAGGCAGGGTTTGAACCCAGGTCCTATGACACCAGAGATAATTCATTTCAACTTAACTAGCTTTTATGAAGCATACAAGAATCTCTGTTCAGGCACTTGAAAAATAAAGGCAGATATGACACAAACCCCTTCTATTTCGGAAGGGAAAAGTCAGGACCTCACTAATGCTTGGTTCATGTTCACCCCAGACCTGGGATATACTGGTAAATGTTCAGCAACCAGCTCCCTAAGGGGAAAAAATATGTGCACAACATGTTTTTAAGTTTAATCTGAATTATTAGCAATTTCTTCATCGCTTAATTAAATCTAGACAATCAACAAAGTAATAAATCAAGTCCTGTTTTGTAGTGTTTACCAATTTCCAAGTTGCACATGCTCGCACTGAAAATTTTAAAATCATCTCTTGAGAACCAGTACAACCTAGCTCCAGAACATCCCTGACATAAGACCCTATGGAGTTCAGGGCTTCCTGGAGCTTCCTGAGGCAGAATATGCTGGACTAAACTGCATGGTAGTAACTGCAAGTGTTATAGGAGGTCAGAGAGAAGAGGGCTCAGTCACACTAATTAATTCCAAGGTTTGTCCTGAATATAGTCCATAGGATTAAAAAATGATAAGAGTAGATAATAGATGTCTACTCCAAAGTGATATATTCTCTAAGGCTGGATTTCTCGGCTTGAATGCCCTTTCCATCTTGAACTTCCTGTGGTCTTCCACCAGCTTCCTATCACTGGTCTCTGAAGATTTGATTCATGTGAAGTTACCTATCTTCACTTCTCATGATGTCTTCTGAGGCCCCACAATTGCCAGCTTGAACGAGATATTACAGGATTCTTTGGAGGAACTGAGCTAAGAATTATAAGCTCAAGCAGTTCCGGTTAATAATTCATAGACTTAGAATTTAGACAGAGCTGTTCAGAGACTGGATTGAAGGACTATTTGAACCAGTCGATGGCTGCCCTTGGGAGGCCTGGAGCAAGGTGATCAGGAAAAGCTGTCACTTGGATTTAATAAACTTCAGACTGCTTAGATGCATCCTTTAACTAATGGATCGTGACATTCACAGCCTGAGCTTTGGTGAGCAGTGATGCCCAGTACAGTTATTGTCTTGCATTTAAAATATGTGCTTCTAAAAAAAGAAAAATGTTGCTATATTGAGGGAGTAATTAGAAATCTGCCAGAATGTGTAACAGTCACCCCAGCAACTTCCCCATGATTGATTTGGGGGTTTTGTGCTCTCCAGATGATCTACTAGGTTGTTGTTTTGGTTTTTTTTTTTTGGTTTGGGAATGTTTTTCCACCTCAACATGAATGTTCATCCTCCCTCATCCTTATCTCATTTTTTTTGACCTATTGATTTGGTTGACAAAGATCAGCTCGCTCTGAATGTGTGTGTGTGTGTGTGCGCGCGCGCACGTGCACACATGGGCAGTCAAACATGGACTCCAGTACCAAGGATTTTTTCTTTCTGGTACTTATTTATAGGGTCCAGTGAGATTTGACATAGATCTAAAGAGACTGCCTTTCTCTCAAGAAAGTTCTGCCAATAATGCCCTTGAGAAACAAACTGGCATCTCCTCCATCTTTGCTAGTGGAAAATATTTTCAATCTTTTCCAGAGTATTTGTCTTCGGTTCTGAAAAAAATGCTTTATTAAAAAAAATTAAGAAGATCTGACATCTGTGACAGATAGCTTTACATCCATTTTAGATTAGCAGTTTTGTAAATGTACATTCCATTGTACTCTCGTTGCCAAGTGTCTTCTGTCACCAAAAACCAAAAAAAATCTGCTTGCCAAAGGTAATGGTGACCTTGAAAGAATTTCATTTACCCATTTGATTTTTTGAAAAGCATTCAAGGTTTTGCTTCAATGAACTGATCCATTGTCTCTTTCTGCTCAAAGTTCTCAACTTTCCCTAAGACGTTGCCAGCTAGGCTGTGGAATGATTTCTCATACTACAAACCTAAATCTAGTAAGGGCTGGCATCGCCTTATGCCAGTACAGCAAGAGCAACAAAGGCATTTATTAAGTAGTTATTATGTATAAGAAATGATACTAGATGCTAGTGGTACCAAGGACCATAGGATCATAGATTTAGAGGTGGAAAGGACATATGAGAATATTTACTTCATTCCACTTATTTTATAGATTTGGCAATTGAGATTATAACTTTCTCCAGACAGCTAATAGATGATAAGTAGAGGGTAGGATTTGAACCCAGATCATCACTCCAGAGACAGTTCCCCTTCAAGAAAAATCAGTCCCTGCCCTTAATAAGCTTTTATTCTATTCAGCCAATACAGTATAAAATTAGACGTAGACACAAAGTGTTTATAATGTCAAAGAAGATCTTTTCAAGGTAAAGAGAATTAACAACAGGGGAATCAGGAAAGCTCTTGTGCAGGAGCTGACCCCTAAGCTATGCTTTGAAGGATGTTAGGCCTTGAATGAAGAAGGAGTGAAGGTTTAATGCATTCCTCACGTGGAGAACCTGAGTAGCAAAGGAAGGTGATAGAATGTCATGAAAGAGGAACAAGCAATGAGCCAGTTTGTGATGGGGTTGGGGGGTGGGGAAGGAGTACTATGAGCTAAGACTGTAAAGAAAGGTGGGTGTGAGAGAGATAGAACAATGGTGTTTCCTCTCATTTCTTTTCTCAGTTTTTTCACTGGAGATTTTTGAATATTAATGAGCAAATCTAAAACCTAAAGTTGCTTAGAATACTTTTTAAAAAAAATACTATGTGCACTAGTTTATCAAATAATACTGTGCCATAGTCAAGTTTATAATACCAACAGGAAGTTATGCTAAATTATCTTTTTGTTTGTTTGTGTTTGCTTTTTTAGAGGGGGGAAGGCAAGACAATTGGGGTTAAGTGACTTACCCAAGGTCACACGGCTAGTAAGTGTTAAGTGTCTGAGGCTATATTTGAAATCAGCTCCTCCTGACTCCAGGGTCAGTGCTCTATTCACTGTGCCACCTAGCTGCCCCCAAAATTATCTAGCTGGTAAGAATCAGTTTTTGGGTTTTGTAACCCCATTTCTATCTATTTACCCTCCTCTCAAAAAAGTTATAAAAACAAAAATAGAGAGAGAGAAATAAAATACCACAGTAAGTCATGAATATAACCTCTCCCCAAATCTGTAATAATTCAATGATACTTTCTCCAAAACATAAGATCTTAGAGATAGTAAAATTTGGTGAACATTATGATTTTAAATTTGTATCACTGAAAATAATTTCAACAGCAAAATTAACCTGCTGAAGTTTTGAGCAGCCATTAAGCTCTTTTATAGAATATGTTCTGCACTTTGATACTCCCAGAAATCTAAGGCCAAAAACTTTACCTTTCTTGGACAGCTAGGGAGCATAGTAGATAGAGCCCTGGAACTGGCATCAGCAAGACTTGAGTTCAAATCGTGCCTCAGACACATACTAGCTGTGTGATCTTGGTCAAGGTATTTAGCCTCTCTTAGTTATTGTCTCATCTACAAACTGGGGATAATACTAGTGCCTAATTCTGAAGATTGTTATGAAGGTAAAATCTGTAAAGTGCTTTGCCAGCCAATATAAATGATACCTGTTATTATCATACGTCTTCTTACAAAATAAAATAAATTATAACAGTTTTTAGGAAATCAGAACCGTCTTCCTTACTCATACTAGGTCTCTTGGAACAATATTCAGATTAATTTATTTAAAAATATTTGAGTTTTTGCTGTATATAAAACACTGAAGAAATAGCTCTAAATAACAGTATTTGGCACTTTTGGTGACAGGCTATCAAAGTACTTCATCTCCCCTGGCAAACCTCTCTGACAACAGCAGCAACAGTAGCAATAACAGTAACAATAATCATAGTAGCTCGTACATATGTCCTGCCTTAAGGGTGTATGTCTATTGAGAGCTGTCTTCTAGAGCCATAAAAGGGAAGGTGAAAACAACACACACACACACACACACACACACACACACACACACACACACACACACACACACACACACACACACACACACACACACACACACACACACACACACACACACACTGGTAGGACAAAACTAGCTGCCAAAAACTCAACAATAAAGAAGCACAGCCACGGAGATGTGAAGACTGTAGATTAGACCTGATTTAATGGCATCGTCTTTGGGTGCCTGGTGATACATAGATGCCATCTTTTTCATGCAGAAATTCAGAAGGGGGTGGCTAAGTGGTGCAGTGAATAGGACACCTGGAGTCAGGAGGACCTGAGTTCAAATTTGACCTCATATACTTAGCACTTACTAGCCATGTGACCTTTGGCAAGTCACTTAACCCCAATTGCCCTGCCTTCCCCACTCCCAAACAAGCAAAGAAAAAGAAAGAAAGAAAGAAAGAAAGAAAGAAAGAAAGAAAGAAAGAAAGGAAGGAAGGAAGGAAGAAAGAGAAAAGAAAGAAAGAAGAATGGGAAAAATCGCAAGAGATGGAACAGACAAGATAAAAAGCAAAGAGCAGATTAGAGAAGAGAAAAGGGACAGATAAGTTAAAAAAACAATTCTATAGCGAGAATGAGGAGAAAGTGAGAAAGGGCTGCTGAGTAGTAGATATCCAACAGCAAGGAAAAGCATGTCAAGGAGAGCTTTTCAATGTGGTGGGAGGAGGTTCCACTATCTGTTTCTCAGCAAGTCCTAAGGACATCTATATACAATACCAAAGATCCATTAGCTACAAGATATTCATTGCTAGATGATCTAGACTAGAGATTATCCCATGAAAACTGTATAGGGTTCCAAAAAATGACAGCATAGTAGCATAGAGAAATACATACTGAATTTAGAGACAAAGGAGTTGGATTCAAATTCCAGCTCGTATACTTATTCTATGTGTCACCTTAGGGAAGTCTCTTCTCTAGAATAAAAGAGAACTTCTCAAGGCCTCAGTTTCCTCTTCTCTAAAATGAAAGGGTTAGATTAGATTAGACCTCTTGTCTAAAGTCCCTTTGAGCTCTAAATCTGTCATCCTGACAATGCTGCCCTCTTTCTCTTCCACATTATTACCCCCATTGAGGCAATCTACTTTCCATGATACTTTTCAGAAGGTGGTCTTGCAGAAATATATTTCAGAATATGAAATTTTAAACTCTTGGAGCCTAGAATTCTGATTTCAGTTTACAGTGAAGATGACCTCAAAGAAAACAATGGTGCTTTTCTGAGGAAGGTGAAGGATTCACAGCCTTTGGAGGAAAGCCTTGGAATACATTCCGTCATGATTATTAAAATGCTGAAGGAACCTTCTTCATACTCCAATGAAATTAGTGCAAGTTAGATGAAAGAGGGTGTGTATATTGATAAGGATAAGACTGAACCTAATGATGTTAGTAATGTAGATGTCATACGGGAATATTGTGAATGCTACTAAAAACATCAAATATAGCATATAAAGGAGGTGCAAAGTAACTTTGCCAGGGTATGGGGCAATAAGGCACCCACAGTCAGAAAATAGGGAATCCAATAGGACAGCAGTTCTCAACTTGTGGGTCATAACCCCTTTGGGTCACAGGGGTCACCTAAGACCATCAGAAAACACATATTTCTTTTTTTTTAAATAATTTTTTTATTTACTCATTTACTTTTAATTTACAAGATTCAGTTCCACAATCACTTGAGTTTCAGATTTTCTCCCCCCCCTCTCCCCCCCCCCCCCATGGTGGCGTGCAGTCATGTACAGGATCTGCAAATACTTTCACGTTGTACAATAGTCTGGTCATATAGAAGGATTGTAACCAATGAGTGATCACTGGGAAAAGAAAAAAAAACAAAAAACAAAACCGGACATGAAAGAGAACGATAACGAGTTTTGCTTCAGTCTCCATTTAAACTATAATCTTTCCATATCTTTCTCTGAGTTTAGGTATCTCCTTCCATCCTGAGGCTTGTAGAGCTGTCTTTAGCTGTGCGAGAAAACACATATTTCCAATGGTCTTAGGAACCGAGACACTGCTCCTCTATTCGTTTCCAGGCAGGTCTGCCCACATGCAGATATGCCCATATGCGAGTATTAAAGAGTAATGGCATTAGGAAGGTTGAGGACCACTGCAATAGGACTTGGTGAACAATACTGAGCTTGCATTGTGGCCCAACCCTGAAATGGAAACTTAAAGAGCAATTGTAATTTGAGCAAATCAGTCATTTTTAAAGATAGCATTTGCATCTCCATATCACGTCTTCCTGACTCCTGAGATCATCTCTGATGTGATAGAAGTGGCCATAGGTGGGGAGACAATTCATTTAAAATTCCTCACTTTTCTCAATATTCATTCTTTGAATAAGAGGAGAGACTAAATAGGTGATAAGGAGGAGAGGCTAGAAGGATATGTGAGCAATCTCTTAGAGATGTCCCCAGGATCTGTATAGTTCCATCAGAGAACAAAAACAATAGCCTAATCATAATACTTATAATAATAGTAATAAACATCAACATGAGCTTGTGATGATTTAAATGATGATCCTGAGTTCTGCTCACCACTCTAATACAGTGATTCTTAGAGCAAAAATTAGGACCCTAATAATTTTGTAGGCACGAACATAACACAGCCAAAACATCACCAAAAACAAAATCATTAATTGATAGGGATACTGAGGCTACCTTCAAAAGATTCTTTGAAGTAAATCTATCAAGATCTTCTATTACTTGCAATAGTTTATTGCTTTTGCAAAAGTATAGCACATACATCTATATGTATGTATGTGTCTGTATGAGTACACACATATACATAGAATCATATAAAGATTCATAGAGTAAATGGGACTTGGGTACATTAATGAATAGTCCATTTACAATGAAAAAAAAAACAAAGAGAGAGGGGGAGGGAGAGAGGAAGGAAGGAAAGAAAAAAAGAGAGAAAGAAAAAGAGAAAGAAAGAAAGAAAAAAGGAAAAGAAAGGAAAGAAGGAAGGGAGGAAGGCAGGAAGGAAGGAAGGAAGGAAAAGAAAGAAAAAAGAAGAGAGAAAAAAGGAAGAAAGAAGAACACTTAATAGAAAGATAAATAGAGCTAGAGTTGTAAATATAAATATATAGCTACCTATATCAATATTATTTACATGTTTATATATATGTACGTATACACACACACACACACATATTCAATGTCTTTTAGCAAACTCAAAAGATTTAAGGAAGAATTAAAACATCTGGATTGAGTCTGCCATCTATATTCACATACATCTCAGATTTGAAATCACTTAATAATAGCCCCAATCAGATGTTTCAGTCCCACCTTAATAAATCTTTTAAACTTGCTAGACAGGATTCTTGCAGTCACACAAAGTGTGAGAGTCAAGCACTGGCAAAACATTAGATGAAAAGGCAATTTACTTCCATACAAAAATTGCCTGAAAATATGAGGATGTCTGAACAGTTCTGTTGAGGTATATAATTTGATGTTTCTGTCTGTGTTTACAGAGGTGTTATTGGTTTCCTTGTAGGGGCTGGTAGTTGTTAACAATCTACCACTACCTGCAAACTAAGAGGAACAAATTGGTAAGTCTGCACAGTAAGTCAAAAATATTTGGCAAAAGCCTTAGAAGTTTCATTCCGGCAGCAGTTAAAATGGAAATCACTTGGATATGCAGCTTTTCTATTTCACATTTCCTATTGTCTCATATTCCTGCAATCTAGATTGATTCTGGAACCCTCCAGGATATGTATATAGGCCATGTCTAATGCAAGACAACCTTTAGTTGAGAGACTATTTGTCGATTCTAATTTAGTACCCAAATGGCCCTAAGCTAAGTGTTTCACTCTGCAGTCTGAATTTTCTCTTCCCACTTCTATGTGTTCTGGCTCCACCCAGCATTCTTGCAGCACTCATTGGAATTCTGGAGTGAACCACAGGCGGAATCTCCACTCTGTTAGTGGGTTCTCCACATCCTAGAGGTCACCCCAGAATCAGAGTTGACTTACCATTAATTTCACTCTAGATGCTTCCCCTCCCTAACTCCCAGAACAACTTTAAACTAGCTCTGATTGTTTGCATATACATTTTAGCCTGAGGAGTGCCCTTCTGGACTACTGGTCCCTGGTGTTTGCTACTGAGATATGAACAGAATGGTGCGATATCCCTAGGTAGCGCTGGGAAATGGAAGAGCTGGTTCGCTTTGAAATTCTTAAAGCCTACAATGGGCAAAATAGAACGCCCAGGACAATGACAGAGTCTCACCCACATTCAGTTACATCAGATGAGGTGGTTGCTTTCTTAAACAATAGCTTTGCTTTCTCTCTTTATTGTAGGCTTAGTAGAGGACTAAGTGATGGGAGATGTTTCAATATCTCTTCTTTGGGGTCAAGTCTGGCTATTAGAATTTCAGATCATTCTGTTTTATTTGTCTTGGCATTTACCTTACTGTAGTAATCATACATAATGTTTTCCTAGACCCTTTCCTGCAATTTGTATGAGTTCATGTAAGTCTTCTCATGCTTCTCTGTATTCTTCATATTTATCATTTCTTTTGACACTATTACATCACATGGCGTTAATGTATCACACTTTGTTTTGCCATTCTCCAACTGATTAGCACTATTTTGTCTCTAGTTCTTTACTACTACCAAAAAGTGATGTTATAAAGATTTTGGTATATATGGAATCAATTTATGGAGGGGAGGAGAGGGGGGAGAGAGAGAGAGAGAGAGAGAGAGAGAGAGAATATTTGCATCCTTTCTGTGATTTCATTGGTATTTGGAACTACCAGTGAGAATCTCCTACTCCCAATGTAGGTAAGCACTTTCTCAGCAATTTTATAGCATTTGAAAGCATCTCAGGACACTGAAAGGTTAAATGATTTGCTCAGTGTAATATAGCCAACATATGTCAGAAGCAGAACTTGGACCCAGGTCTTCCTTACTGTAAGGACAGCTCTTTTTCCACTACACCATACTTGCCCTTTTGTCTCTGTACACACACATCCATACATATGTAAATGCATGCATGTATTATGTATTTAATGTTATATTATAATATTGCATACCAAAAATATCCATGTATATATAGCTGTATAGCTCCTGGAACATCTCTACGAATTGTCCATTCAGCTGAGTTCTATATCCTAGGTAACAACTAAACAATGAACCATATAAAAACAATAAAAACCTCAAGACAATTAAAATTATGCCTAATTCCTTTATATTTGATACTAAAATCATACACTTGCCAAATTTTCATGGTCATAGACACAGAATATTCCACGTGGTTTGAAGATATGTGAAAAGCTTTATAAATCATTTGGTTCTAAATTAGGTCAAACTTACTTTTTTCAATTAAAAACCATTTCTTTTTCTCCTTTCCTTTCCTCACCTAGGGAGGAACAAATAAAGACAAAGCCCTTTTAGCAAGTATGCATAGCTAAGTGAGACAAATTCCCGTGTGGCCATAGCCGAAAGTGTATACTGAAACAGATAAACCTGAAAGCGTTCAAAGCTTTGCTCCTGGAGAAGCACTCCTGCTATCATTTAAAAAAATGTAACTATCTCCAAGCACTCTCTCCTGACAGAGAAATCAGCATTATCCAAGATCTTATGTGTGTGTGTGTTTATTTGCTTCAGAGTGACAATAACTATAAACATACTACTTTGGTCCTTCTTTCTAAGTCTTTGGTCATCATTGCATACTGGCTGGATCACCTATAAGTGCTAAGTATGCCTGGCAAAATCTCCAAGACCCCAGGTATTTAGGCAGAAGTTCAGGGTTTGGCAGTCTGCTATTGCCCTATAGCCACTGTAGAAAGATGTAGAATTCATTAGGTTACAACACAGGCCAATGGATAAATGCCCAGTCACCTTTTGTGTGCTAGAAGAGGCCATTAGCTAAGATTTGCCTGCTAGAAAATAACACCAACTAATGTTTAAACTTGGCATTGGCTTTTGGTTGCTTTGGGGTGGGGTGGGTAGCCATTTTATAAGGGGCTTGGATCTTTTGTATTTACTCTGTCCTTCCTCCCCTTACTGGTCCATCAGAGTCTCTGCTGTCAGGGAGACCATGGTGTTGGCAGAGAGCCTGGAGTGATGACTGGCATCCATCCCTGAGCAATGGTGGCAGAACTGTGGGTAAGCCCTGTGTTGCCAGACTTATTGGCCTTGGTAAACAACCTTTCATTATATGTACTGAAGGGCTGCCAGCATAGGTGTGTTTAGAGCATGGGTTGAGTATAGCCAGATGTGCCGGGACACCTGGTCCAAGCATCATTCATACCTCTTTCTGCCATGTAAGAGGAAAATAAAATTGATCAACAAGCATGAATTAACTACTTACTTTCTCCCAGTCACTATGTTAAGTGCTGGGGATGTAATGTAAAACCAAAAGTCATTGCCTTCAAACAACTTACATTCTAATGAGGGAGGTATTTATTCCTCACCCTTCTGATATATCCCCAGTGCCAATGACAGAAACAATTACATGAGGCAGAGGAGCAAGGATAGTATTAGGGAAAAAGGCATTTGTGGGATAGTAGAAGTAACACTCAGTTCTCTCTGAAAAATAGGGATATAGCTGAAAAGCCTATTAGACTCATCCCTCTATTAAGGCTGAAAGATGAATGAATGGAAATTCTTATGATTGGAGGGGAGAATTAGCCAGGGCCCATCACAGTAAAAATTAGCCATGGCTGTGTGTGTGTGTGTGTGTGTGTGTGTGTGTGTGTGTGCGTGTGTGTGTGAGCATGCACGCTTTCTCTTTTCTCTCCCTTCATTTGTGAGTAGGCCAGAAGGATTGTGACTCAATGACCATAGCCCAGAATTGGGCGGAGGTCTCAGGAATGCAACTAACTCCCTTAAAAGACCCATAATCAGCATCTTCACCATACTCTGCCTCAACTCCTTTATTTAGAGAGCAGTGATTGTTCAGCCTCCTGATTCAATCACATATGGTATCAGTATTAACATAGAGACTTTTTTAGAGAAAGAATCGATCCCAATATAAGACACAAACCATTCTTCTTTGTATCATCTTTCTCTTCTACATCTTATCCCTCATCTCTGATTTATCTTTAGACCATGTCCTCTCTTCATTTTCTAGACTCTCTTCTTCTCTGCCCATGTGATGTATTATTCAGATGCCCCCAACTCCTTTTATTGCTAATTATATATTAACCAGGTTCTGACTTCATTTCTTTTCTGTATTGAATCCTGATCCAGCATGACACTGACAAAAACGGATTCCTAGAGCTTAGAGGAACTTTGGTAAATGGTGGTTCTCTTCCAGGGCTGTTAGTCATAATGGAATATTTGATAAGATGGTAATAAATCCCGAGCTCTTTTTTAGCAAAGCTGGAGGATATATATGTATATGTATATGTATATACATATATATATGTGTGTATCCCCTTTAGCATGGCTGTGAAAAACACATACACATATATGCATGCATATGTGTATATATGCATATGTACACATACAATACACATATATGTATATCTGCATATTCATATGTGTGCATTTGTGGGGGCCATAAATATACGTACACATGCAAATGTACACATCCACATGTGTTTGTATTGGCAACCATTTCAATGACCTTTGTTTAAGTTGGAAATGAGGGTTTTTCTCCCTGGCATTTCCTGATTACAGTTGTCTTCAAACAGTTTAATGCAAATTTTGAACTATCTTCCTTCTTCCAATCACACCTATTGACTCCTGGGGGAAAGTCTTCTTTATATGTATGCTAAATCCCATTAGTTTCAGTTTAAGCCTATTTCCTCAGTCCTGTCCTCATTCAGAGATGGTGAACAGCTGCTCACCATAGTCTATGACAATTAGCTGAAAGGTCTGACTTAAATTTTCAAACACATGCTTTGACCTTCAGGATCAAAATGCCAGCTTAAAGCTATTTATTCAACAGCTGCTTTATTTACTTTCTTCTTATAGGCTATCTCTCACATCTAATTATGACAAAGCATGTAATCTTTCTAAAAGTAGAAATGGCCATTTTTCCACAGCCATGCTATAGAGAAAGGATACAGGATCTGGTGTCAGAGAAACTGAGTTCAAATTGTGAGTCTCCTGCTTCCTAGTTGTGTGACCTTGGTCAATTAATTTAATATCTCTGAGTCTCAATTTGTTTATTTGGATAATGAGGGGGTTGGATCAATGGCTTCCAAATTCTCATTTAACTTTACATCTATAATCCTATAATCCTTTTTAATGGGAAGAATATAAAAGGAACTATGTATTTCCAGGGCAGTATGAGTTGCATTGGAGAATACTCATGGGATGATTTTGCAAAGACTATCCCATGGAACATGAACTGAACTCTAATAGTGGCTAGCATAAGACAAGCATTAAAGATGTATTCAGATGTCCCCCAGCTCCTTTTATTGCTAAGTATATATTAACCAGGTTCTTTTCTGTGTTGAATCCTGATCCAGCATGACACTGAAAAAAAATGGATTCTGTGTCTTACTGGAAAAATTCTAGGTAGTTGCTTGAGGCACACAGAAGTTACATGACTTGCCCAGGAACACACAGTTACTACATGACAGAAGCAGGATATTTAAAACCAAGTCTTTCTCACTTCAAGGGCAGCACTATCTAGTATGCCTGGCAGAAATAGAAAAGCAAACATCTGTGAAAGCAGTGATGTAACTTTGTGAAACTCTTGTTGTTCAGTCATATCTGACTACTCTTCATGACTGAGTTTGAGGTTTTCTTAATGAAGATACTAGAACAGTTTGACATTTCCTACTGTGGCTCATTTTGAGATGAGAAAACTGAGGCAAACAGTGTTAAGTGACTTGTCCAGAGTCACAGTGCTAGGAAGAGTCTGAGGCTAGATTTGAACTCAGGTCTTTCTGACTCTAGGACCGACTATCCACTGCACCACCTAGCTGTACCCCTGGTAAAGGGTAAAAGTCATTAGATTTGGAGTTAGAGAAGCTGAAGCTGAATCCTGACGATGACACTTACTTCCTTTGTGACTTTGGTGCAGTCAGAGGTTTTCTCTGGGCCTCAGGTTCCTTGATAGCTTCCCAGGTCCTTTCCAGGGATTGTGGCCTTGTAAGATTATGGACTGTAGCAGACATTCCAAGAGAAGCATTTAGCTCTCTTCAGCCACTTGACCTCAGAAAGTGCTTGGGCATCAAAAAGACCAGGGTATCTAGGGTCAGAATGTTCTCATTCACAATAAGAACACATTAGCTATAATGCCTTTATTTTCCAGTCATTTATTCTGGAATCTGACTGAAGCATTCAGTTTTCCATTTATCTAACAGGTGTGAGGAACAATGGGCCTATTTCATTACACCATAAACCTTAATTAATATAGTTATAATAATGACTTGAAATTTATTTAACCAAAATAATAACTTCATTTAACATAACGACTTGATGCACTAGTGGCCCAGTGAGTTACAGGGTACTTGCTGTGGTTTCCAGCACATTTACCATGTGGCTAATGTGAGATCACCTCCGTGATCCTGCAACACCTGTTAATGCTTTGTTTCACCTCTGCATCTGCATCTCTTAGAAGAAGTAAGATAGCCTTGGCAAGTTAAATAGGAACCAAGTGAATTATTAATTGTTTTTAATGGCACGATTATGGTTTCTTTGTTATTGAAGTTTTTGCATCTCCCTAATAGGAGACCTATAGACCACATCCTTCTTAACTTCTGCAGTGTGGTTTGGGGAATCAAATAGTTAGCATTTTGTATCCCATTATTATAAACAGTTCAGTAATGGCAGTG
Source organism: Pseudochirops cupreus (assembly GCA_028627135.1). Lineage (NCBI taxonomy): Eukaryota > Metazoa > Chordata > Mammalia > Diprotodontia > Pseudocheiridae > Pseudochirops > Pseudochirops cupreus. The sequence continues at coordinate 346,774,796 of CM053582.1, read as the reverse complement.
AAGAATGAGGGGGTACGCTTTTAAATCTCACCTCGGGCCTCTATGAGAGAGACGAAGACCAATGTTTAAAGTTCATCGTCATGCTTGGTCTGTAGTATTGGAAATACCTAGATTCCTAATGACTGAGTAGCAGAATAGGAAATGTTTTTTGGACTTTGAAAGACTGAAACACAGTCACAGGAAAAAAAATAATGAAATAGAAATAGGACATATTTCTCTACTTCCTCTATAATATGCTCAGTTTAATTGTGAAGTCAGTTTGAATTAAATGACAAAATGAATAATCTGAAAGGTTTGTGTGGACCCACCCTTGATCTCTTCCAAGATTTCATCAATCATGAAAATTGCCCCATCACATGGGAAGCTCATGGTGATGCCAGAAGATATTTATTAGAGTTACAACTAAAACAGAACCAACAATGTGGAGTGGTGGTTAGAGTGCTTATATATGAGCCACAGGATCATAAATTGAGAGTTGGAAGGGATGTTAAAGTCAATTTTATTATTTTATAGATGAGAAAACTGAGACCTAGAGTGTTTAAGTGACTTCTTGGGTCCCATGACTGGCAAGTGGATGAGACAGGATTTGAATCCAAGCCTTTCTGACTCTATATCCTTTGCTCTTTCCAGAGGCCCATGTGGTCTCTCAGAACTCAAAGTCTCAGTCAATGGCCAATAATTTATTAAGGGCTCATTATGTACCAGGCCTGTATTATGTACTAGAAGTGCAACAAAAGAAATAAAACCAAGTAAAATGACTCTGCCCTAAAGGAGATTACATTCTAGCAAAAACCTAGTTGTTGAAGCCCTTCCATAGTTTGTCCTTTGCTCTGAAAAGTTGATTGACATCATGAGAGTGATTCCTGGTGTGTGTGAATTGCTGCACTTAAGTGAAGCTGAGCTGCTCAAAGGCATCAGCTTCTCTCTCTCCTCCACAGTCAATGGAGTCCAATTGCAAGACCAAAGTTAAATTGATTGGTGATGGCCCAGGATGCAGTGGGTTACCTTGGCCTTTCTAAATCAGGGCTTTCCTGGGTCTCAGTCTGGCTGGGGAACACACACAGACATTATGATTCTGGGCAAATTCCTTATCTGTTAGTGTCTGGGGCAGCTCAGAGGACAAGTTGTGGAGCACGTGTGCCCATCTGCATAGTTAGAGGGCAGTTTCTTCATCTAGGAATTCACTGTATCAGTTAAATCACATAGGCAGCCTAAAAAAATAACTAGATGAAAGTGGAGAGGACCTGTCTTATGGTAAGATAACCCAGGGTGTGAAGACTTAGGGCACTGGAGAATCACATTCCTGGAAAGGGGGATGTTAGTGATATCTTTTCTACTGTAGAAGTGGGGAAATATGCCTTGCGTATGCACGTATTCATGTATGTTTGGATGTACATATACCTGTATTCCCATATGTATATACATGTGCATATCTACGCATATGCTATACATCTATAACTATACATGTATGTGTGTGTGGATAGATTGATAGACAAGAGCTTTATCTGTTTATGCAAGGAAAGAGAATAATCACACCTGCAGTTGTGCAGTACTTATTAATGCCTTCTGAGTTCCCTGAAGTCAACTGTTTATCTTCAGTAAAATGGCCCTGGTGGCTTTAATGCGCACCAAGTAAATTATATTTCTCCTAATGCAGGTGTAGCCTTAACATAAGGACATGAATATCATGAATTTCAGTTAGTGCTGAAAATGTGCATTTGGATAAAGTAGAATCTGACCACTCCTGGCCTCTTAAGTTCATCTCTGCTGTCTGATAATATGACTGTAAGAACTTGTGGAGGCACGTTGAAATTACCTATAAAAAAAAAGAACAAGACAAATAATTACCATGAAATTCTTCTCTTTTCTCAGAGAAAAGGGCTCAGCAAAAAGTTATTTCCTTATGTACCCACTCCTCCAGAGATGTTATCGACAAACCTTCTCCCTGAGATCTTAAATATCTTTGGGAATAATCCCTCCTCCTTAAAGGAGTTGTCTCTAGGCTCTAGTTTGACCCTTGTATGTTTGAACCATGGATAAGCAATAGCAGAAAATACTGCTACCCCATAGCATGTTTACAGGGGTCTAAAAATGTTTAACAACTGGTTCTCCAGGGAGAAAATATGTAAGAATAACATACTTTTTACTTTTAAGTTTAATCTGCTTTATTACACTCTTCTGTGTCACTTTCTTATGTCTAGGCAATCAACAAATCAATCAACCAAATCATGATTGATTTGCAACATTTGTTGATTTCTGAATTATAAATGCTCCACTGAAAATCTTACAGCTGGGTCTGGGAGGTACTTAGAACTTAATCTAGCACTCTTCCGCATGTTCCATAAAGAAAAGTCATTCCAAATTTCAATAAATATCTGGGCAAAAAGGGTAGCAGTCTTGAGTCATATGCCCTTCTGAACTGGAGGGTATGAACTATCTAGTTCAACCTCTCCTTTTACAGGGGAGGAAACTGATCCTCAGAAAGGTTAAATTACTTGACTGAAGTATAACAAGTAATGGAGCTCGAATGCAAATCTATACCTTGGAAATACATGCATGCATAATATTCATGTATGGCCACACTAACCAAGACAATGCAAATCAGAGCACTCGAGCCCTTAGGAAGCGAATTTGGGTATACTCTTCAGGCAAGCCAAAGTCATGAGGACTTTTTAGAGAAAGACAGACAGAAAGGGCCTTCTTTTACGTGATTATACACAAATTGGCCTGTCAGAGACTGATTTTCTATAATCTTCCTGTTTGACCTGGCCATTAGCCACTCAAAGGAATCTAGAATATGTCAAAAGAGTGATCATTGCTCAAAGTAAAATAATAGGTTTCCACCTTTTATACCTATAAAAGGCCATGGCAGCATTTCTATAATAGTTTTAGGCTTTGTGAAATGGAATTTTACTAACCAGATTTTTAGTAACTTTTTGAAATTTATTGAAATAGGAAGAGGAGGAGTCAGAGAAGCTAGCAAATAAAGGAAAAATACCCACTCTTGGGTGTGGGCAAACCAGGTGGAAGGTAACTGATGGGCCTCAAACCCACTGGTGAGTTACAGAGAGGTCTGCCCTCAGCATGTGGAAACTTCCCTGGTGCAATGGGCAAATGAGAACAATTTGTACTAATGGTTCACAAAGATGGCTGAAACAGGAGCAATGGAGGCTTACAGTTTGATCAAACATCTAATACATCAAGGTTATCCCCTGAAGCCTAGGCCGTTACCACTTATCTTGGCTTTTGTCTTGACACTAGACTTCTGAAAGAGAGAATGAGACTGCACAACCGGGTCTCACTTAAATCCAATTCATGAGCAAGTTAACACATTATCCTGGGATGTCATTTTCCCCTTCCAAAAAAAGGATAAACAATATGTATCTCTCTCTCTCTCTCTCTCTCCCTCTCTCTCTCTCTCTCTCTCTCTCTGTCTCTCCCTCTCTTTATCATACATGCACACACATACACATATAACTGATATATGTATATCATCTCTCTCTCTCTATGTGTATGTATATATATATATATATATACATATATAAACATACATACATGAATATCAGAATGGAAAAACAAATCTGTGAAGGGCAGATGTGTTTGGAGAAGATGTACCCTATTCCCTCTAGAATAAAGAATATAAACTTCTCTATTTGATTTTGCCTTTTGCAACTTTTAGACTCTTATTATGCAATACTCTTCACATACTGTATGATCAGATAAAACAGGGTTTCTTTTTGTTCCTCACACATGACACTTCTTGTCTTGTCTCCAAGCCTTTGAGTTCACCGTCCCCATATAAGGAATGCACTCCTACAGCAACTCTGCCTCTTAGAAGCCTCAGTTTCTTCTGAAATGCTCCTCAAACACCACCCTTAACATGAAACCTTTCTTGATCTACACACCACCACAGCCACCACCACCCCCTAATCCCAGAGTGCAGATGCACAACTCTGAACCTCAACACTAGTGCCCATCTCCCTTGGATTCATTCATTTATTTTTGTATTGTCTTCTTTACAAGCTTCTTAGCTTCTCTAAAAGAATATACGTTTTTTCAAGGGCAGAACCTTTTTGTGTTATAAAGATAAAATTTCAAAATGCCTCGCACATTTTCTGTCACATAATAAATACTTGATAAATCAATAGATAATGAGAAGGACTACATGTCCCTGAGATAGGAATTATCCCACTTTTGTTGGAGATGAAGGTGAATAGGAAGAGAAGGTTTCACAAAGGTAACTTATTCTAGGAGAAGGGTCCTGGGAGGCAGCTGTCCCTTGGACAATGGTGACAGTATACCAGGAAAATCAATTTTATTTCACTTCAAACTTGAATTTTTCAGCATCATAAGGCAAGGGTTTGTAAATGAATGGCATTAAGGCTTTTTCTAGTGACTCCATCAATGACATGTCAAGTGACCTTGAGGAATCTTCAAGTGGAACATTTCTTATACTTTGATGAAATAAATGCCCATGTCACAGTTTTATATGAAGCTTAAATTTTAAATTTCATAAAATGGTCCAGGGATGGAAGTAACTGAACATGACTGTAGCAGGACTTTAGTGTAACATGGAGGCATGGAGAGAGGATATACAAATGGAAACATGAGCCCATTAGACAATACCCAGAGCCAACACAGACCTGAAAAGTCTTATGAAGGGTCAAGACAGTCTGAGTGATCCTGTACCACTGTGAGTCTCTTCCTCAAGACTGTTGTGGTACTTCCTGGAACTTTCTAGAGTGAAATCAGAGTTCTCTGAACCCCCATATTGGTTCTTAGAATAAGTAGAGATCCCTGTGTTTTCCAGATCATAAGGTTATAGAATCCTAGATTTAGACCTTGAAGGGACCAAATTGAACCCTTTTATTTTACAGATCAGAAAACTGAGGCAAAGAAAAGATAAATGATTTGCCCAGAGTCACACAACTATCCGAGTCATCATCAAAGGTATGAGGATAGGTCCAGAATTCCTCATCTTCTCTTTCTTCTGGCAGTGAAGCCTCTCAAACAGATCCAAAAGTCAGCTTTCCATAATTATAAAAGTTCTGTTCCCCGTGAGGTATGAACTGGAGATGTGATGCAGTGGGTCTATTGATATATTATTCATCTTGCCCCTTTGCCCCCAGAAAATGGAGAAATACAAAACATATTTTGTTCGGGTTCAGTTCTATTTCAGTTCTTTGTAGGTTCATAGGACTATAGATTTAGGAGAACTTACAAGCTACTTACTCCAACTTCCTCAGTGAAGAAACCAAGGCACAGACCTATTAAGTGATTTGTCCAAAGTCATAGAACTAGCAAATGTCTAAGGAAGTATTTAAACCTAGTTCTTCCAGACTCCAAGTCCAGTATCCACTATTAACATGGCTTCATTATTTTTCTTCTGAATGAAGTATCTGTTATCAGACTTCAAACTCAGAGCCAGCATATATATCATGTATTTGTAAGTCAATGTACATCATTACCTCCTCCACTTCACCGGTGAAATCTCTATATGCTTCCTTTAAAGCCCTATTGAAATGTCAGCTCCTCCAGGAGACCGATTCTCCTGCTTCATAGTGACCTTTTCCTTTTCCCTCTGGGTTCTCACATGATACTTTGTTATCTATTTCTCTAATGCATTCTTTTTTATTTTTTTTGTGGCGGATGATAGAGGCAAGACATTCGATTCAGACCTATCATTCCATTGATACAAGGAGCTGCTGATGGGGAAATGGAAATGTACCTCTACCAATCTGGCTTGTCAATTCATCTATAATTTAGAGTCTTACAGAGTCACCTAAAGACACTAAGAAGTCAAGTCGTGACCATATTTTTACAACTAGTATATTCCAGGAGCAGAACTTGAACCCAGGTCTATCTGACTCCAAAGCTAGTACTTTCCTTCTAAGTTTCATATTTTGATACTTCCACCATTGATTATCTTCTAGCATGCTTAGCTGTGGCTATGTGATATCCCCATCAGAACATAAATATCATGTGCTCAAGAGCAGGTATTAGCTAAATTCTGTGTCTCTCCCACCACCTAGTGCAGTGTTCTGCACACCATAGATTGATAATTCATGTTCTTAAATCGGGGTGAATTGGATGGATCTGCACATGCTCAGGGATCAGAACATAGGACAAATTTTTGGAAGGCCCGTGGGGAGTAGTGTATAAGAGCTGTGAATGGCCATTGTTCTTTAAATAATGGAGTGTTCTATTCGACCTGGAAATCTGAACTTTGTTTATTGGACCATTTGCTTTACTTTCTGCAAGCAGACAACATATGCCATGTTCCTTTTCCTTGCTGGACCACAGGTGGGGGTATCCATTTGACTGTACTGTGACTATAATTATTATTTCCTCTTGACTTAGCTAATTGTATTTGTAGCCTCCTCCTCTTTCTTGCTGGGTAAAAAAATTCCCTGAGATATTGTTTAACAAGAACACACGTAACAAGAAACAAATTATTTCCAGAGAGTGTATTTACCTTTTTTTTTATTTTCTGCTTTGTTAGCCATGTAGAGGTTTCATTAACAGGAAACAAATGAATTCTGTGGACAGCCAATAACATGCACGTGTGAGCATACGCACATACATGCAAACACAGAGTAATTATAGAGAACACAAGCAAAACATCTTATTATTAACAAATGTGAAAGTGCAGGGCTTACATTCAGAACAAATGGGCCTGGTGCTTTCAGATCCATTGAACAGTGTTGATTTTTAAAGGAATTAGGAGCTCAATCATTTAGTGGACTTAGATATTTTGACCTCTGGGAAGATGAAGCCCACTGTGAAATACTTAGTCGCTAGAAGATTTTCTGAAAGCTCAATTACCAGAATTAGTTCTTAGATGGATCTTGGGACTTGGAATAGCAGCGAACTGCAAGTTATAATGGTTGAAATGTTTGAAGGACTGAGATGGAAAGATTAACATCTGTCATAAAAGATTAAAGTGCATTGACAGAGAGGGAGTTTCAATAAGATTTGTCCATATTGAATACCTCTGTGCTCCTCAGGCTAGAAGTGACTTCCCAGAAAATATAGTCAAGAAAGAAGGTGACAAATGTCTTATCTGGGAACAGTGGAAGACTGTAGATGTTGAAAGATGGAGAAGAACATATGTAATTTCTAGTGTTTTTTTTTTCTTCTGAAAACCTTCTATGGCATGTAGCAACATCTCCTTCTGGGCTTCTAAGTTTTCAGGCAGAAGGCTATCAAATGTTTTGATAGTATTTCATGCTAAACATTGAATGGTAGAGACTCCCATGATGGACACACTGAAATATCATGCAAGATATCAACTTCATAAATTACGAAAAAACCATAAATAATGCTTGAGAAAGAAGACTGTATGGAGCCCAAATGTATGGAGGCTGACCTTAGAGAACAGTAAGGCCTCTAAGACCCCTCATGGAAATTATAGGAAGAGGGATGTATTAGGAAATACTTAATGTATAGGGAAAAATAATAAAACCTTCCCAACAATGAAATGGACTAGATTCAGAGGTAACCAACTCACTTGCACTAGGAAGTAGCATCAGAAGAAAAAGTCTAATTTTTAAATATAGGCTAGGGGTGTGTGTGTGTGTGTGTGTGTGTGTGTGTGTGTGTGTGTGTGGGAGAGAGAGAGAGAGAGAGAGAGAGAGAGAGAAAGAGAGAGATTTGTGTGTATGTATATACATGTATATGCATATATATAAATATATATGTGCATAAATAGCTTCATTGTTGAGTCACGTCCAACTCTATGTTACCCCATGGACTTCTGTCCATGAGGTTTTCTTGGCAAAGATACTGGAGTGGTTTAACATTTCCTTCTCCAATATATAGACAGAAGATAGATTTAATATTACTATGTATGTGTATATGCATGTGTATATAAATACACATGCATAAACATATACCCATACAGACAGTGATAGATACATGTTTCTATGTGTATATATGTGTGTGTTTGAATATATGCATATACAAAGCATGCTTTGATATACGTATACATACATGTATATTTTAAATGTGATTTCTGCTTTTACACAGAAGATGAGATTAGATTTCCTGAGATATAGCATTACAATTTTATGACTTTTACTATATTTTACAAGATTTTCAATTCTAATGTTGAGGAAATGACACCAAATGTGAAGCTCAAATAGTAGCTGTGTGACCATGGGCAAGTCTCTTACCCTTTCTAAGAAAAGCTTCAGTTTCCTCCTCTGTAAAATGGGAATAACATCTGTAGTACCTAACTCTCCAGGTTGTTGTGAGACTGAAATAAGATAATATATGATCTACTTTAAAATATTAAACTTCTGTTTAATATTATCACTGAAAACTGAAGTAATCAAAGTTTCAGTAGCTTGCCGTTGGACAGGAAATACCAAACAATGCCATGCAAAATTGTGTTCATGAAGGTCCGTCCTCATTTGACTTTATCCATTCTGTTTTCACTATCATACTGTAACATAGGACCAGTATCCAAACCTGTAGCTCCCCATTCTCTTCCTTCTCATGTTTGCATACTTGCCCTTCCAGACACATTAGTACCTTAAAGAGAAGGTACATTGCCTTTCTGCTCTTGTTTGCATGAGAAGTTGTCAAGCCTGATCTGACCTGCCTTTCCATCAAGATTATAAAGGTGACGGATAGTCAATTTCAGGGATTCATGAGCCATTTTAGCACAGAGCTTCACCTTGCAGCTAAGTAATACAGCTGTGATAAAATCAGCCATAATCACTGCATCTTACTCAGCACTGGCAGCCGTAAATACTGCCTTCATCACAGAAAAGCAAATGGAAGTAGGTTGGGAGAAAGAGAGGGTAGAAGAAAGATGAAGGCAAATTGGAAGGTTTATACATAGTGACTAATGGCAGAACATGTTTGTGGTCTTTACACTGTTCATTTTTCTAAGGAAGGGATGTGAGAGCACTTCATACAACAAGGAATTTGGTTACAATTTGCCAGTGAATACTTTAAAATGAATGTTTTAAGATTTATTTTGATGAAGGTCTAGGTACTTATCTGCATGTCACACTGTTCTTACCACCATACAAATAGTTGTCTAATTAAACAAAATCCTGTCTTTGACTACGTGTTTAGCATTGTACTTGCCTTGTCTTCATCAGGTAAGGTTTCATGGACACAATGTGGTTTAACTAGCTATTTGGATGAGTGGAAAGTGTTTGGTTAGCTAGGATGTGAACTACAATAAGCCAAGTAAAAAATTGATCTTTGATGTAAAGGAAGCATTCCCTGAATGATACCTGGCATAAGACAAGATGCAAATAGAGTAGCATAATTCACAAATTGTTAGGAATTAAGTAAGCTTGAGATAGAGTAGGTAGACAAAGGAGGAGGAGTTAAGGAGCTTAGCGCAGAAGTGAAAATACCAGAATTACAATTCAACAAATAACAGTTCATTACTCATTATGAGCATTCCCTATTGCTCAATGTCAGGGACACAAAAGTGTCAAAATTGCACTGTCCCAGCACTTCAGGAATTTAAATTCATGACCTATAGATCAAAAGCTAATGCTGATGAATTGAATTATATCTATATCCATAGCCTTCTGTCTTAAGGAAAATTCTAAACAGTTTATCAATTCTCATGCTATCCTGAAGTAGATGTAATCAAACGGTTCATTGAATACAGGTTTTTGTCTTCATTCTTTTCTTTTTTGCAGCTCTTCTTCTTCTTTTTCTACTTCTTCTTCTTCTTCTTCTCCTTTTTCTTCTTCTTCTTCTTCTTCTTCTTCTTCTTCTTCTTCTTCTTCTTCTTCTTCTTCTTCTTCTTCTTCTTCTTCTTGTAATAGTTATTCAGGTTTTTTACATCAAAGATTGTTACATAATTCAAAATAAGGCTTATTCTAGGGACCAGATAAGTTACATTTGCAGTTCTTTCTCCAAAAGTTAAAAGACTCCAGTGTGTGACCAAGATTTCACTTCTTTGCACATCAGTGGCTATCATAAAGTGAGACAGGCTTGTTAATCAGAAAGCAGTCATTAATCCTTCACAATTACTTGACTACAAGCTCTTCAATGCATGGTCCAGGTCTTATTTGTCTTTGTATTGCGTTTAATAACTACAGTAGGGCCTTGCACATAGTATGTCCTATATGGAAATGTGTGTGTTATTGTTATTAAGTTATCTTCAGCAGATGAAACTTATTTTAAAAAGAAAGAAATAAAATGAACTATTCATCTACCATATCATCCTCTTTAATTTTATGATAGATGTATAACTGGTGAAAAGACATTGAAGACAGAAAGAAGTTGTGATATTTTTCTCTTCCTGTTGCAGTTCCTTTATTCTGCAGCCTCTCAGATCCTTTCTAGCCTCCTTACTCCCTTCCTCATTAATCTCCAAACCCTTCTACACTGTTCTTCTGCATTCTACTCAACTTCACTCTTCCTTTTTTTGCATAGTTTTCATGTCTTAGCCCCTTCTCAACTTATTTGGTTTTATTCCAGTATATTTTTTCCACCAATTCTCATAGATCTATTTCTTTCGAGAGTGTTATTCTTCCACTTTCCTATTATCTTCAGTTCATCAGTTTATGCTCCTCTCTCTCTCTTACTTAGACACTATAGTACTCTGTCACATTTCCTTGCATTTTCCCTCCTGATTGCGTGATATTCATTTCTCTTTCCTGTTTAACTTCTTGTTCCGCTTTTCAGTGTTTGACTTCATCTTGAAGCATTATATGTTTCAATTATATATTCTTTCCAAGAAATAATTCCCACCGTCATCCAATTCTACAATATTTTGCTTCCATTTTGGCAAAGCTGTCTCTATAATTTTGAGTGACCACTATGTTTGAAGACAGGCAACCTACCAAATGGTCACTTAAATTCTATTCCATTTATTACAGGGCTTCCAGAGTGAAATAATTTAATAATAATAGACTGGTGAGTCTTACTTACATATTGGCCAAGTTCATGGACTCTTTAATAAACAATAGGATCAATGGATTAAATATAAATGAAAGAAAGGAAACATTGTTTCAACAAGGTGAAATAACATTAAACATATATTTTTGGTAGTTCTCTAAGAAAATAGAATATGTGTATTGTAACAATATGAAAAATTAGTAGATTAATCAATTCAAACTTTCCAAAGACCTTTGAAAAAGACTACTCCAAAAACAATTTAAGCAACTGAGTAATTATGGATTTCATTGGGGGAGGGAAAATATGAAAAGGAATATAGAGAGGGGATCAATTTGATCATTAAAAAGAATTTAAAGATTCAAATAAAATGATCAGGAATAAACATTTGTCTAATGAAGATGCATATAAAGATCTAAGCACGAACCAGTCTTCTTTGACTTTATTTAAATGGTCACGACTAAGGTTACAGATTGAAATCTTTCAGTTTACAGAACTTAGCAAAACATTCCAGTAATGAAATGTCAAGTTACCAGTGAGAAATGTCAGTATTATATCAACAGACTATGTGAATGAGTAGCAAAGGAACTGCATTTCTGAAAAGTGGACTTTTAAAAGATGATATATGTAAAGAAAATTAACCCAAAACATGAATTTGAAGTGATATCCTCCAATCTATTGGTGGAGAACCTGGAAGCTATTGTCAACTCTCCCCTTGAAGACATTGGTATAATGTTTGCTTTATGGCCCCCAAATTAAATATGATGAATTAAAATAAAACAAAACAATACAAGATTATGGATACCACTAGGAAGTACATTGAAAACAAACAAAAAAGACCTTCACTTTTTTTCACTTTCTTATGAAATTATGATATGTTTTACACTTATTATTCCATGATAACATGTTTATCACAATTCACAGTGGATATTACAAAGCCCAAGAGGTTCAATGCAACTTGGGATAAGAGGAGAGGGGGATATTTCATATTAGTTCAAGTCAAAAGGAATAAGGCTACAATGGAGTATAACTGAAGTATCATAAAAAAATCAGATTATTCTTAGTTTGAAAATAACTTTGTTAATTGAATCTACACGTAAGAGAATACAAGAGCACACCTTAAATTTTTTAAAGGGCCAACAGCAAATACGAGTACTAATTACCCTAATTACTCAGTTATTAAATGTGGTGAAAACTAAAGACATGGTTTTTTTTCCCTTCGGGATTTAACATCCATGAATTTGTCTAAACAATTCTTGAACCTAGTTGTTTGGAGATAATACCTCAACTTTAAAGTGATCATATATTATTATCTATTGACAACATGGCCCTTCCATAACATACTCAATAGAAACATTGTTCAAAATGCTTTTCTGAGCGGGCTAGAACATGGATCTAACTCAGCATGGAAATCCCCATTTTGTTTTACTTTAGTTTAAAGAATTGCCTACAGGAGGCAAATTTGTTTAACCTTAACTACTCTTGGATCTGAAAAGTGATTTATCATAAATTTGAATGAAAAAGGTATTTTTAAAAATACATTTCACCAGTGTAGTGAATTCTTTGTGATGAAATAAATCACCTCTGTAAAAGAAATTAAGCAACTAAATCATTCTCTCTCAATCTCTCATATATCTATATTTATATGCTCTATGTGCATACACACATACATGCATACATGCATACATATATATATATATATATATATATATATATATATGTTTAACACCCTGACTTACTGAAGAAATCCATATAGAGTGGTAATTTAAATATACTATAGTTGGTAAATTCCTCATGCATTGAATTTTAGCTGAACTACATTGATTAGTAAGGTGACTTGATCTGTTCTCTATATTAGCTAAGAGAAAAACAAGAAGCTCCCATTTGATATTATTGCATCTCCAATGTGAGCTTAATTCTAAGTTGGTGCAATTACTGTATGTTGATTAAATCTCGAGTTGTTATTTTTAAAAAACCGAATTATTGAGGTTTACTCTTTATGTAACAAGTTTGGCCTCCTACAATGCACCATAAATGTTAATCATTATGTTAGCAATAATAACTTTGTATTTAACATCAATAATTACTACAGTGTCTGTAATGAGATGATGCTACATTGCGTTGTATTGTCACCACAATATGTAGGGTAGTCACCACTATGAATAATAACGCTTAGACAGTTCCCCAGGTTGCTAACTGAGTGAATGTCAGGCAGAATATTCTTATGCTTAAATGTGCACAGCATATTCAGATGATACAAGGTGATGAATTTTAAATGTTTTCTTCCATCACTGGATTTCTTTCTTTAAACATCTAATATTAGTTTATCAATACAATTCTTTAATGAGAAATTATCCAAGTTTGGAAGCCATCTCCTTTCTTGGTTCTCTATGAATTAGCCTCTTCCTTCTCTAAATACCAGGAATTGAGAGGGGTAAAATTAGTAACCTGATCAGAAGACAGAAATTTCATTTTTATAAAGAAATTTTGTTTGTTGGTAGCAAGGTGACCTAGTGTATTAAGTACTGAACCTGGAGTCAGCAAGACCTGAATTCAAATCCAGCCTCACCACCATGTGATCCCAGGCAAGTCACTTAAACAGTCTACCACAATTTCCTCATCTGTAAAATGGGATCTAAACCCCAGGGTTGTGGTAAGGATAAAATGAAATATGTATAAAACAAAATCTATAACACATACATTTCACTGCATCCCTTAAAATATTGTATAAATGTCTACTATTAGACATCATTGATACTTATTACTATAGTCTCCTTCATAAACTTTTTGTAATGAAGAAAAACCATAAAGCAAGACTGTCTGATTTGTCGAGCATATGCTACCAGATATGATCAATTACTCATCCCTCCCCCCTCGATGAAGAGTGGGGAAACATGCATATGTTTCATTATATATTCAACAGCATTAATATTAGTCACTATAATTCCTCATAGAAGAAGAGATGGTTTCCAGAAGTGATAGTAACTAGTTAATACACAAATGTACCACGCCTTTTAGGCTCAAAACATTGTTCTTGGTACTAGTCAGGGTAAAAAAGATATTAAAGATGTAGTCCATGTTCTCAAAAGGAATACAATTGAGGTGAAGTTACTATCTATTTGAAGAAGTTATGGAAACTAAAGTATTTGTCTATTGAATAGATACTGCAGAAGTAAACTAGGCAATCATTTCCCTCAGAAGCTTATATTGCAGGGTAAGAAGGTTTCTCTTGGGGTATATATGAGTATAGATTCCACAACAGAATAATAGTCTCATGATCAATGCTGGCACATTAATTTAATGTTGTTAGAATTTAATGTAGTATTCCTGCAGTAGAATGTAAGCTCCCTGAAAACATGGGCTAATTTTTTTGGTGTGTGTGTCTTTATATCCCCAAGGCTCAGTTATGAAATCCTCCATATAATATGCATTTAATAAATGTGTATTAAATCAAACTTATATCTGATGCCATTCTTCTTAATAGAAATTGTCTAATGAAATCACATTCACACACATCCATACACAATCTAACAGTGGTTTATGATTATTCAGTTTCTTTTTTTAACAATATTTTACCAATGACTTTTACCTTTACACCATAATCATTTAACTTCTTCTTCCAGGTCTAACTCTGTCATGTGACAAAGACAAATAATTAAGCAAAAACATCAGATCCAGTGACCATATCTTTCAGTTTCTTCTTAATCTCCTTCCCAGGGAGAAGTGTATATTAAAAAAAAAATTCTTTCACAGAAGGTGCAAATCTGAATTTCTTATTCATAGGTTCAGAAGGCTAATTCAGTAGGTTAATTGGGTGCCCTATAGAGTTGGTAATTCAGTTTAACAAAACCAGTCCTTATCTTCCTGATACTTGTTTTTTTTTGTTTGTTTCTTTTTGTTTTGTTTTTAATGGGTAATGTTGATGCTGGTATTCCAGGAAAGCATGTAGGAAATGTTTTAATGGAAAGAAAGGAATAGATGTATCTTGCCGGGTTAAGGGTGTGACATGATGGTATAAGAAGAAGAAGAAAGAATCTTATTGTAACTATGATGAATTCTAATCAATTTTATTGAAATGTTAAGTGTTAGTACCATAAGGTAGCCATAAGCATCAAGTTTCTGATTCTCTGTTTCTCCCCCTTCCCCACATCAGGTATTGCTGAGGAAGTGAGGTCAGTTCTAAGAATATGAAGAGCTAATATGGAGAGAAGCTGAAAATGTGAGATAGCTTTTCACTTAGACCCATTAGACTTTGCACCTTGGCCAAGAAAAAGAACAGTAGTGGCATGCATGGTTACTTTAGCTTTTTCTGTTAAGTCTTTCCATCTCTTGAATCCAACCATAGCCCTTGCTCCAAATAAACATGGCAAGGGACTAGAGCTTGGGGACTAATCATGTGTATGCCATCATTGCCACCCAACTGGCTTCTTATTCTCAGTGGAAAAGAAAAGAAAAAAGAAAAGACAAAGGGAAGGGAAGAGAAAGAAAAGGGAAAAGGAAAGGGAAAGGGAAAGAAATGCATAGTTATAGTGAGGTACAAGGATTTTATTGTGCCAGTATTTGCTGCACATTCAAAAATAGAGTGAATTTTAAGGAATTTGAAAAAGAACATCTCGCTAGGGAAAACAATACAAAGAATTAAGTAGTAGGGTATGTGTGTTTCATGAGTATTCAAGGAAATAATATAGAGAATGTTTATTTATCTGTGTGTATCTATACTGTATATACATATATGTACACAAATGCATATGCATTAATTTTATGACATATGGATTTATATATGATTGTGATTATGTATGTATTTTCATTTATTAAAGCAATGTCATAGTGTATACAGGTGTGTACGTATACTATGAGAGGCAATGTAGGATCGTGGCTACACAGTCAGCCTTAGAGTTAAAAAAAAAGACCTGAGTTCAAGCTTTACCTCTGATATATACTAACAATGTGACCACAGGGCAAATCCCTTAACATCTGAGGGCTCCAGCGACTCTCTAAGACTTCGTTACATTCAGTTGAATGTACATAGTTACATTCAGAAAAGAAGCTTACACATGAAGAACTACCCATAGCAAGGAACTCACAGTGGACTATATATATGTGTATATAGTTATCATAATAATGCATCTAGTAATATAAATGGTATTAATATGTGTTTGTATATCTAAATGAAATGACGGCACTCATATTGCATGAATGGGTATTACTTCACTCAAAGTGAGAACTTGAAAAGGTCTTTGCCTGAAATGGTCAAGGTCTCCCATTGCATTCTGAGCCATCTCCAGTCATCCCGATCCATATGTGGCCACTGAACCCAGATGGCTCTGGAGGAGAAAGAGGCTGGTGACCTTGCACAGCCCTCCCTCACTCAAATCCAAGTCAACTGCAAGCTGTGTCCTCATTTCCCTGATGTCATGGCCCTCTTGAAAAACAAAGGACAAACACAATAATATGTGTGTGTGTGTACATACATACATACATACCTACATATTTGTGTGGATTATGTATATATATATATATATATATACATATATATATGTGTGTGTGTGTGTGTATACACAATATACATATACATATACATACATATATATGCACATGTGTATACTAGGAACTTTGAGAAAAAAGCACAAGATAGAACGAAGCTCAGAAAACTAACAAAAAGAAAAAAAAAGTAGAAGGCTTAGTAAAGTCGTCTCATTGCTTAATTGTTTTTCTTTTTGGGGGCTTGTACACTTGCCATCTGTAGAAAGTTTATATTATAGATCATAGCATAGTGGCTGTGTGTTAAGAGTCTGCCTATCATTAATTCTTCACTGAGCTAAAAGAAGTGAAAACTAAGGGGGAGGAGAGAGAGGGAAATAAGGGGGGAAGGGAGGGGGAAAAGAGGAAGAGATAAGAAAAAGAGAGAGAGAGAGAGGAAAGGGAATGAAAGAGAGAGAGAGAGAGAGAGAGAGAGAGAGAGAGACAGGGAGAGAGAGAGAGAGAAAGAGAGAGAGAGAGAAAGAGACAGAGAGAGAGAGAGAGAGAGAGAGAGAGAGAGAGGAAAGGGAGAGAGATTCATTTCCTCATAAACAGTGGAAAGACCGTCCTGGAATGGATTTTGGCTATAAAGACCATTCAGTTTTTCTAATGCTGAAATAGTAGTAGGTCATTCACAGTCCTGGGCTGGGTTTCTGCTGTCCCTGTTTCCAATCTGGGCCAAAATCGCATAAGACAGCTGTCTTACTTGGGGACCCTGAGTGATTGATATCTCTTTTTTATAGACTTGATAAAGTCACACTTCTCAAGGCAGTAATTATTTTTTTTTTCATCTTCACCATGAAGGTGAACACACAGTATAACCAAAAACACATAACCATTTGCACTTATATTGAATATGGTCAAAGTAAAAAATGTTCATTGGGGATATATATTTATATAAAATAACATACTAATAAATTATTAACATAACTTATTCTTATATAAATTTATGTTTTGCAAAGCATGCATTGATTCACTGATCTCTAATCTTAGAGTCAATAAGGTTGTGCTATTGAATGGATGCCAAGAGTAGATGGGTAGAATATTCAAAAAGTATATTGTGGGGTCTTTTCTAATGGTCAATTTCTTATCATTGAAGTTGCTCTTAATGCTTCTAACCTGTTAAATTTCCTTAAATATATATGAATTAGGACCCCCCAGTCAAGTTTGGAGGGCATTATATTTCGAGACCTTCATATCTAAATCTGGCTCTGTTACTTCTGAGGTGTATGACTTTGGATAAGGTGCTTAGCTTTCTCTGTCCTCTGTCTTCATTTGCAAGATGAAGTTTTAGAATAGATTGCTTTCTGATCCTTGAGTTCTTTTCCAGCCCTACATTTATAATTCTGTGATATCTCTAATTTCACCTTCTTCTCTGAGTCTTCCGATTATCCCTAGGATGGCTAAAGTTGGATTGGCAACTTGACTAAAAGTACCTTAGGCAGTTTCCTTCTTTCTGAGTCATCTAGCCAACACGGTATACTGCTTGAATCTCAGTTTTACCTACTCTTTGTGTGACTCTTTCTGCTGTTGTTCAGTACTTTGACCCATGTCTGATGCTTCATGACTCCATTTGGGCTTTTCTTGGTGAAGATATTAAAGTGGTTTGCTATTTCCTTCTCTAAATTATTTTACAGATAAGGAAGCCAAGGCAAACAGGTTAAGTGGCATGCCCAGGGTCACACAGCTAGCAAACGTCTGAGGCTTTATTTGAACTCAGGAAGGTGACTTTTCCCGTTTCCAGTCCCGGTACTCTGTGCTCTATGGCGCCACCTAGCTGCTCTGTATGACAATATGCAAGTCAGTTGACTACTCTGGGCCTCATTTTCTCCGTCGTTAAAATGAAATAAAAAGATGACCTCACAGGTTAATTCCAGCAAGTATAAAAACCTATGATTATCCTTAACAACAACAACAAAAAAGTAAGATTTGTATATTAGGTGAAATTGATGACTCATACTATCCAAAATTCTCCCTCTGTAAGTGGCATCTAATATGGATTTTTCAGGATACGATATTTTCCTATCATTTTAACAACAAACATTTCTAGTTTTCTTTAATATAACCATTTAGACCAACTGTCCATTATTTTAATTAAACCTTTTTAAAATATTTCCATTTCCTATCTAAACACTTTTGAGGGACAAGAGCTCTGAAGTTGAGTACCATGTTTAAGAATACAAATTGCCTTAATTTGAGGAATCCCTGCTACAGATTTATAGTCAACATCTGTTGAACCAATGTGAAAACAGGACATGTAGGAGAAAATGCTATACATAAATTAAGACCAACCCCTCAGTTGTTGTAAAGATTAAATGAGATGGATTGTGATACAGTTTTTAAAATTATAAAGTGCCATCCAAGTGAAAGGTATTTATTATTACTATTGGTGGTGGTAGTAGTAGTAGTAGTAGTAGTAGTAGTAGTAGTAGTAACAGAAGTGGTAGGAATAGGAGTAGCAATGATAGTAGCAGCAGCAGCGGTAGCAATAGTAGTGGTGGTGGTCGTGTTAGTCATAGTAATACATATGTATGCATGTAAGGAGGATTTTTTTATCCTTTTCAGAGTTTAGTTTCTCAGGATTCACAACCATGGCAATGTCTAGTTTCCAGGTGTTAGGTAATAACTCCCAGAATAGCCACAAGGATTCTAGATAGTAATTCCTAGAATTACAGTGATAGGTAGTACTATTGAGGCTACACGGTGAGATGACATAAGTGATATTTACTATGCTTGCACCAAATGATGATATTGCTAAAGTTAACATGTGAGGTCATTGCTAGCAAGATGTCTTCTTTGTCTGTTACCCTTTAAAATAAGTGGGCATGGACAGTAAGTGGGGGACCCATAAGGAAATCCATAGGGGAAACCATGGGGAATCCATAGGGGAATGCATAGGGGAGCGGATTTGAGTAATGCATAGAGGGACACATGCACCTACCTCAATCAGCTCCCCTTGAGGCTGGAGGGGATTTAGGGGAGTGCACAAGCTGTGCCCATTAAGAAATATGGGTAATACAAAAAATATTTATTCCAGCTCTTTGTGGTGGCAAAAAACTGGACATTAAGGGGATGCCCATCAATTGGGGAATGGCTAAACAAGTTGTGGTATGTGAATGTAATGGAATACTATTGTGTTATAAGAAATGGGGAGGAGATAGACTTCATATTTACCTGGAGAGGCTTGTACAAACTGATGCTAAGTGAGAAGAGCAGAACCAGGAAAAATTTGTACACAATGACAGACACAACATATGCATGATGACAAACCTTGATAAACTGGATTCTTCTCAGCAACACACATTTATAAGACATCTCTAAAAGTTTTAGGATGGAAGGAGATATCTACATTCAGAGAAAGATCTAGAAAGAACAGAGTTTAAATGGAGACTGAAGCAAACTACATGCTCTCTTTCTTTTCCATGTTTGGCTTTGTTTTTCTTTCCCATTGTTCACTCCATTGGTTACAACCCTTCTATACAACCAGACTAATGTGCAATATGAAAGTATTTGCAGATCCTACACTTGATTGCAAGCCACCATGAGGGGGGTGGAGAGGGAGGGGGAGAAAATTTAAAACTAAAGAGACTGTGGAACTGAATCTTGTAAACTAAAAGTAAACAAACAAATCAATTAATAAAAAAATAAAATATGGGTATTTTCCCTGGCTCCGCACTGTGAGAAGGGTAATTAGGAAATGCTGTGGGAATTGGTGCTCCTATTGTGAGCAACTCCCTCTTGAGAAGATTAGACTAGATTAAAGTAAGATTATTTACCACTTTGAAGATGTCTTCCTGTCCTTCCTGTCTGACCAGACAGAGAATAAACCTGTTAGATAGAGGCTGGAGTCCAAAAAACTCCAGTGCCTCCTGTGTGTTATTTGTGAAATATAGTAGTAATTTGACTTTGAAGATTTGGGAAGTTTAGAGGCAGCTAGGTGGTGCAATAGGTAAGAGTACTGGGCTGCACCTGGAAACAGAGAGACCTGATTTCATATTGAGCCCCAGATATTTATTAGCTGTGTGACCCTAGACAAGTCACATAATTTCTGTCTGCCTCAGTTTCATAACTGTAAAATGGAGATAACGTGCATCAGTGTCTGAGGATTATTGTTAGGATAAAGTGATATAGTATTCATAAAGCTTTTACTTAAATACTTGGCATATAATAAGTATTTAATGGATGATTATTCCCTACTTTCCCTCCCTTAGGAGGTAGTGTGCTATCATGATAGTGGATAGACAACTCCTCTCATAGTTGGGGAGGCCTGGGTTCAAGTCCTGCCTCTGACATAGCCTGAGTCACTATGTAAACTATTTAACTTCTCCACCCTCTAGGCATTTCTCTACGATTTTATGTTACATAGAAAGTATTTATCTGCATAGGTAGAGGAAGTCCTACACTGGTGTTTCCCTGTATCCGTGAAATCATAAGTGCTATTTAAAAAACAAACAAAAAACAAAGACACTTTCAAGGTCTTTCAAGTGTTTAGGCTCCTATAGATTGGTTCTGATCTCCATGGCTGTCCCCCAGAAGGTCATATTCTCCCTTAGGCTTACTGCCTCCATTTAGAGTCATCGTGGGGAAAGGTCCAAAAAGAGCAAGCATATCCAGGTTTCTACAGACGTGGTTAAAAGAGTTTTCTAGGGTCTATGTTTATAGCAAAAGGGGGAGAGAGAGAGAAACAGCCTTTACTTCAACCACAAAGACACAGAAAATGCAGAAGTCTTTAAAAACTCCCAGAATACAAGCAACTGAGAGAGAAAACACAAGTTATGCAAAGTCCATAAGGATAAAGAAAACAAAGTATTCACAATTGTTCCTTTGGAAAGGAATTGAAATTTCCCCTTGGGTTTGCTATTGTGGAAACACTTTGACACTTTGATGAAATCCCCTTCACTCTCTTCCAGAAGGCCTAACATCTAGAATCTAGTCGTAGGGGGCCATTCTTGAAGTTACTTCAAGAGCTGGAACTGCCCAAGAAATCTCCCTTCTCTGGATAAAAGGCTAGGTACTATCATGCCCAAGAAATTTAAAATCCCCTTCATGTTGCTAGAAATCTAGATTTTAGGACATCCAAATTTGTAGTCGCCCACAAGGCAATGCTCTGGGCCTCCACTGGCCAAGAAATATTTCTGTGCTAGAAGGCAAGATTCTAGGATAATGATGATAGGGGATAAAAATTCCACTGCCTCAAACCAGGAAACTGGATTCCAGGAACCTTGCCCATTAACTCCCTATTCAAGCCAAGTGGTTAAGCACATATCTATTTCTTCCATATGCTCTTTCAGGAACTCTATCATTGTCCTAGCAGCTGCCATCTTCTGGGCTAGAAGGTCCACCCTAAGGAACGCTCCTCTCAAAAGCCATATGGGCCAGCACATGCCTGCCTTAGGCCCAAGCTTCTGTGCTAAGGAACCAGTATTTGGTCCTGGAGAAAGAAGCAGGGAGAAATGTGACACATTTTACACACACACACACACACACACACACACACATACCTTTTGCTACACGATTGAAGGAACAAGGAAAAATGTAAAAAAAAAAAAAGATCTAAGAGCCCTCCATTCCTCTCTTTTGACCAAGCCTGTTCTGATTCTCAGTCATTCAATCATTTTAAGTGCAACCCAGTCACTGATCACCAATAAGGAATTGCCTATGTCCCCTCAAGAAGGCATCCATGAGTATACTAACCTTCTTTAAGGGAATAGATCTGTTCACATGTTTATAAAATAACTGGGAGAATGCCTCTGAGCAACTCTTATCAATGTAAATGGGGAGGAGGGGTGATTCACCACTGTTTTTCCACTAGAGCCTAGGCCTACATTTAGGGGGAGCCCTAAGCATGTGGCTGGAGTCCCTCCCCTACCTAAGAGAAAAGGGAAGAGTAAGAAACATCTAATGTTCACATTAATATTTGAAAAGATTCATGGTTTTCCGAGTACCAATACAAATCTCAGCCCTTGGTACTTTATTAGATAGTACTGTGAAATGTTCCTGAAAAAAAAATCATAGCCTGTTGGCCAGTGTCCTGATAATGAGTATAGATGCAGATATTTTAAGTTATATAGAAATGTGCTTTCAAAAGAAGTACAGTTGATAGCAACAGCACAAGCAAGCCTCCTAGTTGTGTTACCCTTGAAGTTCTGGGGCAGTGTTTCTCAATCTGTGTGTTGTGACCCCTTTGGGGGTCAAACAACCCTTTCACAGGGGCCACAGGGGTCTCCTAAGACCCTCAGAAGACATATATTTCCGATGGTTTTAGGAACCAAGACACTGCTCCTCTATCTGTCTCCAGGTGGGTCTGCCCACTTTCAGGTACGCCCACATACAAGTATTAAAGGGTCGCAGCATTAGGAAGGTTGAGAACCACTGTCCTGGGGATATTCTGATTCTGATACAGTGCATTCCTAGAAACAAATCAGGTCCTAAGATCTACTCCATTCTATATTATAGCCTTCTGCAAGTTTCCATGGATTTCTTAGCAAACCTGGAGTTTGGAAATGAGTTCATGAATATTCCCTGTTTAGATTCTCCCTGGCCTCTTGCTTCTGAGACATCTATTGATTTCTCTGTACAGTACACTGAGTTTTTTAGTTCCCCTAAGGGCCTTTAAAACTGGCATTCAGGCAAGTGTGAGTATTGCCAGGATTTCAGCATGGCCTTTTCTTCAAAGCATCCTGAAATTTCTCTATAGCACTAAACCTGTTGTGACATTGTGCATGCATTATAGGATTTCCCAGTATTCCCATGAGATAGGGGTTATGGGAAATTAGAGTCAAGGTCATGGGGAAAATTAAATATCAAAAAAAATTTACTGAGCTCTCTCTTCCCTGTCCATAGAAACCTCCCTCACCTTACCCCACCTCCCAAAAAGTAGCTTAAACTCAATGTAAATGCATTAGAATCCGTTGGGAACCTACCCCTGCTATTGGAATAAGACCTTAGGTATTAGAAAGCAAGGAAAAGAATTAAGAACCTATTAGCTGCTGTGAGAAGATGGCAGTCAATAAGGGGAAGTTGCTGTCAGTCAATGGGGAGGAGATGCCAACTGGCAGTAGAAAGACATTT
Source organism: Pseudochirops cupreus (assembly GCA_028627135.1). Taxonomy (NCBI): domain Eukaryota; kingdom Metazoa; phylum Chordata; class Mammalia; order Diprotodontia; family Pseudocheiridae; genus Pseudochirops; species Pseudochirops cupreus. Next base: position 346,751,330 of record CM053582.1, on the reverse strand, counting down.
GTGAGCAAAATGGTCAGTCAAGCAAAGAAACTAAGTGATTTGTGGAAGGGAAGGAGAGATGAGAGAGACAGACACACAGACACAGAGAGACACAGAGAGAGATGGAGACACAGAGAACAGAGATGAAGAAAGACACAGAGAAGCAAAGACAGACACACAGACACAGAGAGACCCAGAGAGAGATGGAGACACAGAGAGCAAAGATGAAGAAAGACACAGAGAAACAAAGACAGAGAAAGAGAAGGACAGATATTGAGCAGACAGAGCAACATAGACAGAGACAAAAGCATTGAGGAAAGGAGAAACAGAGACCAGTAATAAAAAAGAGAGACACAGACGCATGATAGAGACAGATGAAGAGAGACATATATGTAGAGAAACAGAGGTAGACAGAAAAATAGACAAAATAGTCAAATAAAAATGGTAAATAGGAAGAAAAAGCAAAATAACTAAGAAACAGAATAGGAACATAATAGGCAGGAAAATGCAGCCAAAGGAAATTTGTAGGGAATGTAGGGTAAAAAAGGGAAGAGATAAAGTAGCCAAAATATACTGCAGTGATTGGGAGAAGATGGCAAGAGGAAAAGGTCAATCATTGTACAGGTGCCAGCGCTCAGCGTCCTCCAGCCAATGAACACATGAGGTACCAGCTGTGCCTATTTCTTGGCTGCAAATATTTTCTCATCAAACTAAGCTCCAATGTTTTGGATCCTAGGACTGGCCTCAGGCATAACGGGAAAGTCAGTGGTTTGTCATTGGCACCTTTTTTTGTCTTACTACCCATTCTAAAATCTAGTCATTTGCCCCAGATGCCTCCAGCATCCAAGCCACACTTCCAAATTCTACACCCTTATATGGGTCCACATGCCCAGATCCTACTGAAACCTGCCTTTTCCAGTCAGTGCTCCATGTTTCCCTTCTCTCTTCTGTCCTGGACCTTTGATTCTGACACCTTTGTCCCAAACCCTTTCACTCCCAGCCTCTCCTTCACTTCTCCATATTAATATGCCATTTCCTTCCTTTAAAGCAGCTGTTCTCAACCTGTGGGTTATGTTCAATTTGTAATGATGAAAATGCATCCTGCATATCAGATATTTACGTTATGATTCATAACAGTAGCAAAATTACAGTTATGAAGTAGCAATGAAAATAATTTTTATGGTTGGAGGTTACCACAACATGAGGAACTGTATTAAAGGATCACAGCATTTAAGGTTGAGAACCACTGCTTTAAAGATTAGATCAGATCCCCTATGCCTTCCAAAGTGGCAATCAGCTAATCTTGTTTAAGGAAATTAGATGCCTGACACAAAACCTTTACTTTCTCTCCCACTTAATTTTAACTAATACCTAAAAACAAAACTCTAGCCTTTGTAGTCTAGCATGGAGGATTCCCCCTAATGCTGAAGACAGGTCTAGTAGTAAGAGGCCAGTAGGAGAGGAATTCACGTGGTGTTATTTAATACTGGACCTTAGAAAGTTGCCTTTTTTCTGCCTTGATCTGGTTCATCAAACTTAGATGGATGATTTAATAGGCTCAGCCCTTGATTCATCTAACAGCATCCTTTCAGGTGAAGAGGCAATGCCAGTGGATTTTCCCATGGGCAAAACAGTTAAGGGTTTAGAAGCACTTGGCCTTCAAATCTCTTCCAGTTTATGTTCATTCATATTCTAGAAGAGAACTTTAACTTAAAAAAGGGGGGGGGGGAAATAGAAAAAAATATTGCTGGCATTGTGATGTTGAATAAGGTTTATAATAGCAATAATCCCCCATGAAAACAGTTGTTATCACAGTTAATGCCTGCTTTGTCAGTGTGTTAACCTACCTTGGCTTTGCCTCGGGCCATTACACCATCAACCATTCGTTAAGTGCAGGGTAACAGCCAATTTCAAGGGGAATATTGCTGAGCTCATTTGCTAAGCGAAGCACCTGGGATAGCAGTGGTGAACTCCCCATGGGCTCATTTGCACACATGCATCCCTACATGCAGACTTTTTCCAACATATGTTCTAGGTTCCATATGCATCAATGCAGACTTTCACTGTACTCAGCTTCTAGGACCTTGAGAGTGCTGCCTCTACATTAAAAGGGGAGAGCTTGCTTCAGGGATATATTAAGCCAAAAATCATCCTGAAAAGCCAGAAAAAGTTTGAATCTTTGTCCAAGGTCTACTTAACCAGTTAAAGTCTGTTCTGTTGTCTGAATTTACCAGAAATACTACTTGGGCCCCATTCTCTTGTCTGCTGAGCTATGGTCTTTATATTGTACTGACCATTCATATTCTGAGCCCTGCAGATGACCATTTCTATGCTGAACTCTCTGTCATCCCTCTCTGTCTTTTACCCTATAACAGAGGTTCTTTACCCAGGTATTTCAGGGAGTCCAAGGACTTAGATGGGAATAAAAGAAATATTTATTTTCACTAACCTCTAATTGAAATTTAGCATTTCCTTCAATCATTTAAAGAATAAAGAAGTGGTCCACAGATGTAACTAGACTGCCAAAGGGGTGCTAAAAATTTCTGCCCAAGCGTGTATAAAATGCCTCATTATGGTACTATTACTATGCAGACCTAGGTAGAATAATGTCTAGGTAGGGGGAAAAATCATCTAGGGCTATTGGTAGTGATTTGGGAAAAAAAATAACTGAGTTCAAGTAGGAGCTACTTTTCAAAGTTACGAAAGGACAAAATGATGATGATGGTGATGATGATGACAGCTAACATTTATGTGGCACTTACTACATACCAGATTCTGTGCTAAGCACTTTAAAATTATTATCTCATTTGAAACTCAAAACCACCATGGGAGACAGATGTTATTATTATCCTCATTTTATAGATAAAGAAACTCATGCTAAGAGAAGTTAAGTGACTTGCCCAGGGTCACACAGCTAGTAAGGATTTGGAGCTAGCTTTGAAGAAAAGTCTTTCTGACTCTAAGCCTGTCACTCCATCCTTTGGGCCACCTAGCTGCCCCTATTTTATGAAAAAGTTTATACTCATTATAATGCATTTATGATTTTGTTATAATGGATAAACCAGGATTTAATTATACATATACATTATTATACATTCCTTTGCAACATGTGTGGACACTTCAGTTGGTAGTGAATAGCCCTAAATATTTCTGGAAATCACTGGCTTCTGTCCCAAATCAAAGAAAGACATGTATATATATCTTCACTAATAAGGGCAAAGGTAAGCTCTTAGAAATAGCTATTTCCAAACTATTCTTTGCATCAGAAAGATTACTTGTAGGAGTGTGTTAGGTGGAGACATCATTAGCAACTTGATTAGTGTAATATTAGGGCTTTCTGATCAAAGGTAGAATTCTCTCATTTTCCTAAGGCTCAGTTTGGAAAATCAAATGGGTGTAACTCAGTGGGAGGCATTAAGACTGATTCAGAAGAGACAGGAAAATGTTTTAATGAGGGATATTTTATCTTCTCTCATTAAGCTTCTACATGGGTAAGGCTATATTCTATTTTTAATCTTTCCTTCACATCATCATTATCACCCTAGTTAACATTTGTTAAGCACTCATGTTCTATGGGTACTATACATTAGACATACGTTAAAGTCCCAAAGGGTAGTAATAAGAACACTGTGAATTGTTTATCAGAGATGCTGTCAGCACTAGATCACTTGTACTGACAAAAGGGAAGACAAAGAACAGATCACAATAATCTCAGCTGGAGATACATTATATATGAACACAGAGTTAGGAGTGGAATGGCAACCGAGACTTTGTCTTGGTTTGCTGAACTCTGAAGAACACCAACAAGACTTGTGACTCTTTAGAAACCACTGAGGTTAGCACCTAGTTGGCAAAAATAATTAGTTTTCTGTTCTTCTTTGTGTAATGAAATATTTGTGTCTGTTGATGACCAAATTCATAATGCAAAAAGATATATTTCTTTTAAAATAATTGGTGAAAATAAAAATCTACCAGTTGACTTCTTTCCTAGGGGTTACACTTGAAGTTAGTTCCTCTTCTCTCTGGATTAATTCTACCCCCATCCCCTCCCCCAACTGAATTTATCTTTAAGATAAATTTGTGCTGCTTGTCCAGGTACAAACTTGTGTGTTATTCCTCTGCATACACGATACGCCAAAGGATGATGATAAGAACACCATGAGTCATTTCCCAGCCACAAAATCAACTTGTGATTACTTACCTTGGGGGAAAAAGAAAAGGAAATTTGGGTACATAATCCTACCTATAATTTCTCAGAGCATTTTCCTGTTTCCTTTTTATAGAGCATCTATAATCTGACTTGAATTATAGTTAATTTGTGCATGTATCTCATCCCTCTACTGTACTGTAAGCTCCTTAAAGGCAGGTACTTTGCCTACTTTCATTTCGGCATGCTGGGAGCATAGCACAAAGTCAATGCTGGGAAAATTTGTGTTTGTGTGTGCATGTGTGTGCGTGTGTGTGTGTGTGTGTGTGTCTGTGTTAGAACTCACAAGATAACCCTAGATGTTTCTTTAGTTATTATCATCAACATTTTACCAGCCTAATCATTTTGACACCAGATAGGCCAATTAGGATTTATGGCCATTGAAAACACTGCACTCAGTACTTGCATATTCCCCAAATACCTAAAAATTTACACATGAACTGGTCTAAAGTTATAAGCATAACTCCTTTTCTAACACTTCAAATCCAATAACATTCTGGTGAAAGAAACAGGGAATCTGCTTCATTAGCATGCCTTTATCAACTATCTGCATAAATGAAACTTTATTATCTCACATTAGTGTCCCAGGATTCCTCTCACTGCATGCTCTAGCTGGCAAGCAGACACTACTTTCTTGATTTTGCTAAGACATAGTACATTTTATCTCTTCTCCGTTCCCCAGTTTACCATTGGATAAATGTTCCAAAAACCAAGAAACAGGAAAAATTAAAGAAGGAAAACCTGGGGCTTGGCTAATCTGCAAACTTGATAGTCTACACCTTCAAGATTCCTTTTAAAATTATTTTAGGGCTACAAATGTTCGTTTGTAGAGTGTCTGCTTTAGGGCATGTGACTTTTCCTTTGAAACTATTTTCATTTTGGTAGCATAACCATGATCTAATAAAGTCTAAGACTATTTTGAGGTCTAACTCTAAATTCCTGGAGCCAGAAATAATGTTATCATACCCTGGAAGGGAAGAAGATAGTTCTATAACCCTAAGAAATAAAGATCATTAGTATAAGCCGCAAGATCTCAAGACCTTTGTCCTACAAAAAGACAGAGAGAGTGATCACACTGGAAGTATCTCTAGAGATCAAACCGAATGAGCCACAGGGACTGTGACGAAGGGCCCCAGAGATCTGGATGACTAGATCTGTGCAGTATTCAATGGCTTTTCTCATCAGGGAAGACAACAAAGAGACGTACCTGCTGATATTAGATCTTGGAACAAGACTGGCGCACCGCTGTTAGGAAGGATTTTTTCGCTTGAGCAGACAGACATTATTCTGTCACTGTATTCCTTCTTCTATTTCTCTCCTATTTGCCTACAGGATTTGCACAGTGTCTCATCTCTCATACACTGGACTTCAGAGGGATATTTTCTAAAGTTCAATTTAATAAAAACCTGAAACAACTGACTCTGTTATTCATTCCTTCTCTGTTTCCCCATTCCTCTGAAAATTAAAACTGGGTAGAGATGATTTCCACTTATTCATGACAATGAAAGGAACCATTGATATGGATATTTGAAAACCATGACTGATCTACCCAATTTCGTTGAGGCCATGAAAGGTGGTTGCTATGGGACCCAAATATAACTAGAGTTATTTTTTTTGTTCTTTTATTTTTAGTTTGTTTTGTGCCTAGGGTAAGTGTTGAAAATCATATTAGGGACAATTGGAATGAAGTGAGGCCTTGGTGTCAGTGGAATAAAATTCTGTTGAGGAAGGAGACATAGTCCTGCAAGTACACAAGCAGTTAATAGGGATAGAGAGTAGATGTAGGGAGTAGCTCATTTCAGTCCAGTAATTTCTATTTTAACTAATTATTTTTTCCTAAGTAGGTGCTAAGCTCTCTTTCAATAAGGTTAAAGGACTTGTGACTTGATAGATACCCTGACTTGGCTTTATAATTCTTCCTTGTGGAGAATGGGGCTAAGCACCTAACCAAGCTGTATAAAGGAGGAGTCTGGATTATTGATTTGTTTGTCACTGTTCTTCTGCATTGACTACCTATTTTCTTTATGGAGACTCTAGATAAAATCTTTATCTAGACTCTAGATTCTAGAGGCATTAAGGAGCCATTGTAGCTTCTTGATCAGGACAGTCAAGTTATCATATCTGTTCTTCAGGAGTATCATCTGGGCTGCTATTTGGATCAGAAAGGAAGGAGAATGTAAGCAAGAAGACCAATCAAAGGTTACTTTAGTAGTCCAGGCAAGAAGTGATCAGGGCTTGAACTAGGGTGGTATCAGTGCCCGTGGAGACAAGGGGTGAGATATATTTTAGGGTAGAATTGGTAAGATTTGGCAAGTGATTGGAGTGTGAGGCAGAAGTTGTGTGAGGCAGAAGCTTGAAAGAAATAACTCTAAGGCTGTAAATACAGGTAAATGAAAAGATGATCCTTCCCTTGATGTTAATAAAGAATTTAGAAAGAGGAACACATTTCTTTTCCTTCTTTTGAGGTGGGAGAAAGTCATAGTGTGGGGTGTCCAAGTATGTGTGGAGAGGAATCACATTTTAACATGTGAGAGAAAGATGAGGACTGAATGTACATATGATATCACCAAGAGAAAGTGTTAATAGGGAAGAGAAGAGAAAGGGAGGAAAGGAAGGAGAAGAAAAGGATAAAGAATGGAGGAGGGGAAGGGAGGAGAGGAGAGGGGAAGGAGTAAGAGGGGGAGAGGAATAGAGCAGAGGGAAGGGGAAGGGAGGAAGGGAAGGATAGTAGCTTAGGTGGATTAAAAAGAGAAGAGAATGTTTGAATAGATATCATGTTCAGCAAATCAAAAAGGAAGGCGAGAAGACTAACAAGTGAGAGAATCAAGAAAGGTTCCTTGTAGGTAGCTAACAGGATTTCTTTTTGGAAGGGGGAAGGCAGGGTAATTGGGGTTAAGAGACTTTCCCAAGGTCACACAGCTAGTAAGTGTTAAGTGTCTGAGGACAACTTTGAACTCAGGTCCTCCCGACTCCAGCGCCAGTGCTTTATTCACTATGCCAACTAGCTGTCCCAGAGAGCAGGATTTTGAAAATTGGGGGTGGGGGTGGGAGTGCAATCCAGACAAGGGATACAATCTGTGCAAAGGCATGGAGATAAGTAATAACACACTACATCAACATATATAGTATAAGGAAAATCGAGGAAGAAAGGTCCATGACCAATTGAGGATGTCAGTAAAGGCTTCCTGGAAAAAGGAGTATCTGAGACATTTTTTTTTCCTGCTAGATTGTGAGTTCTTTTTAGGCAGACGTCTTCCAACAACTTCATAACTCCGCACCTCTGAGACTGAAAGATTCACACAAATTGAGCGCTAAATTTTTTTAAGTATTGATTAACTGAACTGAAATGTACTTCTTCATGCATCAATAATATTTTCCTTCTATCATTATTTATCATTTAAAGTGCCAAGAAAAATGGTCTCTAAGGTATCTTTCAACTTTAACATTTTATGGGTTTATAATTCTATGGCATAAATTGTCTTAAATCTTTATAAAAACTAAAGTCATCACCTATCCCCTAGAAGGAACATATGCTTTATAACTCAATAATAGATTCCTTAAAGCAAAGAGCAGGAAAAAAAAAAGTCCACTAGAGTGAACTTGAAAATAGCCCATAAAACACCTTTGGACCTAGCAATATTAATCCTCAGAATCCCTCGTGTGTTAGTGATGACAACCACATCTTATTGGCTTTTCCCATTTTTGTGCATATGGTCCAGGTAGAGCTTTGGACATGAAAAGGAAGGTTTTTCAAATATTCAATAATGTTTTCATGTTTGAGAAGCCAGCTTCAAGAAAGGCACATTCTCAGTTGATCATGCTTTACTTTTCAAAATATTTCCCGTAGAGGTTTCCTGGGAAAATTTTTTTTATTTCCCTCCCCCCCCCACCCATACATAGCTTAACTGAGGCATTTCATTCATTTGCTGTAACCTTTAATAGAATTGTTGAGGTTTAGAGTTGGGGGAGCAGGTTCAGGTGTTGAAAGAATTCACTTAGACCTTCCTTTTTTCCAATGGGGGCTTTTTTAGTTTATGTGGAAAAGCATCAAGGATATCCTTAGGAAGAAGGCTAAGTGAAACTCTATTATTTTGGGAAGTGATGCTTATATAGAGGTTTCAGAATGATGATATAATTTAATAGGACTTCATGGAGGTTAAAGACTGAAGACAGGACAGGATGACATAGGATGAGGAAGACAAGGAGAATTCCTTGTGGTTTCAGGATTTAATGACAGGGCAGGAGTACAGAGGTTAAAAATTAAAGGACAGAGGAAAGCACAGGAAGGGAGACCAAAGCAATTCTTTTGGTACAAGTTCAAGATAAGGGGGGAGGACTTTACGGAGCATTCAAGTTACAGAATTAGCTACAGGATTTCATAAAGTATTGGAAAAGCCACCCTTAATATTATCTTTAACCCTAAGGGCACTGTTTGTATCTGCATCATCCTCCCGCTCAGCCACTAGGCAGGAGAACTCTTTCCAAAGACGGCTAAGGTTATTGTCTTCTTTGATCACTTTTCTGTCCCTTTGTATCCTGGTCTTATCTCCTCTCTCAGGTTCTGCTTGCTCCAGTTTCCTCAAGCACTCTTTGCTACGTCATCAGAATGACATAGCAAAACCTTATGTTGGCAAATGTTATATAAGAAAATCATCAAATTGGATCTGGGGAGGAGGGGGTTTATCTAGATCAACATCTGTACTTTACTAATGAAGACACTGAGGCCCAGAATGGTTGCACTACTTGCCCAAAACAGTTATGATGGCAAGACATTTGGTGTGATATCAGTAACAAATAGACAATCCTTAGGCCCTAGACTCTGATGAAACTTTGGGGTGTATATACAGTAATCCCTTTCACATTGTGATTTTCCCCATTGTGGTTTCACTATATCATGAATTGATATAAGAAATGACATTAAATGGGGATTTTGGGGGTGTTTTGAGGATACATAAAGACCAGTAGATAACACAGAACATATGACCAAATACTTAGCCCACATTTTATAATAAGGTACTGCAAACTCTGTAAATGAAAAAGGGAAAATTCAGGCTTCTTCTCTAGTATTAAGGGAGAGCAAAAAGATTTTATGTGGATTTTCCAGATCATGGAAGCATTGTGCCCCTACTTCCGCAATGTGGAAGGGATAACTATACATGTAAGTCCCACTGAAATCAATTCAAGAAGTATATATTGATCTTCTGCTCAAAGCTCAGTTCTTTGCAAGGACTTGTTAGAAGATACAGAAGAAGCGCTTCACCTCGAGAAGATGACATTCTTATTGTATACACACATGATCCTTGTAAATAACCCAGAATAAGAAGCTGTTACCTCAAAATGAGTGGATGGTTAAGGGCACAGTTCAGAGGAACCACCTTTCTGTGAGCTGTAGCAGCAAGTGAAGTCTTAACAGAGGACTTAAAACTGAAATTGGGCTCTGTCCATCTCAGTGCTACCTGTCCTTCAGAGATTGGCAGCATAGACATAGAGGCAGGATTAAGATTCTGAACCAGAAAAGGAAACAGTAACCACTATGATATTCTCTGGAAATCGAGAAGTGACAGTCTGATTTGGCCAAAAAGGAAAGTGGTAGAATGTAGCAACTAAAGTTTAAAAGGCTGACTTGGGATAGATTTGAAAGACCTCGAAAATCAGGTTGAGGAGTATAGGATTTTATTGTGTAAGAAAGGAAAAACCATTGAACTGGTTAGGGCTTGTGAGAGTGATGACTGGGAAGCTGACTGAAATCCAGAAAACCAGAAACAATGTAGGAGGCTAATTTTGTTGACTACAAAGGATATGATACAATAGGATGGATGTGGTACAACATATTAAATTGAGGTGAGAATGCCTTCTCATTTACTTTACTACCTGTTTCACCTTAGGCAAGTCACAGGCCCTCTGTTTCTTCTTCTGTATGCAAGGTTTGGACTAGGTAAACTTTAGCTCTAAATATGTGATCCTGTAAAGGACCCAAAAATGGTCATTGGCAATTAGCAATGAATGGGTAACATGAGAGAGAAATAAAGCAAAGATGGGTCAGAGTTTGGGATTAAGTGGTTCTGAATGTTGACACTAATGGATAACTGCAGAGAATGCAGGAAAACAATCTGGTTTTGAGGTGGGGGAGGGTGGATGGTAATCTTAACTTAGAAGAACTATCAAAACAGTGCACGATTGTTAAGGAAAAAGCTTTTCTGACCAAAGTGGATAAAAGTAGATAAAATCTGCTTATACCTAGAAGTCAGTCTCATGCATTTTAGAAAAGGCACTCTTGATTCAAGAAAGTCTTTTTTTAAGCAAAAATTTCTCTGATGGTTCACAAGATCCACAAAACACAGATCTTTTTGAGCGATAGATTGCAGGAGAAAAGAAATCATTCAGTCTTCCAACTATCACACCCTCTAGATTTAGCTATCAGGATTAGGTTTTTTTTTTTAGCTGCTGTCAATGTAATCTTATGTATTAAGCATACTCATTTTCATGTCAACAATGATGGGTGAAAATTAAGGTGTTAAAAAGAATATATTTTTGTATGTCATATTCTGAAAACTTACAACCCGATAGGGCCAATAATGTTCCAACTTTTCAAAAAGTGAAGCATCTTTCCAAAATAGGACTTTGTCAGTTCCAAAGCAGTCATGATGAAAAAAGCTATTCACTTCCAGAGAGAGAACTGATTAACTTTGAATGCAGATTGAAACATACAATTTATTCTATTTTTCATGTGTTATTTTTTTGTCTGTGTTTTCTTTTCCAACATGGCTTGTATGGAAATATGTTTTGTATGGCTTCACTGGTATAATTGATATCAAATTGCTGGCCTTCTCAAGGAGGAGGGAAAGAAAGGAAAGGAGGGATAGAATTTAGAATTCAGGTTTTTTTTAAAAAAATGATTGTCAAAAATGATTAAATAAAATACATTTTTAAAAAGAAATCTAAACAATAACAAGCTGAAACACAACAAAATATGTTTTTGCAAAGGAATACCGCGCAAATGAGACTATTCTTTGTTGCTTCACAGCACCTAAAAAAAAGCAAGCAAACATTTTTCAACATTCTCAGAAACTATTTCATTTCTTTGTTTGTGCTTCAATATTAACAATACAAGTTTAATGAGTCCCTGCCCAGCCCCTATCTGGATCCTGAAATGCTCTTCTTAGGATGATAATTTCTGCATTCTCCTAGGATACAATTTAATTCACAATATTTGTCGACTAAGGCACTTTTTGAGCTCTTTTGGTCTACATGTTGTAGTGATTAATTTGCATTGTTTTAATTTCAAGATAAAATTCTAGTCAATGTCTATGACATTTCCCTTTCCAATTTAAAATAAAAATAATAATACCTTGTTTAATAGTGCAGAGTTAAGTCTTCTTAATTGTATGCCATAACATTTTTCTCATTCCCATTCTTCTTGTTTATTATAAATTCTTATCTCTGTGTGTGCACAGATAGTTGACTCAAGAATAATCCCCACATTCATAATATGTCTTTTCCTGTCTATTAAAATGTAGCTTCCCAAAAGAATGCTACTGTGAACAGCTTTTAAGATTCTGATTACACAGTATAGTGGACACTCTATTTATTCAAGAACAAGTCAAAGGAAAACATTCACAACAAATCAAGATACAATATACACAACATTACATCTTATCACAGGAAATCACAATATAGAGTTCACAACAGCTTAACATTAAAACGGCCCCATAATTTTCATCACAGTGGTCACAGCATTTAGAACAAAGAACAAAAGAATAATCATCTGGTATCCCTAAGGAGGTTTGCCTCCTTACTTAGTCATTCAGTCATCTCACAATTCAATAGTCAGTCTTCCACTCATGGGACAATTGTAGGTTAACTTAATCAGTCACTTATCTAGCAATCAGTCACTAAGTATGGTTAGTCACTAAATACAATCATTAGCAAATTACACAAACCCTTCACCCCTAGGTCTCTAGTAAACTTCAATTACATCACAGCATTTAATATCCAAGGAGAGGCTTTTTCTTCATCTTGACTCAGGTGGTCTCTCAGATTCCCTGGATTCCCTTCCATGGTCCCAGCTCCTACCTGAATCCACCAAACAGTCACCTGGATTCAGAGGCAGACAGCTCTCAGGTTCTGTCCAGTCCTCCAGGCAGTTCTTGCTATACACTGCAGTTCACAGGGTCCAGCACATCTCAAACCCTTCACAACTTCTGTTCCCTAGAACTCAAGGATCAATCAAGCCACAAACAAACAAAATATTATCTAGGTCAGACTTTTTCAGTCCTCTAGCAATTAAGCTGGCCCTAGGACCCAGCAGAAATCTCAGCCTTCCAGGCAGCCTTCTTGGCAGCAGCTTCAGCCTTCACTAGATTCTGGTCTCAAGGAAATCCTCTCTCAATTCTCAGTCAGCTTCTAGATGCTCACTGAGAGAAACTCTCTTTCTCCTCCACTAGGAACCTACCAGGAGAAAAATTCTGATTCTGTCTCTCTCTGGGCCTCTTCTTATATACACACAAAGCATTAGCTCCCTCTTTCAGTAAAACCCTTCCTATTATGTCAGCAACAGAAGACAGAGTTCACACCCTCTGCCTCTTTGCCACAAAGGTTTGATTAGTTACTAAGGGCTAAGTACCTGCTTACTTGACATAACAAAAAGGGTCTTCAAATTTAAATTAATTACCATTACACCAACACACACTACTGGATAGGCAATGCTGACCTCCTGGCTATTCAACAAGTAAGACACTATGTCTGTTGGCTCTAGACATTCTCTTTGGCTGTTCCCAATTTCTGGAATATTCTCTCACCTCTGTTCTGACCTCCCCTATTTCCTTTAAGTTACAGCTAAAATCCTACTTCCAACACCAATCCTTCTTAATTTAAATGCCTTCCCTCTTAATTATTTCCTATTTATCTTGCATATGCAGTGGGGGCCATCTCCAGTGGTCCTGATCGATATTTGGCCATTGGACCCAGACAGCTTTGGAGAAGAAAGTGAAGCTGGTGATTTTGCACAGCCCTAATTCACCTAAATCTAATTCACTTGCATGTCATGGCATCTCCTCCCTGATGTCATGGTCCTTTCTGAGAATGAAGGACAAGCAACAATAGCATCCTGCATATATCCTGCTTTGTACTATATATATCTTTGCATGTTGTCTTTCCCATAAGACTGTGAGCTTCTTGAAGTCCGTGACTATCTTTTCTCTCTTTTTCTATGCCCTGTAAAATATTCCCTACCACAAAGTAGGTGTGTGAGGGATAATTTATAGTGAAGTTTCCCCATTCTGAAAAATCAAATCTAAAATGGCTTCAGTATTTACTAGGCCTAAGTTTAGGTCACCCGACCTTCCAGCAATCTGGGGCTTAGAGCAATGGAGACATTCCCCAGTGACCTCAGCACAAGATATCAAATCAGGTTAAGACTGCTTTCATTGCACACCCACATGCTTCCAGGTCCTTTGTCTCATAGAGAGATTCCCACTCTTAGGTTGTGGGCCAGCCTCCCTACCAATGAGAGTGAAGGCCAGTTGTGGGGGTTGGGTTTCTGCATTAGAAGATTATATAACCATGGGCTGGCTGCCACCCATTGCTCTCTCCCTGCAAACACCATGTGAGTGACAGGGGCAGAGTCCTTTCTCATGAGAAAGAATAAAGACCTTTTCTGACCTCAGATTCAGACTCGGAACTCTTTGATCTCACACAGTTGCTTAATAAATAAATGTTTATGATTGATTAATTATTGAATAAGACATGTATATTATAAAGTGCTATATTAATGTGAAGTGTTTCTTTTTTTAATCAATCGATTGAATGAATGTTGAGGATTTTTTAAAAGGTATTTTCAGCAACTTTCACTTGTATTTCCCATTCATGGATATTCTGCATGCTTCCCATTATTCCCTCCCTCTCCACTCCCCACTCCATTCTCCTTCCCAAAGTGGCTCATGGATTAAGAGACTGATTGCACTTTTCTCTGATCTCAGGTTACACCAACTCACCTGTTGCTGATTGCAGACATTTTAGGAAATCAAATCATAAAATTATTTACTGCTCAGTGACTGAGAACAAGGAAGATGAACATCAGTAGTTTGTTAGGCAGGTGCCTTTGCAAAAGCCCTGATTTCTCAAATGAGATATGCTTTAAAGGTCCTCCCTATCTAGATGATTCTGAAAACAATAAGGGGAGGGTGCATAAAGAAAATGCTGAACTGCAGAGTCAGGAGACTGGCTATGTCTTGCGTATTATGAGCAACTTTCAGAATGACCATGAGAAAGTCTCAAGAGGAGGAAATCCCCTTTTATTAATACTAGGTGAAGAATAATACAGTGTATATAAAGTGTTTTAACTAGATCACCATGTCCTTAGAATTGGGTTAAAAAAATCCTATAAAACAATGGTCATGTGAATCATTGTCACTTGTATTCAGAATTCAGGAGGGTATTAGACTAGATAGCCTCTAAAGTCCCTTCCAGATCTAGATGAATGAATAAACAAGCATGTACTGAGGCTTCTCTGTGCCAAGCATTGTCTTAAGTTCTTTGAATACAAATACAAGAGCCAAGATCATCTATCTGTGCTCTCAGGAAACTTAAATTCTAATTGAGGAAATAATACCTAAAGCTAAATGGTGAATAAAGAAGGACATTTGCCCTGAGAGGTTACAACTATAGTAAATGGGGTCATTGGGTTGACAGATTTACGATCTTATGGTGCAATGAATCTATGACTTGGGTTAATAGAATAATTACATAGGCAAGAATCCCAGTAGAACATAGTTGGTAGTATTAGTGCTCTCTCTACAGACCAACAATATTGAGAAATTCTGGTCTATAAATGTGCCAGCATTTTTTTTTCAGGCTGCTGTGTGCTCTTCAATAGTGTGGTAAAGATTTCTGATGTTCTTCACTCAGGTCCAAGTCTAGGCAAATTTATGAAATATACCAAATTTGTTTCTCCTCGCTTAATAAAGTGTCAAAAGGAAACAGTTTTCTGCTGAAAACCAGCATCAGTTTTACTTTATGTTTTGTAGATTCATGTCTAGGCCTGTTCTCAGGCAGTGAAGTCCATGCTTTATTCTTCTTTCACTAAAAGGAGAGGATCAGAGATCCTATGGAAAGAATCTTAAAGACTATTGAGTACAAATACCACATTTTGCTAATGAGGACACTGTCTAGGAAGGCTGGAAAATAACTTTCGCAGGGTCACACAGATAGTAAGTGCACAAGATAGAATTAGAAGCTAGGTTGTAGACAAGTGCATCTTCTGCATAGTAATTCATAGAATAATCTGCATTTTCTAATATGGAAATGTGTTTTACGCGATTTCACATGTATTACCTATATCAGATTGCTTACTGTTCAGGGAGAGGTAAGGGGAAGGCAGGGAGGGAGAGAATTTGGAACTCAAAATTGTTTTTACATGTAATTTTGACATGTAATTATAAATGTAAAAAAACAAAATACTATTAAAAAGAAAGATCTGCCATTTCGTCAATGAAGGTGTGACATAGGGCTGCTAGGTGGTGCAATGAACAGAGGACTGAGTTTGAAATCAAGAAGACTCATTTTTGTGAGTTCAAATCCAGCCTCAGACACCTACTAGCTTCATGAACCTAGGCAAGGCACTTAACTCTGTTTGCCTCAGTTTCCTTATCTATAAAATGAGCTGGAGAAGGAAATGGTAAACCACTCCACTGTCTTGCCAAGAAATACCCAAATGGGGTCACAAAAACTTGGCCCTGACTGAAAAATAAATGAACAGGTGTGACATAAATGGCCACCTCCCCAAATATCTCTTCTTACATAATCCTTCATCACACCTTCTCATACATCCTTCCTTGCAAGCCTTTTCTACAGGCTGGACATAATTCCTATTATTCTTTCAGTTCCTCTGGCACAAACATACACCACTGAATCCATCCTTCCATCCATCATCACTGTTTCCCCATAAGACTATATTACAATGACTTTAGGACAGTTACCAAATGCTAAAGCCAAGGATTTAACACAAGTCCTCTGACTTCAGACTGCTTCCCCTTCCCCCACCCAGCACTTTTGCTTCCCTGGCAGATGAGAGTCAAGATTTGAACCCAGGTCCTTTGAGTCCAAATCCTATTCTCTTTCCTTCATACCATGCCACAAAAGGATATAATATATATATAGATATATATATATCTATATATATATATATATACATATATATAATTTTTGTTCCTTCCTCCATCTATTCACACCTGAATGTGCAATATTACCAAGCTGCCTTTTCCTCCATCTTCATCACAGCAGGGTTCCTTTGCTGGAATGGTGCTGATGTGTTTTGTTGCTACTTAGGAAAAGATTTCAGGACACAACTTGTAATGTATATAGCAGCTTCACTACCTTTCCCATAGGGAGGGAGAAAGAGTGAGGAAAGAAGGGTCCCTGACAACAAGTTAGCACCAAAAATCCACTGAAAACAGTTCTGTCAAGAGATGATTGAAGGAAAAGTGCTTGGGACCAGCCATATTCTGTGGGCATTCCAAACATAACCATTCAGTTTCCAGGATCCAGGGCCCTGCTTCTCTTTTGGGTGTCTGGGCTCTCCCCTCTGGCCCCTCCGTCTTAGTTTTTCTCTTTGGTTCTTTGTTATCAGTCTCTTCAGTTCCTAACTAGTTATCTGATCTTAGTCATTCTTTTCCAGTGGTAGGAAAGAAGATGATAATGTACTTGTTAAGTTCTATATTTGGTAATGTTACAAAGTAGAAAGAACACTCCCTCAGGAGTTAAAAGACTTCTGTTTACTTATTTTATTTTTAGTGTTTTATTTTTCTCTAGTCACATGTAAAAAACAATTCTTAATGTTCATTTTTAAAATTTTGAGTTCCGAATTCTCTCCCTTCCTCCCCACCCCAACCCCCTTCATTGAGAGGACAAATAATTCAATATAGGTCATACATGTAATAGTCATGAAAACGCTTTTCCATAACAGTTATGCTGTGAAAGAAAGCATAGACCCCCCCCCCAAAAAAAAAAAACATGTTTCAATCTGTATTCAGATACTATCAGTTCTTTGTCTGGGGATGGGTAGTATCCTTCATCCTAAGCCCTCAGAGTTGTCTTGGATCATTGTATGGCTTAGAATAGATAAATCATTCACAGCTGATCATTGTACAATGTTATTATTACCTTGTACCTAGTACGTTTCACTTTGCATCAGCCCATGCAATTCTTTTCAGGTTTTTCTGAGAGTTTCCAGCTTGCCATTTATAGCACAACAGTATTCCATCTTAATCACATACTGCAGCTTGTACAGCCATTTTCCAATGGATAGGCATCCCCTCAATTTCCAGTTCTTTGCCGCTAGAAAAGAGCTGCTATCAGTATTTTCAAACATACTTGTCCCTTTCCTTTTTGATTTTTAACTCTTTTTGGATACACCCCTAGTAGTGGTATCACTAGGTCAAAGGGTATGTATGTTTCTATAGCCCTTTGGGCATAATTCCAATTTAAGAAGACCTTTGTTTAAATTCTGCCTCTGAGGCATACTTTCCAAGTGACCTTGGACCTAAATTTCCTCATCTATAAAATGAGGGGTTAGTAGTAGTGCAGTGGCTAGAGTACTGGACCTAAGGTTAGGAAAACCTGAGTTCAAATCCATTCTCAGACACTTACTAGATGTGTGACCCTGGCCAAATCACTTAAACCCATTTACCTCATTTTCCTCATCTGTAAAATGAGCTGGAGAAGGAAATGGCAAACCATTCCAGTGTCTCTGTCAAGAAAATCCCAAATGGGGTCATGAAGAGTTGGACATGACTGAAAACAACTGAACAACAAAAAAAGAGGGGTGAGATGGGGAGATGGACTAAACATAAATGTGTCATTTATGCCTAAAGGGCTAAGACCAAGCAAGAGGAACATCAATAGTCTGTTAGGCAGGTCCCTTTGAAAAACTGCTGCTCTCTTTTATGAATTCTGATAGGTGTGTGTGTGTGTCACTGTGTGTGTGTGTGTGTGTGTGTGTGTGTGTGTGTATTCTATGATCCTTTGTATACGTTCCCTTAGTTGTATATATGTATATATGTGTGTATACACACATATAAATATATTTTATTTATATGCATTTTTTCCATGATCTTTGTATACTTTGCCTCAGCTATGCAGGAGTGCCCTACGTTTCCATGTATGGTCAGTACGTAAGCCCCCACACCCCACAACCACCACTGCTTCGTGACAGGTCTCTTGACCCCCAATCCATGGCTTCTCCCCTACACCAGATTTAGTAGCTTTAGAATGTTAGCGTCTCTTTTCTGTTTGATGAGGCTGACTCTGACTTTCAGTGTCTGGAGTAGACAAGAGGATTAGTTTGTAGACAATAGGTACATCTGTGAGAATGAACTAATTCCAAAAAAGGACAGATGGGCATCTTACACAGTCTCAAATTTCAATATGTCCACTTCAGAAACTGAAAACATATTGCCTACACTTTATGCCTCTTAGGTTCTACTCCTCTTGCTGGCAGTCCCTTGATTACTATTTAAAAGGTGGTCCCCTGGATAGATGTGCATGTACTCTGTAGTTCCATGGCTTAGACAGACTGAGATTCCCTTCTAGGTTCCAGGATCAGCAATAATACATCCTGACTTAGAGATTCACCAAGAAAGAGAAGAAAGAATTAATCAGCCTTCATCTGATAGACAGGAAAAGTATATATTGATGGTTTCCTCTAATTCCCTCCAACTCATTTTCATTACCTGCCCATGGCCAGGAGGGTATAAAGTGACATAGGAGAATAGGAGTTGGCACCAGAGGGCACTTTAATGTTTGGAAAGTGCTCATTTGATCTCATTTCATTCTCCAAACAACAACCCTCAGAGGTATGTATGTACTGCAGGGATTTATAACTCCATTCCTATAGATAAGAAAACTGATCCTCAAAAAGATGAGGTTACTTGCCTGTGTTCACATAGCCTATGGATCAGAAGCAGGTTGTAAAATCATCGTGGCACAATGGAGAAAAGTCTGAAATCTGGAAGACTTGTGTTCAAATCCAGCTTTAGACCCTTACTGGTTGTGCAACCCTGGGCAAGTCACTTACCCTCTGCTTGCCTTGATTTCCTTATCTTTAAATTGGGGATCAGATTAGCACCTACCTCAAAGAGTTGTTGTGAGAAGCAAAAGAAATAGTAATTGTAAAGCTTGCATCAGATGCCTGGCACATATTAAGGGCTGTGTTAGCAATTAGCGATTGTAGGTCTCCCTGACTCCATGCCTACTACATCCACGAGATCACAACTCTCCCCTGCACTACTTACTTGGTGCTCTCTTACAGCTAAAATGTTGCCAAGGTGAGATCTGCCATCTACTTTGAGTAAATGGTGGGAAATAATGGAAAAAGTCCTGTGGGTGTTCTGAACCACTAGGCTACCCAGTCACTAGCGCTTTGGTTTTTAGGAGGATGCGGATGAAATGAAGAACAAAAATTAGAAGGCCTTAATCCAATTCTAGACTTAAACCTCTTCTAGTCTTAAACCTCTTCAGTTTACAGATGAAGAAACAGGTCCAGAGAGGATAAGTGAGTGCTTGGCTCATACTGATAATAAGCATAATTCTAATCCAGGTCTCCCTGGTTTAGGTCCTCAACTACCCATGGCACTGAGTCAGCCCTAGGCACAGTTCTAAAGTAAGCAAAGCATTTTCTCTGGTGGCACACCTCTCACTTTTTGTTCCTTGTCTTAATTCTGGAATCCTTTTCTAACACCCCACCCCTAATTATGCATTTGAGAGAGAAGAGGAAGTGCTGCTCCTCAATTAAGCATTTCCAGAACTAACTTCACATTAGGATATAAATAACTC
Source organism: Pseudochirops cupreus (assembly GCA_028627135.1). Taxonomy (NCBI): domain Eukaryota; kingdom Metazoa; phylum Chordata; class Mammalia; order Diprotodontia; family Pseudocheiridae; genus Pseudochirops; species Pseudochirops cupreus. The sequence goes on along the minus strand of CM053582.1, from coordinate 346,731,316 downwards.
ATAAGACAATAGTCACCTTGTGGAGAGGAGAGAGTTACATTTTAAGAGAAAGAAGTCTTAAACCAAATTAATTTCTAATTGTGGGTTTCAATGGGAACCTAATAGTGAAGGTATCTTATTTTATTTGATTTTAAGAGAAGAGTATTCCTTATAAGGACTATTCTGCCCCTTCAGAACAATTGTTAATGGGTAACTAGGGAAAACTTTTGTTAAAGAGAAAATCATATAGTATTATCGTACCCATTCTGTGTAGATGAAGAAACAGGCTCGGGGAAAGCAAGGGACTCTGTCACAAGTATCTTAAGGGCTAGAGCCAGGGTTCAGGCAGGAATCCTAGCTCTAAAGGCCATAACATGATCTCCTTACCTTTTTGTCTTTCTGGATGGGAAAAGGCAGAGCAACTAGGGTTGAGTGATTTGTCCAAGGCCATACAGCTAGCAAGTGTTGAGTATCTGAGGCCTGATTTAGACTCAAGTCCTCCTGACTCCAGGGCCGGTGCTCTATTCACTGCACCACCTAGCTGCCCCTTGCTTACCTTTTAAAAGAAGCCAGACTGTCCTACATCTCTTGTTTACCTTTATTAGACTAGTACAAGAAAAGAAAATTCAGAGAAAGTGTGGAGGGGGAAATCAAGTAAATAATACATACCTATAGAGCACTCAAAGTTTCCACAGTTACTAAAGGGACATGCAAAGTACCTTGAATGACAATATAACGCAGCAGGAAACAGGCAGTTTAGAAAATCTTAGGCTGAAGCACAGGGAAGGGTTGTAAAGGGTTGGGAGAGAGGGACCAGTTTGTTCACAAGAACAGAGCTCCTGTTTTGAAAGGGAAAATAAAATTTGGAGCTTTGGTAACCATAGTTTACGTATATACATTAGTATAGAGATTCACAAAGTTCAAATGAAATAGAGGGCCTAAAAATAATTCAAAATGAACCTCATTGGAGCCTTTCAACAGCTCTTGGGTCTTATTTGCCCTTTTTCTCAGCCTTCTACTGCAGAGGCTTGGCCTCAGCCTGAGGAGAAGCCCACCATTACGGGCAGCTGTTAGGTAATGTAATGGATAGAGCTCTGACCTTGGCCTCAGAGAGAGCTGGGTTCAACCAGAAGAGCACTGGAAAAATTAATGACTATTTTCCTGGAGGAAAGAAAAAATGTATTCAGTACACACTTTTAAGTTTTAATCTATACTATTAATATTGTTCTCCAACATTTTCTTAAGTCTAGAAATCACCTAAATCAATAACAGAAAGAAAGGAGAAGGAAGGAAGAAAGGAAGGAAGGAAGGAAGGAAGGAGGGAAGGAGGGAGGAAAGAAAGAAAAGCATAGAAGGAAAAAAAGCCTTGATTTGAAACTTTTGCCCATTTCAGAGGTATAATTAATGATTGCAGTGAAAATTTAACATTTTCAGGAGCTGGTATGACCTATGCTGGCACACTCCTGGTTCAAACCTTCAGCTGTTATGTCTAATAGATAGAGTTCTAGACTCAGTATCTCAGTAGGGTCATTAAGAATCACATTTAAAACCTTTCTCAGACATTTATTTATTAGATATTTGACCTCGGGCAAGTCTCTTTAGCTTACCCATCTATAAAATGGGAATAATAGTAACACCTACTTCACAGTTTTGTTGAGCACCAAACAATACAGCACATATAAAGTACTTTATGAAAACCAATATTATTGTTATTGTTGGAAATTTACATCCTCATGCCCACAGTTTGAACCCACAAGGTGCTAAGAAAATTTGCTAGGGATTGAATCTTAGCCAAAACTCTACAAGTATGTTTCTTTGGAAACACAAATGATGTGGCCCACAGAATGACCAGAATGATGAAAGGGCTGAAGACCATTCTATACAAGGCCAGCAGAAGGAACTGGGGTTTTTCTTTGTTTCGGTTTTTGGGAGGGATGGTATTTGTTTTATCATAAAGAAGAGAAGACTTAGGAGAAGGGCACAGGAGAGCCATCTTCAAGAATTTAAAGATCATCATATGGAAGAGAGGACAAGGCTTAGCTTTAAAGAGCTATGAGTAGAGGTTGGAAGTTGCAATGAAGCAGATTTAGACTCAATGTAAGGAAAATGTAATGAAAACCTTTCTGATAATTATAGCTATATAAAAGCTGAATGGCTTTAGATAGAAACTGGGATACCCCTCATTTACTGAAACAATTAAGCAGTTGTTAAGTTCCAGATATATTCAAGTAGTGTGCACTGAGGAAACATTAAAAAAAAAATGGAACAATCCCTGACTTCAAAAAAGGTTACATTCTATCTGGAGAGAGAGAATGTATACACATACATGCACACACACACACACACACACACACACACACACACACAACATATACACAATAATTACAAGATAATTATTTTTTTTGGAGAGGGGATGGGGAAGCTTCAGAAGGGACCAGTCCTCAGAAAAGACTTCAAGTTGAAGGTTGCACTGAAGCCGAGTCTTGAAGGAAATTTGAGATTCTGAGAGGAGAAGATGGAGAGACAATGTAATCAATGTAGCTAATGCAAAAGCACAGAGACAAGAGCTGAGGATGGTGTAAGGCAAATAGTAAGAAGATCAATTTGGCTAAATCCCGGAGTGTGTGAAGAGAAGTACTATGCACTAAGACTGGAAAGGTACGTAGTACATTAACTAACTCTTTCAACAAATGTTGTCAATGATGCCTGACTCTTGGTCAAGTTGACCGTGGAGTTAGAAGACCAAAGTCCCCTCTCCGTGTTCTAGTCTAGACAACTTTCTGGAACTAAGCCGCAGAGAGGGTGATGACCTGTACTATTACAGAGAGTTTTGTCACTGACAAATTCCTTACCAATGACATCACACATCCAAGCACTGTCCCTCTCCCCTGCAGTTTGGACTAACCGGTTTTAAGGCCTTTACCAGTTCTAACATTCTATGGTTTTTAAATGGAGATGACAATTTCATATGGGTCTTAATATGTACGTGTCCATATATTTTACATATAAATATGCTATGTTATATACGTACATATACTATGTTTATCAGTACTTAAAGAAATTAACTCAGACTATTCATTGAAAGTTCAAATACTGAAGCTAAAGCTTAAATACTTTGGCAACATAATGAGAAAACGGGACTCATTGGAAAAGACCCTGATGTTGGGAAAAATTGAAGGCAAAAGCAAAAGGGGAAAGCAGAGGATGAGGTGGATAGATAGTGTCCTGGACATAATAAAGATAAGCTTGGAAAGACTTCAAGAGGTAGTGGAAGATAGAGGGACTTGGCCTTCTGTGGTCTGCAGGGTCACAAAGAGTCAGATACACCTGAGCAACTGAACATCATGTTTAAAGGCACATTTGTATTCAACTTTAGCAACAGGATCCATATTACCATGCAGTTAAGAGATCTGAAATTTCACTATGTTTTTCTTTTCCTCCGAAGAATGATTGCTGATAGGATCCACCTTGCTATTCATCACTCTTCTACATTATTATATAAGCAAAGCTCATTAGCACTTCCTGGTTTTCCTTTCTCTTCCCCACATAAACAGTGGAAATGGCTTTAACAATTGTGTTAATCACTCTGGATTTTGAATCCAGCAATCTGAGCCCCCATTTCAGTGAGACCTCACTGATTTTTGCCCCACTATTTGGTAGAGTGGAGAAAGTACTCAATTTGGCTTCTGGAAAACCTGGGTTCAAATGGTACCTCAGACCCTGTATGATTCTTTTCAAATCATTTCACCTTCATCATTTAGAAAAAGAGAGAAGCAGATTCAATGACTTTTAAAATTCTTTCAGCTCTAAATATGTGATCCTTTCTGGAAAATAATTTTATTCTTTCATAATGGTTAAAAAATAAAACTTTACAAACTAAACTTCACTGAATGTTGGCCATCTGCATCTCTTGTGGGTTGCTTAGACTATCATTGTGACTTTACAAGAGAGAATAATTTCTATACCTTCAGGGAGATATACCAAAATCTCATCTAGCCAATGTTACCCCTTTGGGCAGGCCCACATCTAAGTTATCCTAGATAGATGAGATTATAACCTAATTTAAAGATCCCAAGAGACAGTATAGTGGAAATTTTGTGTTTGTCTGTGTGTGTGTGTGTGTGTGTGTGTGTGTGTGTGAGAGAGAGAGAGAGAGAGAGATAAAGAGAGAGAGAGAGAGAGAGAGAGACAGAAAGTGTAAATGCATATATCTGTGCATAAGTAAAGTATTTGTCATATTGTGAAATACAGGGCTTTGGACAGAAACTTCTCTGGGGGCAGATGATTCTAAGAACACCAGAAAGTAGGCTGAGCATGGCCTGAGGTAGAATGTTAATTGGACTCAGGGTGTATTTGTTATCTAGTTATCTGTCAAAGTGTAGTTGTTACAGATTCAATTTAACAATAATTTATCAAGGGACTGGTTAGGTAACTAGAGGCTACAACAACAGCAAAAAATAAGCAATCCTTGGCCTCATGATATTTATATTCTACACGAGGGAGACAACATCTAGGAAAATGCCAAATATGCAATATAAAAACCACTGAGGGGAGAGAGATTAATGACAATAAGGGAAACTTCTTTGAATAAGTTACAACTGAGAGAAACCTACAAAAAAAACAATGAATAAGTCTTAAAGGGAGGTGGGAGGAGGATAGTGGATTCTAGGCATGAAGATGGGGGACAAGGGGGTTGTGGTCATGGATTTACAGAAAGGCGAAAAGTGTAGTTTTCAGGGAATTGAATATTTCTTCATGAAGAGGAACAGTATGAAATGAGGATGAAAGTGCTTGTGGAGGCACTTAAATGCTAAGCTAAAGAATTTGTATTTTATCCAAAGACAATTGGGAACCACTAAAGGTTTTTGAGAAGAGCAGTTATGAGGTCACTTTTTTTTTTTGCCTCAAGATGATTGGTTAGGAAAAAGTACGCAAGATGAATTGGAAAGTCGAGAGAGTGGAAATAGGGAAACCAGGACAATATACATTAGGTTATGTGTTGAACTTCGCAAGGATAAGGGCCAGAATTGAGTTGGAAGAAAAGAATATGTATTAAGTACTGAACTGAGGGAAACATGTTATTTTGGTTAATAAGGGAAGAATAAATAATTTTTCTGTGCAACAGTGAGGACCTTGAGAAGTCCTTGAGGAAGGGGATGAGGATGTAGAGGCTGAGGCTTCGGAAAGTTAAGTGATAGACAGTAATGGCTACTTATGGAGACGCTTTAGAGGAAGTTCCTTAGACGTTTGCCAGTAATTTGGATTAGATGATGTCTGAGGTCCTGTCCAACTTTAGGATTCTGCAAGTGGTAAAAGAGCACATGGGCTGGAAGCTTGAGATTAGGTGAGGCACAGAAGGAGACAAGAGGGTTTGTGCTGTTATGTTTGTTTTTTTCTTTTTTTTCTTTTGTTTTTAATGACAAGAATTTTGAAGCCAAAAAAATAAAGGAAGTCAAATTCGGCTGCTTCCAGATGCTCATTTGTAGGTGTAATGTTAATGATGATGATGATACTAACAAGAATTATAATTTATATATATATATATATATATATATATATATATATATATATACATATTTACACATTCACATATATATTGCTTTAAGTTAAATTGGATCCTCAGAAAACACTGTAATGTAGGTGCTATTATTATTCCCATTTTAAAGACATAGACATTGAGTCTGAGAGATGCTAAGTAACTTGCTGAGGATGGCAGAGCTAACAAGTATCAGGACTTGACTCTGGTCTTCATGGTTCCAAGTCTAACAGGTTGCGTTTGCCTTTCATTTTTGAAGAGGACCGTGGCATCTGGGAGATGATGACATGAATCGCATTTGGCTTTGATTTGAATGAGGGAGGGCTGTGCAAAGTCACCAGCCTCACTTTCTCCTTCAGAGCCATTTGGATCCAGTGGCCAGATATTCATCAGGATGACTGGAGATGGTGCAGGATGCAGTGGGAGACTCTGGCCCTTTTAGGCTAAGGCCTTTTCAGGTACTCACTCAGGTACTCACACACCCATTCAGTGAATAGGGCTCTTTAAGAAGTTAGTCAAGGGATCGCCCCTTTAATTAGAAAAAAAAAAGGAAAAAAACCATCAAGCTCTTCACTAAGCTATCATGACAGTTACCTACCTGGTGAACCCAGGTCTAGAAAAGCAGAACAAGGGACATCAAGGGAATGCTTCACCTAATCATTAAAGCAATGAGAAAAAATTGTTCTAATGACTCTGAAAGTGGCCAAGGGAAGCACTTAGAGCTTGGTCAGACATGGAACTTGCCAAGATTCTTGACTTTTGTCCTGCCACTGGACTTCAACAACTAATCTTGTGCAACCATCCATTTCATGAGCAAGTCAAGACATCATCCATGATGTCAATGACCCTTTTTGAGAAGTTAGAACAACAATAGCAACCCTAAGGATCTGAGGGTAAGCCAGGCTTGAGACCAGAGGTTAGAGAGGAAATGAAATCATCTAAATCTCTGACACTTTGTTGGCCATTAAGGACTAGATTACAGATCTCTTAAAACACAAATTTCATGTTCTGTAAGCTACCTGGTTTTCTACTCTATTGTTTTATTTTACCTTTCCCCCTTAATAGCTAGAATTTATATACTACCTTATCTTTTGCTAAATGCTTTATAAATATTACATCTTATCCTTACAACATCTTTAGAAGATAGGTGATATTATTATCCTCATTTACATATGAAGAAATTGAGACTGATGAAGGCTATTTCACTTGCAAGTAAGTAGCTGAGATAGCATTTGCTCTTGTCTTCCTGTCTCTAATTCTAGCATTCTGTCAGCCTCAGAAGCCTCACAAACCAGTTGTGAATATGGGGCAGCTAGGTGACAAAGTGAATAGAGCATGGGCCCTGGAGTCAGGAAGACCTGAGTTCAAATCTGACCTCAGACACTTGACATACTGACCAGCTGTGTGACCTTGGGCAAGTCACTTAACCCCGATTGCCTTGCCTTTCCCCCTCAAAGAAAAAAAATAGTTGTGAATAGTCAGAAAGAAGAAGAAAGGAGAGAAGGAAGGAAGGAAGGAAGGAACAAAGGGAGGAAGGGAGGAAGGAAGGAAACTGAACTCTGTCTCAGGTGAGCTAAGGGAAGTTGCCTATGCCTAGGTCATGGAATTGAGGGGAAACAGTATCAAGAATTTGAGGGAAAACAGTATACTAGAAATTAGACAATGAGACAGAAGTGGGTCAACCCTAGACCCCCAAATAAAACAGCTCTCAAATATGAGCTTGTTAAGAAGTGGAAAATCATCCAAACTAGCGTGGGGTTAAACTGTTAGTCTTGATTTCCATTCTTGATTTGGACTTTGCTTTACAAGTAGTTGATCTGATGCTTCTCAGAGTAAATCCATTCATGTTTAACAAACTTCACCTTCAACATATTCTTCTGTATGTTTAACCAACATTTGCTCAGTCTTAAAAAAAAAACCTGCTGATGTCTTGTTTTTATATAACAATCATTTCTGGAAATCCTCCCCTCTCATTTCTCCACTTCCCCTCATATTTAACATCACATTATGGCAAAGAAAAATAAGTAAAAAGATCTATGCAATGATTACATAAGGCAATCAATACAATACTTTACCCTACTGGTCCCCTACCTCCCTACAGTGAGGAAGGAGCTGTTTCTCCTTCTTGTCTGATGTATTTGGGGGAGAAGGTGTTATTTTTTCAACTCTAGAAGGACTAAGCACATCCATTGATGCTCCCCCCCTCAAAAAAATTCTAAACTCCTTAACTTAGAATTCAAGGCCCTTCAAAATCTGCCTCCAACATATATTTCCTAATTATATTTCATTATTCCCTTTCAAGTAGCTGCTTTTCCGCCAGTCTACAGTACTCCTTGTTCCAATACACATCCTTTACTTTTTCATCACCTTTCTCTTTTTGCATGATACTCTCTATACCTAGGAAATTCTTATCCCTCTCTCTCATTTACTTCTTTTGTAATTCTGCCTATCTTACAAAACCCAAGGTCAAATGTCACCTCCTTCATCATCCCCTAAAGATTTACCTAATTTATCTCCAAGCTCTAGTCATCCTGACAAGTGCCTTGAAGGAAGGGGCTATTGTTACTTGCATTTTTGTATCACCAGCACTTAGAATGTGTATTTTATTATAGTAGGGACTTCATAAATAATGCCTCTCATTGCTTGGTCAACCATAGGTCCAGGCCCAAGGCTCACTTGGGCATTGTTTGGGCTATGATGGCTCAGTGTGAGTTTATATAGCAAATGTTTCTGTTTGGACCAGAAATTCTGAGCATGATCCCCTCCCAGATTGATTTTATTTTTATTTTTGTGGGTTTTTTTTTTCATTTTTTGCCTCATTTTTTACCTAGCCTGAATCACTGAATTGGCATCGCCACAGTCAAACTGAGATCTGGGAAAACCCTTAGCTTAAGAAGATCAAGGTATCCTACTGCATCCAGGGCCATCTCCAGTTGTCTTGATTTTATCTGGCCACTGTACCCAGATGGCTCCAGAGGACAGAGTGAGGCTGGTGACTTTGCACTGACCTCTCTCACTTAAAACTAATTCACTAGGAGGTCATGATATCACCTTCCTGATGTCATTGGTCCTCTTTGAGAATGAAAGACAGACAGCAAATGAATGGACCAATGATTGATTGATCGAATGAATATGAACTTCATTGAATTGTCACACTGTGGACTTTTTCAAGTGAATTCCGCATTTAGAAACTGAAGGAAACTAATTCCCTTGTCAAACACTTGAGGTTCCCTAGACTTCTTTTTCTCATCACGTGAAGTAGGATAATGCTGTTCAGCAGGTACGCTGTGATAGACAATGGTTTCTCTTGTAAAAGTAAGAGAAAGGAAAGATTTCCTTTGTTTCCATGGGTCCTTGAACTCCTCCCACAGGTAGAAATCAGAAGGATGCTTTAGTCTTCAAGCACTTCATGAAGTTGCTTTAGTTCACTAAGGAAATTTTGCTTTGTGAATAGAATTTTTCACTCTTCAAGACCGAAAATGTTTATTTATTTGAAAATCTAGACTTTTTTCTTCCAAATTAATTTTGTTATTGCTTTGTATTGATATTAAAATTCAGAGTTCAGTCATTTCAGTCAAATCCAACACTTTGTGACACCATTTTGGGGTTTTGGAATGGTTTGCTATTTCCCTCTCCAATTTATAAAAGTAATTCCTCAGTAATTTGGTTGGCACACTACAAAATCTATAGATTAATTGAAGTAACATTGCACTTTTAAAATGATGGCTGTCCAACAGTAAGCACTGAATCTCTCTCCAATTATCTAACCCTTCCTTTCTTTCTGCAGCAAGTTACATTCCTATAACTATTGCTTGACAGGACAGCCATTCGTTCATTCATTCATTCATCATTTGCTTATTTATTGCGTTTTGCGGTTACCACGAAAACAAGTGTTAGTAAAGTGTCAGAGAATACTTCAGTAGTGCTTAGCAATGATCTGACACTGAAGAAGGATTGTCCATACTTCAATATGTTTTCAATTTGGGCAGATGTAGAGACCATGGACAAGGTAATTAAACACTGTCATGGGTGACTTACATTCACATCAGCCATCCCTGTGACTCTAGATTTGCATCTTATTTGCAGAACCATAGCATTCACTGCATACTAGAGGTTTGCTGACTTCTGGGCACAATAGCTCTGGGTGCCCTTAGGTTATTCTCCTCACCATCTGTTTTTGAACATTCAAATGTTTCTGTGTCAAGATTGACAGATTCAAAGTGGGCAGTTGTAAAGGATAATGAGTCTGGAGGGGCGACAATGTCAAATTTCTTAATTCCTGCCTCCATGTGGTCCTTCTGGGTTAATAATAGGACTCAATGACCTTGAGAAGCCAAATCCAGTCATTCCTACACCAGGAAAAATCCCTAGGGCCAACCCTCATTTAAATGATATTTTTAACTGTCCTAACGCTCTGTGGACCACTTATATTGCCTTAGTCTAGCAATTGCTCTATAGAAATTGGACAAATGCAGAGTGTGACTTACAGAACCTGGGTGGACATCTCATACAGCAACTTGTTTGCCATTTTTCTTGACATTTGCCATTCTCAGAAAAGCAAAGGTTGATGTGCCTGCATTTGAATGTAGTCCAGCTCCCAAGTGAACTTTCTGCTTTGCCAATAAACCTTTGTTTTGCTCTTCGTCTCAATTCCCTTCCCCTCTTGCTTGAAGCTCGAGGGAAAATGGACATCAGTGCTTTCAAGCTGAGCAAGACTGGCCTTCTATCTTTTGAACAAAGTATGATATTTTGCTAGTACTGCTAAAACAAACATTTGTTGAATGAATAAAAGAAGAATTGAAAGGAATGATTCGTCATTTCATCCAGAAAGATACTTAACTAGCATGGAAGCCTATTTAAAATCTCATTTTTATTTTTACTGAAATTATTAAGAAACAATTTTTTTCTCTAACTTAAAATGCTTACTAGACTCTTCCCTTTAGGAAATTGAGTAGAACAATAGCTAAGACTTTTTTTTTTTTAATGAATTAAGTGGGATAACCTCTGGTATTAAATTCAGTTGTGTCCAACTTTTTGGGATCCCATATTGGATTTTCTTGGCAAAGATACTGGAGTGGTTTGATATTTCTTTCTTCAACTCATCTTACAGATGAAGAAACTGAGGCAAACAGGGTTAAGTGACTTCCCTGGGGTCACACAACTGGTAAATGTCTGAGGCTGGATTTTAGCTCAGGTCTTCCTGACTCCAGATTTGGTACTCTATCCACTGTGCCACCTAGCTGCCCCCAAAAGTGATTGTCTTGTGACCTACCCCAAAATTTTACTATTTGGAAGGGGTATCTATATGGACATATCCCTTAGAGGAGGATCTTTCTTCTAAACTTGAAGAGGGAAGGAGGTTATAGTAAATTAAGGCAATGAGTTTTGACTATACTCACACAGTGTTAACCCTAAGCTATATTTTAACATATCATTACAGTTTCCCTTTTCCAGAGTCCTATAAAATTATTTGGATTTTCTTGGAGTAGAGACACTGCCTAGAGCATAGAGGAGCTAGGCTGATTTGGATTTCTCTCTCTCTCTCTCTCTCTCTTTCTCTCTCTCTCTCTCTTTCTCTCTCTCTGTCTCATACGCATGAATGTTAGATTAATGTTAAATGACACAAAATTATTTTGGAGTACAGTCTGTCTTCCACGCCTGGAACATTTTCCCTCCCCTACTCTTACTACTGACCTGCCTAACTTTCTTTAAGCCCCATCTAAAATCCTACCTCCTTCAGCAAGCCTTCTCCAACCCACCATAATTCTAGTGCCTTCTCTTTATTATTTCTTATTCATCCTCATATAGCTTGTTTTGTGTACATTTTTTATATGTTGTCTGCTTTATTAGATTGTAAACTCCTTGAGGGCAAGCACTGACTTTTGCCTTTTTTGTATCCCCAGTGTTTAGCACAGTGCCTGGAACTTAATAAATGTTTGTTGAATTGATTTGGATTTATAGCAATATTTTTTCTTTGAAATAAATCATCTAGATCATATTTTTCATACTCTAGGTGAGGAAACAGGCACAGAGGTGCAAAGTGAATTGCCTGAAGTTACATAAGTAGCAACAAGGAGAGCTCAGCTTCACATGTAGGTCCTCTGACTCCCAGCTTAGCATTCTTTCTCCTACGGCAATGGTTCTCAACCTTTCTAATGCCATGACCCTTTAATACTCATATGTGGGCGTATCTGCATGTGGGCGGACCCACCTGTAGATGGATAGAGAAGCGGTGTCTCGGTTCCTAAGACCATCAGAAATATGTGTTTTCCAATGGTCTTAGGCGACCCCTGTGAAAGGGTGGTTTGACCCCCAAAAGGGGTCGCAACCCACAGGTTGAGAACCACTGTACTAGACCACAACGCTTTAATGTAAGCAGTTCATTAACAGATCTGTATTTATATGTTGCTCTTGATATAGAGGTGACTTGAAGGCTATGCCAATAGAGTGAAAACTCTAGTAGGTCCTACCAAATTGCAAAGACTTTAACGTACCATAATACAGTAGAAAGAGAATTACTTTGTACTCAGAGGATTGGGTTCAAAATCCCATCCCTGAGCCTCACTACCTGTATGACCTTGGGTAGGTCCTTCAATCTCCCTGATGCTTAGTTTCCTCAAGTATAAAATGAGAAGTTTGGACTAGATGGACTCTGACATACCTTCCAACTCTATATTTATGATCCTATGTTCCCAGCACCAATTCAGCTAAGTGTTGGCCATTCAATAAGTATTTATTAAACACATACATTTTTCTAGGCACTGTTGTAAGTACTGCGGGCACAAAGAAAGGCAAAAGACAGTACCTGGTCTCATGGAGTTCACAATCTGATGGGAGAGAAAACAAGCAAATATATACAAATAAATCAGATAAATAGGAAATAATTCATAAAGGGAAAGCACTAGAATTAGGCATGATTGTGGAAGGCTCCTGGAGAAGATGGGATTTTAGTTGGCACCTGAAAGAAGCCAGCAAGCATGGTGATCAAATACTGGCCACTAAGATATGAATAAAACTAGTTGCTAAGACAAATGGGATTACTCTCTGCATTGGTGGAGTGACTAGTTCATAGATCTTCAGAACTGATGAAGTTCTTATAAGATTTAGAGTCAGAGAATTCAGAGCTATCTTCAAGATTTTCATCTTTCTTCAATATTTTTAGACCAACATTTTATAGATTAAAACTCTAAGACCCAGAGAAGGGAATTGACTATTCAAGATCACACAGGTAGCCAGCAACAGAGCGAGACTGATAGCCCAAGGTCTCTGACTCTAAATCTAGAATTCCATCTAATATTTCTCCTCTTTGCTATTTATTGCTCTCCATTTTCATTCCTTCTAAAATTGGGACCACATGAGAAGCAAAGGAGGGGCCTAAGGAATTTCTCAGTGTTTTGGGTTTTTTTTTTGCTTTGTTTAGGATGAGCTTTTATAACAAACTATAACTAATTGACTAGCTGTCTGATCTATGTTGCACTTGAAACCAGATGATCAGTCTTGCTAAGAATTAAGTGAATTAAATAGATTGCTTTAGCATCACATTATGGCTTATATTATGATCATTTGTATGAAAGAAGTACATTTTCAAGTGGAGAAATTAATAATAATAATAATATTTTCATAATAATAATAATAAATAGCCAACATTTATAATATTCCAAGGTTTTTGGAAAGTGCTTTACAAGTATTATTTTATTTTATCATCATAACAAACCTGGAAGGTAGGTAATATTACACTTCCATGTTAAAGATTAGGAAACAATAAAATAAAAATTAAAAAAAAAATTAGGAAACCGAGGTACACTGAAGTTAAGTGACTTACCCAGGGTCACAGAGGTAGTATCTGATATTTTACATGTGCATCTATTTAGCTAATCCCAAATCTGGATCATTGCAGGATTACTTTTTCTTCCTGTTTTAATTTATTTCCTTGTTAAAAAGTCTGATGTGTCTTTAGGGCTTTGTCTCTAGCATCTCAGTCTATACACCTGGCCTCAGTCCTTGCTAGAATTGGCAGTCACCTATGTGGTTTTCAAGCATAATCAGAAGCGTTTGCCCAAATCCCAATAATTTTCCTCCCTAGTTCTTAGTTGCTGGGAAAAGGGGGGTTGGAGAATATTTCCTTTGCCTTAAGCCTTGTTATATCCAGCTAAAAGAGAACTACCTCAGGAAGAGGAAAATTCCTTAGCAGTTTCAATAATTTATGTCTCATGGAGAATTTGTTGGGTTTGTTGACTCCTTTCTATGAAGACATATCGATATATTGGATAGAGTGATGGTAAATCTGGTAGAGTAAGATGGTAGTATGGAAGGTTTGGGTTTAAATCTCTCCACTGACCTTTACTAGTGGTGTGACCCTGGACCAGTAACTCAGCTTGTTCTATGCCTTAAACAGCTGCCAGAGACTTATATACAAAGTGTTAGATATAATGCTATTGGGAAGTGGGGAGGGGAAGAAGAGAGATCCTCCTCTGCAGCAGAGGGCAGAAGAAGAAGGCTGGGGGTGGGTTGGGTAAAGAGGACATAGTTAGTGGGTAACCAAAAGTCTTAGAGGAATGACTTCCAAGGGGGGAAAAAAAGAGACTTAGGGGCGGGAATGAAAAGACAGACTCCAGCTGACTTTATCATTGTGATTGCTTGGGCATCCCTATCTACGGTTTTGCTCTGATGTTTTCTCTCTTTCCCTTTCCTCGCTTCCCCCTTTCAGTTGACAGGTTTTTCTTCACTCTTGGCCTTTTGCTTTCTCTTATTTCCTCCTCCTCCCTCTCACTCATCTTTTCCTTCTTTCTCATCCTTTATCTCTTTCCCACTCTCTCTTTTCCAATTCCATTAATGAAAGTAGATAATAACTTGTGAATTCAAGTGGAACTTCATTTCTGAAACTGCACACTCATGCTGGAACCCATTAAGCTCGATAGCGAGAAATGAGAGAAATCATAATTATCAGGCCAGTAAAATACATGAAACATAAAATTTGTCAGGGAAAGTAATTGAAATTATTGGAGCAGTTGGGTCTGGTGCTGTGCAGACCCTCCGTGATAATGGGAAGGTTATGGGTGATGTTTAGCAATGCTGATGAAGCCCAAGGTGACTCACCGCCACCCCAGTCAGCAACTTTATGCTCTGCTAATATTAATTTGCTAATCCATCTCTGGAAATGGCCAGGTTGAGGAGAGCATTGGGGTTCAAAGAACCCTGTCAGTGATTCCATCCTGCCCATGCTGCCAGTTCTCCCCTTTCTGTCTCTAAGCTTTTTGCCATTTTCAATTCTGTCTCATTTCTTTCCCATGTGCCGCTTGAATTTATTTTTCTCATTTTATTTCCTTCTGCTATTGCTTCTACTATTCCTTCGTCCCTCTTTTTCTTCTTTAGTTTCCTTTCCTGGTCAGTTCTCTGGACTTTGCCTTGAAAATCTTTCTTCTCCAGTTATTTGATTTTTTTTTTAACAGAGATAGCATGCAGATTTTAAAAGAGGTTGCTTATAGACCTGAAGAGCTGAACCAGCTCCTTTAGCATAAAGACTGCCAAGTAGTGGAACCACTGAGCATGAAAGTAACCCAGCTCTGCCCAGAAAGATATTCCTCTTGCAATTTTTACCAGAGAAAATTATGTGACTGAGCATGCCCCTTAGATGTTATATTAAATGGAAATGGGTATGGAAAGGAGAAGCTTCTCATATAGTATACTCACCTTATAATTATACTCATCAGATAGTATAATCATCTTGTTGTTGAAACTGGGGAAGCATCAAAATCTTTAGAGAAAGATGAGTTTGCTTTTACTGTTTTCGTATCCAATAGTTGAGACTCTGTGGCCCTGGAGAAGTCATACAACTTCTGAGATCTCTAGGCCAATGATATCAAACTCAATGAGGAATGCGGGCCTCTAACCCACATATAAGAATCCCTGAGGGCAGCATGCTGACTTAGACGACCACACATTAACATTAAGTATGTTCTACTGCATTCTTGTTTCTTTTGTTAATTATTTCTTAATTTCGTTGTAATCAGTTTTCATTAGTATTTGGGAGTACTGTTGGCTACAATGAAGCCTTCCACCTCTGCTCTTGACAAGGAAGAAGGCACTGCTCTTTCTTGGTGGAGGGAATATGTTCATCCTTTATTTGTCCATACCAATCAAATCATAGGTCCTATCCCAGTCTTTATCTCCATGAATAAAAGAGAAGGAGCATGGAAGAGATCATGCTTCTGTATCAGAACAGACAAGAGTTCAAGTGTAGCTCTGACTCATACTGGCTCTGGGGCTATGGGTAAATCACTTAACCTTTCAGTGCCCCTGACAAATCTAAGACTAGCACTTGCAAATATGGTCTGTTGGCAATGGTGGCTTTTCCTCTGACAAGAAATCAGAGGTTCAGGCAAGTTAAGAACAATTATAATGACAATATCCTCTGGGAGTAAGCACTCACTAGGATGAGATGAATGATGACTTGTAAGGCTTTGTAGGTAAAACCCCTACATCAGAAGCACCTGTCTGCTGAAAGGCTGAAAGGTGGAATTGCGTTGTAGAAGTAGCATATGTAGCAGTCTAACAAGTAGGGGATCATAAAATCCTATCTTGTTTAACAGATGAGGAAACTGAGATATGGAGATGTTAAATAAAGCTTAAGATCATATAGATAATAATTGAGAGAAGTAAGCTATGAAAACAAGTCTTTTGACTCCAAAACCAGAGTTCTTCCCAAGGTATCTCCCAATTGGATTATGCCATTATGAATATAGGTTTGGACACAGTGAAAGTATGAATGGATGAATGGATGAATGAATGAAGCATTTATTAGCCACTTACTGTGTACAAAGCACTATGTTAAAGTGCTGGGATATAAACAGGAGAGTAAGACAATCCCTGCTTTCAAGAAGCTCATATTCAAATAAGGAAGAGAAGACATCACATATGGAAGGTTACAGCTTCAGTTAAGATGGAAAGGTCCCATGGTCCATAGGGTGCTAAGGTAAAGCAGGTGAAAAGAGAACATTTACTTAGAGAAGAAAGAAGTTCTACAATACTAATAATGAAAAGATCACTAAATTTGGAGTCTAAGAACCTGAGTTCATCTTTCATCTCTGCTATTTTCTACTTGTGTGAATTTGGACTTGACACCTAACTTCCCTTGGCTTCGGTTTTCTTGTCTGTAAAATGATGAAGTTGGGCTAAATGTTCTTTAAGGCCCCTTCAACTCTCAATTTTATAATCCTACTACCCCAGAAAGAAAGGTCTGGATGCCATTTTAAATTCAAGGTATCATATATTTAAAGCTGGAAAAAAAACCTCATGTGATATGATTAGAAGTTTCAGGAACCTATGGGGCAGCAGGAAGTCGCTGGGCATTTGGGATACAGCCTACCGGTACACTATGCAAAAATTTCCTAGGTTTCAAAGGGTGTCGGATGTTTGAGAATACGTTCTCCCACTATAGGGCGTATACCCCAAGGGTGTCAGAGAAGGAAATATCTCACAAATACAAAAATATCTTTCACATCACATTTTGTAATAATAAAGTATTGGAACGGAATAAACATTTATTAAATACCTGCTGTGTGCTGTGCACTGTTAAGTACTTTATGAATATTATCTCATTTGATTCTTACAACGACTCCATTAGATAAGTTTTATTACCATTTTACAATTGAGGAAACTGGGCAAACAGGGGTTAAGTGACTTGCCCAGGGTCATAAAGTTAGTAAAGGTCTGAAATCAGACCTGAACTAAGGTTTTCCTGACTCTAGGTTCAGTGCTCTAACCATTGCTCCACCTAGCTGAAAGCAAAGTGGGCACCTGTCACTAGGAAAATACATGAATCTGTTGCATTTAGTTTTGTTTTGTTGCTTTTTAAAATAGATTTTCACTGATATCTTTTCTTTTTTCTTCACCTAGGTTTCCCCTTTCCCATTCAAAGAGCCATCCCCTATAGCAAAATATTTTTTTTTAAAGGAAGAGAAAATAAATCAGCCAACCTAATTCAGAACCCATGGGTACCTCCCCTCTGTGAAGCACTATAGAAAAGTGTGCTCTCATTTCTTCTTCCTATCTGTGACATATTGATGTTGCGGTTTGTGGTTCAGTCTTTGAGTTGTGTCCAAGTCTTTGTGACCCCATTTGGGGATTTTCTTGGCAGAAATACTGGTTTGCCATTTCCTTCTCCAGCTCTCTTCACAGATGAGGAACTGAGGCAAACAGGGTTAAGTGACTTACCAGGGTTGCACAACTAGTAGGTGCCTGAGGTTTGATTTTAACTCTGTCTTTCCTGACTGCAGGCCAGCACTGCGCCACCTACCCTCCTGATATATTAATGCAATCCATTATTGCTTCCAAAGAAATGGCAAATGTGAAGGATTCAGAGAAACTTAGGAAGATCCGTAGAGACTGATGCATAGAGAAGTAATAACAATAAAAATGATAACAGAGATAAAATAACTCACATTTACATAGGATTTTAAATAAGCAGAAGCAGGAGAACAATTTACATAATGATCATCATAATATAAAAGAAAACTTCATTGAGAGAGAGCAAAATTCTCATGGGTACAATGACCAAAATCATGACTCCAAAGGAGTGCCAATGAAGTGCTGCTTCCTTCCTCTTAGCATCTGGGTGGGAATATTATTACTACTACTATTACTACCAGAACTAGCATCTAGAAAGCACACATACTCTGTCTCAGACACAATGCTAACTGCTTCATCATTGCTATCTTGTGGGACAGGCTGCATGGTCCTTGAGCAAAAGAACAATTTCCTTTCTTTTCTTTGTATCCACAGCACCTGGTATGGTGACAGGCACATAATAGGTACTTAATAACTGTTTGTAGATTCATTCATTAGTTGATTGGACTACAGGTGGAGAATGATCACCAGGCATGGTCAATGTGTTGATTTGTTTTGTTCAGGTTCTTCTTTGCTAAAACAGAGGGTTTTATGGAGGAGGAAGGAGGTGGATAGATCATTGGAAAGTGATAGCAATGTAAAAAAGAGGCAGGGATAGAGAGACAAAAATAGAGATAGAAAGAGAAGCAGAAAGATGGGACAAAGGGAGAGAGACAGAGAGAGAGGAAAGAAGAGAGACAGATACAAAAGGACAGAGACAGAGAGGGGGAGGGAGGGGGAGAGAGAGAGAGAGAGAGAGAGAGAAAGAGAGAGAGAGAGAGAGAGAGAGAGAGAGAGAGAGAGAGATATTGAGGGGGGGGAGAGAGAACAGGGAAGTAGAGGGAGGAGGGAAAGAGGGGAGAGACAGAGAATTTGTTCACTTTCATGACCTAAGAACGTCACATTCCTTTTCCTAGCTGTTTTATTCATTCAAAAGTTTCGGGAAAATAGCCATTATTGAAAACCTCAAAAATCCCTCAATATCATTAGTAGGCAAAGAATTTTAACTGTCCTAACGACTCACTTTCAATACAAGTCTTTTTCATGGGCTACATTTTGGGGTCTTGTAGGGAGGGGGGAGTCAATTGTATAAAGATCCCACAAAAGTCCTTTTTATCACCTTCCAAATGTCTGATGACAATATAAAGCTATCAGAATAAAAATTCCCCAGGTGATACTTAATGGACAATCTATGATCACTTTCCTAACCTCTCCTCTAATTCCTTGTCAGTCACTATACTCACAAATGTCTCTATAATTCCATTGGAGAAAAGGATTACATCTGAAACATGAATGGCCAATAACTAAATAATATGGCACTAGAAATAAAAGAGTGTTATTTTATAATGGGCACAGAAGTAAAAATGACTAGACTATATAAATCTGTTTTAGATTCTCTCCAGCACATACACATCCAATACCACCAAAAAAGAAAATGCCTGAGTTACAGGCATTGTACCGTAGGTCAATGCTTCCTAAATTGCCCAGATGATAGTCCTATTCCAAGCCTGAAATCTTCTACAGAAAGCATCTGCTGAATTGTTGGCCTTTAATACACATTTGTTATCATCTTTATTTTTATTACTTCTGCAGTCAATTGGATTTTGTCAGTGTAATGGGGAGAACTCGTTATCCTGGATTACCCCAAACCACACATAATTGACAAGAATTAGGTGCCACATTTGATATGAAGTCATAGCATTTATTAGAGTTTTCCATTTAAACAATAATTTAAGACACTTACAGTAGTGAGTGCACAGATAAACATTTGTGTAAATCATTTCTCCAGCATGGTAGAAAATAGCATTAAGTACTGACTGGACTATAGAAAAATCACAGAGAAGAGATTATTCTGTCTTGCTAGCCTGAAGAGGTCCAGAAAATGGGGTGAGGGCAATTCTGTATGGTGCTAAATTTCAATGTGTAAAAGAATAAATACCTGAATCTGATAACATGTGATTTCATCACTTGTTCCTTCTCTTGTCTGCTCTCTGATGAGGGGTGAGAGTGATAAGGAGTTAATTTGAAGGCCAGAGATTAGTTCCAGAAAAAGGTAGAAGCAGAAGCAACCAGTCTCTGAAAATTTACAATTTGGCTAGGTGTCAAAGGCTTCATTTCTCTCTTGAAAGTCCTGGTTGTGGTGTGATATGTGGTGGGATTACAATTTTCAGGGAATAGGAGCAAATGCGGAGAAAGTAATAATAAGAGAGAGCCAAAAAAAAAAATAATTCTTTGGAGAAGCAAAGTAAATTAGATTCCACTTTAGGTGAATGTCCCTGCAGAGTAGAGGGAGAAATAGAAGGGGGTGGGCTTTTTATCCTCTGTAGGAAAGCATCTACTGGTACACTTTTAGTCCACAATCCAGCAGAGATGGGATACAAGGTCAGACTTTCTTTAAATCCTTTAAACATTTCCTGTTTCTTGGAATGGGGTGATGGTGAGAGTGCAGGGCAGTTGTCTCATTGATTCAAATAGTAAAATGGATGAAGCATGCTAATGATCCAACATCCTGTGTCATTGAATGGACAGCCCATAGACCCAGTCCAACACAACATGTGTCATAGATAGACGATGCAGACGGGTATGAAGCTGGGCACAGGACTGGATAGGAGAAAGAGAGCAAGTTACATTGTATTTGGGAAACTGTTAGCACTTTCAACAACCTTAAACTTTTCCTCAAAACAATCTCCCATCTTTTTAAAAGCATTTTTTTTTCTGGCGATACTACATGGCCATCAGTCATGGAACACCATAATCTCTTAAGAATCAGTGTCGCAGGTCAATCAAAGAGTGACTGATAAAAGCATATATAGAGAGAGATACATATATTTATTTATTCATATATATTCATATACATTTATATTTTTATATTCATTTGTATAAATGTATGGTGGCTGATAAATAAATCACAGCATATTAGAACCACAAGCTACATACACAAAGTAGCAAACACTCTATTATCAAGAAGATCTATGCTTGAGAGACAGCAAAGAGGAACCATTTTTGAAGGAGAAGCAAGAGGTAACACAGAGACAGTTTGAGTGAGGTCAAGAAATTCAGAGGAAGGCGGCCTACATATTGATAAACCCTTTGTGGAAGATATGCTAGAGGACATGTGGAAGGACTGAATCCAATGCAATCCAATAAATATTTATTAAGCCCCTCCTTTATGCCAGTAACTATAGTAATTGCTAGGGAAACAATTAATAAAAAGAAAAAACTTCCCCTGCCTTCATGAAACTTGCAATCTAACTATAGGAGACAATACATAAAAGGAAGCAGGAAAGCAAGGGATATGTGGGTGGAGACTTGAGGGTCAACTTTGTCTATGGAACTGAAGCCAGGAAGAAGATACAAGAGTGAGTTGAAAATCTAACTTCTGCCCCCTCTTTATTTTTTTTTTAATTTTAATATTAATTTATTTTTAGTTCTCAACATTCACTTCCATAAGATTTTGAGTTACAAATTTTCTCCCTTTCCCTCACTTCCCTCCCACCCCAAGATGGTGAGCAGTCTGATTTAGTCTCTGCATGTACATCCATAGTAAACATATTTCCATATTAGGCCTGTTGTAAAGAAGAATTAGAACTAAAGGGAGGAACCATGAGAAAGAAGAAACAAAACAAAAAGAGAGCAAATAGTATGATTTGATCCGCATTTACACTCCACAATTCTTTTTCTGAAAGTGAGCATTTTCCATCATGAGTCTTTTGTTAGTTTTCTTAGATCCTTACTTTACTGAGAAGAGCCAAGTCTACCAAATTCAGTCATTCCACGCTGTGGCTATTACTGTGCGTGATGTTCTTCTGGTTCTGCTCACTTCAGCAACATCAGTTCTTTCAAGTCTTTCTATGTTTTTCTGAAATCTACCTGCTCATCACTTCTTAGAGAACAACAGCATTCCATTACATTGATATACCACAGTTTCTTCATCCAGTCCCCAAGTGATGGGCTTCCCCCCAATTTCTAATTCTTGGCCACCACGAAAAGAGCTTCTATAAATATTTTTTACATGTGCATCCTTTTCCCATTTTTATGATCTTTTTGGGACTCAGACCTAGAAGTGATATAGCTATCTGCCTGTTCTTTAAAGGAGGCATTAGGAGGAGTTTGAGATTTCAGCCCTCTAATTAGAAAGGAGAGGAGACTGCAGAAGATGGTGTCATCTGGATGAGAAGGCATGGATAGGCTGCCATCTGCATCTTCTGGTGTGAGTACCCATATGGGTGAGATTACATATTCATTGCAGTGAAATACCCCATTAAAATAAAAAGAGGCAATGGACAGGAAATACCTTAAGTCATTCAGCATCCTATTTTCTCCATATTTAAGAGGCAGAGGCCCATTTTCAGTAATAGAATGAAGGAAAAAAAAAACCTACTTAGAGCAGTGGATAAAGCACCAGGGCCTAATGTAGCAAGACCTGAAATTGAATCTGGTCTCAGACATTGACTAACTGTGTGTCCCTGAGTAAGTCATTTTACCTCTGTTTGCCTCAGCTTCCTGATCTAAAAAATGGAGATAATCCAGGGTTGTTGTGAGAATCAAGTGAGATAACAATTGCAAAGTTCTTAGCACAGAGCATGGCACATAGTAAGTACTATAAATGGTAGCTATTATTATTAGCAGAATTATAACTTGGGAATCCGTCATTCTATAAATTTTATTCTTTTTTTTTTAATAGTGTTAAATTATTTGGGTTTTGCATTACATCCATTTTCCATTTTCTCTCTCTCACTCCTCCACCCAGAGAGAACCTTTATAACAAAGAATTTAAAAAGTAAAAGCAATTCAACAAAACTAACTAACACATCAACCAAGTCTGACATTGTATTCAGTATTACATACCGATAGTCTCCCACCTCTGTTTGCTGTAAAATTTTAGGGATATGGTAGTAAGGACTGGACCTATATTTCATTGGTACAGAAAAGCTCAAAGATATGAGGAAACTCTCTCTTTTAATGTAGATCAGCAATTTCTTTCAAACTTGATCTTAGACAGTAATTTCAAGCACTGAGAGGTTAATGGACTTGTCGGTGGTCACTTAGTAGGTATGCGACAGAGGTCAGACTCAGTTCAAGATCTTTGTACCTTCAAGGCAAGTTCTGTATGCGCTACACCATGCTATCCCTTCAACTTCAAGGAACTGTATCAATATGAATTATTGTTATTCCTATCAACTTCAACATTGAGTTTCACTGGGTAAATACCTCCTTACTCTATTTGCTATACCACTCAGGAGTGTGCTGGAGCCAGCTTCAACCAGCTGAAGAATTGCTCAATTTTCAGTGTGACCATTTAAACTCCAGCAATAGGAAAATGCCACAAATCAGTGCATACTTTATTCTTTTGTTGATTGTCTAGACTTAAGAGAGCGATGGGGAAAAATGTTAATAATGTAAACTGAAAAATGTCTCTCTAATACATTTTTTCCTCAGAGATCTGGTTGTTGTACATTTACCAGAACACCCCTGATTTCACCCTGGAGTTTCACTATTTATTGCTTTCACAGTATTCTATTGTGATTTTTTTTTAAAAAATATTTACAACCTTTTACTCATTACCTGAAGCACTGATAATGCCAGGGATTGGAAAGAGAAACAAGTCAAGCTTTTAATTTCCAAGCTGAGAAAAATTCTAAGATGCAAGTGAACAACAGAAATGCCTCGTGCTTGATTCTTTGGCTTAGCAGCTGGTTTCCTGGCCTTGTGGGACTTCTCCACCTGACACCTCAGGGCTCCTTAGTCTTTGTTGTTCCTGCCTAAACTGGCTTTCGCTAAAAGGTGTTGTGAAATGGCAGCTTTGCTCTCCCCTAACAACTCACTGTTTGGCTCTTCTGCCAGTAACTATCACAATGACAAAAGGAATAAAAAGTTTCCCTTCAAATTAACTTATTCAGGGCATTTTGCTAAAAGTAACCAACTCATTTCATTTTTAGTGCGTCACAAGTAATATGAATAAGAACATGTTTTGTGTGTTTGAAAAAAAGCACTGTTTCTATTTTCCTGGTGCCACTTTTCTTTTAATTCTACATAATTTTTGGAAATAGGCACTTTTAATAACAGAATTCCTGAAATCTGATTATGCTTAGTAACTGACAATTAGCTAGAAAAAAAAATCTCAGGGCCAATCTTTTGTGAATTAGAACTACTTCTCTGTGCAGTGGGGAGCAAAGGACAAAAGTTTTCTCAGAAACCATTGTATCCAAGCCATTGAACAATGGTTCATAAGAATTGAAGGTTTATAGCTGGAAACACCCCAGAGAAGCACTTTGTGGTGGAAAAAAGTGTTGCTTTGTTACATATTGACAATTCAAAGGGAAGGAACTTTATGGACACAATGATTCTTTGTCGTGATTCAGTCAATCTACAAATATTAATAAGGTACCTACTATGTGTCAAGCTTTAAGCTAAGCACTGCTGAGGCAAATATAAAGACTGAAACAATTTCTTTTCTTAAGATGCTTATCTTCCATCAGAGGGTGAAAAAGGGATTCTGACTGGACTGGTGAAGATATTGGGGATTTTTTTTTCCAGTATGTAGAAGATTTCTGGAAAAATATTCCTGGAGAATGATCCTTTTCCAACATTTAGGACTTCATTGTGGGCAAATTTTCCAAGTTTCATAATCTTTAAAAAATATTTTGCTGCCTCCCCAAATATTTGTCTTTTTTTTCTTTTTAAATTAATAATCATTTCCTCTCCCCTCCCCTCATCCAATTTTTAAAAATTAAAAAAAAAAAACTCTTGTAACAAATATACTTGTTATTTTCCATATCTGAATTCCCATATTCCACAAAATAATTTTGCACTTTGGCCATGTCCAACAATCTCTAAGACACCATCGGTCTGTTAGGAACTAGGTTTTGGTGTTGTTGTTCAATTATTCTGCTGTACCATACTTTTCATGAGATTAAGGACTATAGGATGCCAAATCGGTCATTGGTAAAGATACTGAGGTAGTTTGCCATTTCCTTCTACAGTGGATTAAGGCTAATAGAGCTTATGTGACTTGCCCAGGGTCATATAGCTAGTGTGTATCTGAGGATGAATTTGAACTCAGGTCTTTCTGTATCTAGTCCCAGTGAGCTATCTATCCATTGAGCCACTGGCAGCTACTTTATCACCTCAGTCCTCTGAAAAGTCAGCCACTACAAGCCTAGTGTCTACTCCCATTATTCCCCTCTATAACATTGAGCAAGTCACCAGATCTACCCATGCCTTATACAAGGAATATTTAGTTACCTTATCTCCAAAAATAGGCATTGGTAGAAATAGAAGGGAATATGATTCACAGGGTACCTAGTCTCATTGACAGATATTGCATTTTAAAAGGTTCTCACATAAGAGTTTCCATATTGAATGTTTTCCAGTTTTGCCCAAGATAATAAAAAATTATGCTTGTTTACTCAGATAAAAATGTGAGAAGCAGGGGTGGCTAGGTGGCGCAGTGAATAGAGCACCGGCCCTGGAGTCAGGAGGACCTGAGTTCAATTTCTGCCTCAGTCACTTAACACTTATTAGCCATGTGACCTTGGGCAAGTCACCTTACCCCAATTGCCCTGCCCTCCCCTCTCCAAAAAGGAAAAAAAAAATGTGAGAAGCAGCTTCTGGGCCTCATTAAGCTGATCCTCCAATTAGAGATTGGGTAACTTTAAACTTGTGGAGTAAAGTAAATCTACTGGTTTATATGATGCCATTTGGAGACTAAAATTTTACCATGTTGAAGAATTAGCTTGTTCCACTCCCAATATTCTACATCTCATGTAGCCTGTAGAATTTTTTTCTTATTAATCATACAATAAAATGCCTTGTTTACCACCACCCTGATCTGACATTTCTATAAAGTACAGAGCACTGTTAGATGTTTTTCTGCTTAACCTGTTTTACAGATGAGGCAGACTGAGGCTTGGAAATACTAAATAAACTTGCCTCCAATCATATGGTGAATATGTCACAGAAACCAGGTTTCCTAAAACCCAGTGAAGACCTCTATTTGTGACTCAAATCTGATAGTAAGGCTGCTTTAACATTGTTCTTTGCCATTCTCTGGTGAAAAGCTTAAAGCTACTATATTTGCTTAGGAACAGTAGGGGCAGCTGAGGCCAGCCTATGGGGAATCCCTCCAATTCATGGTTTTCCTTGTCTCCTCTGTTTAGCTTGTTTAAGCTTCTTGTGTGTTCCCTCAGGCATATTTACTAGGTGCCCTGGGTATAAGCTGAGCGGCTTTTTGATGGCAGACTGTGCAAGTCTTTGGGCTGCAGTTTCCAGGACAAGGATGTGATTTACACTTCCTGTTGGAGTATGTTGAATATTGCAAATTTATTTGCCAACTACATGACTCCTTTTACTGATGTAAACTCAAACATGCAGGAAAAGGAATCTCCAGACTACATATTTTCCCTACATTCTTCTCTGTTGTAGACCAAGAATATTTAACTTCTCCAATCATCAGATACAGACAGTTTCTAGGAAGCCTTTCTTGGGTACCTTTACATTTCAGGGGCAACAGAAAGTTCTATCAAGGGAATCTCAAGGAACAAATAAGAAAAAGTCATCACCCTCATTTCTCACCCATGCCCTGTCACTTAGACAAGGAGATGCCTGTCTCAGGTAGCAGCAGTTCTGCAACTCCATTGGAGAGGGAAAGGAAAAACAAAACAAAACAAAACAACCATTTTCTTATTTTTCTTCCACTTTAATTTATTTGGAGCCCAAAAGAAATTACATCAATGGAAACACTAGAAAGGATCAGATTTTGCCTAAATATAATGTTTTAGCAAAGCCACAAAAAACCACTAATTCAAGGTTTGAATTCGGGCACTAAATGTATCAGTTGTCTTTAGTATACAACTTGATTTAAAGTTAAAAAAAGAAAACTAAGAAGGAAACAAGGTAATAAGATCTCAGATTTAGAGCAGTTGGAGGGAGGGCAGGAGGCAAGCTTGTATAAAGCTCCTATGCAGCCCCAGGAACTGTTCTAAATGCTTCGCAAATATTCTTTCATTCAATCCTCAAAACAACTCTAGGAGGTGGATGTTATTATTATCCTCATTTGGCAGCTGAAGAAACTGAGGCAGATTGAGGTTAAGTGATTTGCCAGTAGTCACACAGCTAATAATTTATGTACTGAGTATTTGAGCACTGTTCTTCCAGACTGCAGCACCAGCACTGTCTCCACTACCTCATCTGGCTGCCTCTAGGTGACAGTAAGGGAATTTAGAGGTCTCCTCACCCACCCTTTGAATTTTACAGATGAGGAAACTGAGGCACAGAAAGATTAAGTAATTTGCCCGAAATCACACGGTTATTAAGTCTATGTTCTGGACCAGGTCTAACTTAGGGCTGTCCAGAAATTCAGGCTCAGGGGTTAGAAAGCAATGAGGCCCTTGTGTACATAAAAATGTAATAAAATGCTTTTATCAATAACAAAGACTAAAATAATACAATTTTTACCAATTTAGAAAAAATACTATTTTTCTCTGCCTCAATATTGCCATAGTAACTGGCCATTCCTGGTCGTTAAGGTAGTGGGAACTCTGGTAAAACCTCTGATCCTAACTCTCTTTAGTCTTTAGTCCTGACCGACCTTCCTTCCTTCCTTCCTTCCTTCCTTCCTTCCTTGTTTCCTTCCTTCCTCCCTTCCTTCCTTCCTTCCTTCTTTCCTTCTTTTCCTCCTTCCTTCCCTTCTTCCATCTTTCTCTTTCTGTCTTTCTTTCTTTCTTTCCCTCAGGTGGCAAGTAAGCCAAACAGGCCCTGCCACGCCTTGGAAAGAATTATCTAATCTTATTATCTAATATAAAAACAAATATTGATCATAAAACAGTATCACAAATAGGATTTGAACCCAGGTTCTAAGGTTAGATGGATAAAAGAATTCAATATTCATAGTTAGATCACTGCAATTAAGGATTTCAGGTTTAATGCTAAGTAACAGTCAGCTTGAAAGATAACTGTGCTGGCACATTCAAACTGATACCTGACTTCTTTGGTCACAAACAAGGTCATTCAGGTTTATCTGACTACTGGTTGATATTTGCAGATCAGAGAATTGAATATTTAGGAACAAGATTGAAATGTTTATGACCCATGTATCTGATTTGTCTTTCTCATGGCAAAAGAAACATTCAAGGAATCAGTCTTTATAAAAGGAAAAAGAGAAGTCATATAAGTTTTTGTTAGTCTTAGTAAAAAGAAGCTGGATTCTTCTGCTTAGGAATTCTGAGAATCTCCCTCTGATTTTGGCTTCTTATTTTTACTTAGAGTGATAGAGGATCAGCAAAGACTGTGTGGGCTAGCTTTATTTTATTTTATTTTTTAATATTCCAGGTTACTTTAAATGTTAAACTTTTGTATATTTAATGCCAAATAATGACACTGTCCACTTCCTCTCCCTCCCAGTCGTTTTGCTCACATTCTAAAAGGCCCTTGTCTCTGGTTACCATGGTAACTGTGCCATTCTGCTATTTGTTTAAGTACACACTTTCATCTCAGTGACTTCAAGACTGCTGCTGGGGAAAGGCCAAAAATATAATGGACGGTGCGTCATTCCGGTCAGATCTAGGGACCTATTTGTATGGTTCGGTCATTTCAGTTGTATCTGACTCTTCATAACCCCACTGGGATTTGCTTGGCAGATATAATGGGGCAGCTTGTCATTTCCTTCTCCAGCTCATTTTAAGATGAGGGAACTAAGGCAAACAGTGTCAAGTGACTTGACCAGGATCACTCAGCTACTAAGTGTCTGAGATCAGATTTGAACTCAGTTCTTCCTGACTTCCTGACATGGTGCTCTATCTACTGTACCACCTAGCAGGCTGCCCCTTCCTATAATCTGGCTAAAATATGGTGGTAGTGGCAAAAGAAGTAGTCTTGGGTTAGGGGAAGAGGAGGAGTCTAAGAAATTCATCTATCACTCTGCCTGTCTCAAGTTGTCTGCAGAAGCAGGAACAATATGGCAATGTGTTAATCTGAGGTTGTTTTCAGGTAAAAAGAATCAAGTATCAAGATGTCAGAACAAATTTAGTGG
This sequence comes from Pseudochirops cupreus, assembly GCA_028627135.1. Classification (NCBI taxonomy): domain Eukaryota; kingdom Metazoa; phylum Chordata; class Mammalia; order Diprotodontia; family Pseudocheiridae; genus Pseudochirops; species Pseudochirops cupreus. Next base: position 346,702,388 of record CM053582.1, on the reverse strand, counting down.
GGATAATGTGTGTGTGTGTGTGGGTGTGGGTGTGTGTGTGGGTGTGTGTATGTGTGTGTGTGTGTGTGTGTGTGTGAGAGAGAGAGAGAGAGAGAGAGAGAGAATGTATGCGTTTTATAACAGAACTAACAAAATGGCCCAGGGGACTCTCTGATTCTCTCCCAAGGCAAGTCACAGAATGGAATAAAGTATGTCCTTGATATTCAAAGTACACATAATTAATGGTGTTTGCCTATCTGTATATGCAGTCATGACCCAAAACATTAATCTATAACCGATAATCCTTTTGTGCACTTTGCCTACAGAAAGATTGTTCTTTGCTTTGAGAGTGTAGCGAAGGACCCTATTTGCAAGTTGTCTTTTTAGTCTGTGACTCATTTTACTTATAAAGAATACATTCTTACACTAACCTCCATTCTAAATTAATGTAAAGAAAACCATCTGCCTGCTATTTTCAATTCACTGCATTTCACAGCTATATCCAGTATAGAATATCTATATCGTTTCTCTTACACTTGACTGGTCTGCTTCAGACCACATGTTTTACCCATCCCTCTCATGAGCAACAGAAATGTGTTACGATACTCCAGTGCTTAGATATAGTTTATATTTGTAGAAAGGAATAGTACAGAACTTTGGCACTCAGTAACCTGCCTTATGATATAATGTCTAAGATTCAGATGTCTAGAGTGGTCTCTGGTTTCTCTGACAGCTAAGAGTCTAACCGGCATCATTCTAGGTTTTCAGGCTATTTGGTACTATAGAAAAACTGATGCTGTCCCAAAGGGATGATAGCTTTGTATATTTGGTTTTCTTTTCTCTCAACTGGTGCACTGAGTAGCAGGCTACCTAGATAGAAGAATAAATAACCAGCTATTCTCTATGTCCAATGAAACTCTTTACTTCTCTCAGAAGTTTCTGTGCTAAAGACTGGGCTTTGGGCTTGTAATCAGTCTTTTGCAGACTCTGAAAAAAAAGGCCCATAATTGTTTTCTTGTCTTCCTGTATTTGCATTTCAGGATCACAGCTATCAACATAGTGGTTTACTAGATGACAGTCTCAGAAATCAGGAGAGTGGCTGAAAGAGGAATTATTGCAAGGTAGCTTAGCATTCTCCAAACATATGTCAGAGCTTTTGAGTGTATTTTCATTAAAAAAAAATATTCAGACAATGTTAGTTTGCACTTGAACACTCTCGTATAATAGCGCACAAATTTGGAGATTCTAAGTTATTGTTCCCAGTGTAACTGAAATTCAAATACAAAATGAAAACATCCTAAACCCCAAAGAATCTTAGCTGCCTCTACACCTCACTCACCACCACATCTGTATTACCTTTTCCGGAATCTTAGTCAAGAAACAAGAACTCTGCTCCTTTGATGGAGATTAAAGACCAGAACATTAATTCCCTTAATGTGGACTTTTAGGCTTGACTAGACATTATCCTGAAAAAACATTATAGAATCTTTGATAAATAAGGAGAGTACAATTTTTACCACCTTATTCATAGCATTTATACCTTTCCTTCTTTTAAATTAATATAGCACTTGGGCCAGTGTGTAAGAGGAAAAGTATCACAACTAACATGGCATCCCATTCTTATACAATAAAAACACATGGATGTTCTCTCTCCCTCTCTCCCTCTCTCTCTCTGTCTCTCTGTCTCTCTGTCTCTCTCTGTCTCTCTGTCTCTCTGTCTGTCTGTCTGTCTGTCTGTCTCTCTCCCTCTCTCCTTCCTTCCCTCATTCTCTCCTTCCCCCAAAGTACAATGAAGATGAATAAAGAAACGTGAATCCTAAGCCATTTCTCTTTTCTGTAAAAACTAGCATGGGATCACAGATTTTGAGCTAGAAGGGAACTTAGATAGATGCATTTAATTACTACTTCTTTCACTTTCCAGATGAGGACATTGAAGCAGAGAGAGTTTAAGTGACTTCCCCATGATCATGCAGCTAGTCAATATATCAAATTGGATTTGCATAATAAAAATAGGTAGCATTTATATAATGTACCTACTATGCCCCAGACACGTGCTAAATACTTTACAAAGATTATGTCTATGATCCTAACAATAAGCCTGGGTGATAGTGCTATTATTATTAACATATTCTACAGTTAGAGATGGAAACATCTAGGAAGTATCTGAGGCTATTTTGAACTCAGGTTTTTTTGACTCTCCTTCCCACTCTTGGCTCTATCCACTATTCCGCATGGCTGCTTAGCTCAAAATCCAGTGGATTTCTCTTCTAGAGGTTATCTTTTCTAATAAAAGAATAGGAATAATGTGGCAGGCTGACTCACCCAAGGTATAGATATTTCTGGAGACAGGGTTACCTGAAGGCATTAGGAAATGAATGACTCTAGACTACATGGTGTAAACTTAATGCAAATGGGGTCTGTTATTTTTCCCTTTTCAATGATATTTATTTAACAAAAGGTAAAAAAAAATACATTTATCCTTTCAGTTGTAAATTTCTAAACAGAGAAAAATGCCACAGCTATCCTTACACTCCTGGCTCAGTGTCAGGATACAGCTGGAATATTCCATAAATTCTCATTGATGAAAAAGTGCCTGTCTAGAGTTCTTGCCATGTGCCTTTTTCAGCATGTGAAGGGACCCTGAGTCATTCCAAAATCACCACATTGCAATAAGATTTGCATTCCAATCCTCTGTCATAGTCTACAAAAAAGAAAAGGTCAATTCAGTTCATTTTCATCAGAGTATTCATTCTATATTTATTCTTTTGAATTTAAGCAAAAGACAGGAAATTTTTATAAGCACTTTGGGTGGTGAAGAGGTACTTTGTTTTACTGTTTTCAAGGTCCATAGCCTTACTACATCCATTCTCTCTTTCCCCTTCCCTTCATATTTTTTTTCTTTTTTAAAGCCTCTTTGATATAGAAAGGATTTGCATGGTAATTTTTCAGTTCATCTTCCTTTGTCTCCTTCCTTCTTTAAGTAGACAGAAAGAATTTCAAACACAAATGCCCAGATATTAAAACCTCTAGGGAAATTAACCTAGTCTGGGAAGGTTTTAATATTGGAAAACAGCGTGCAAGGAAGTAAAGCCCTGAAGACAGATTTAGGAATCAACTGATCTAAATGTATGTTTATTGAAATAGGTGAATGTGTCCAAGTGAAACTTGCTTTACATAGTATCTGTAATCTAAAATGTTGTGTGTGAATCAAAGTTTAAAAAGTAAGTAAGAGGCAGCTGGGTGGTACATTGGCTCTAGAGTCAGGAGGATCACACTTGACATGCTTACTAGCTGTGTGACCTTAGGCAAGTCACTTAACCCCAATTAACTTGCCTTCCACCCTCTAAAAAAAAAATAAGTGTTGGGGGCAGCTAGGTGGTACAGTGAATATAGCATCAGTATTGCAGTCAGGAGGAACGGAATTCAAATCCAGCCTCAGACACTTAACACTAGCTGTGACTTAACCCCAATTGCCCTGCTTTCCCACCCCAAACACACAAAAAAATAAGTAAGCTGTTTAAATAGCATTAAAAAAAAATGAACTTTCCCTGTGTAGTCTAGATTGTAGAGTAATGAATTTGGGACTTGTAACCACCACTTTGTTGTTTTCCTTCGATCCAAAGCATGCCCATTAACATATATTTGATGTCATATTTTAGCAACTTTTAAGAGAATGGACACTCCAGTGTCTGGTGAGAAGCATCATACATGTAAAACAGAATATGTGCTACTGTTAAAGCAAACAAGCCCTTTAGTAATTGTGGGTGAAGAAAATCAAAGATAATTTTAGCAGCTCAGTTGAGTTGATTTCAATTCAACAATTAGGTTGTTTTTTGGGTTTTTTTGGTCTTTTTGGAGAGGGGAAGGCAAGGCAATTGGGGTTAAGCGACTTGCCCAAGGTCATACATCTAGTTAAGTGTCAGGGGCCAGATTTGAACTCAGATCCTCCTGACTCCAGGGCCAGTGGTTTATTCACTGCACCACCATCTGCCCCTAATTGCATAATTATTAATTACCCAAATGTAAAACACTGTGTGAAGCATTATGTGAGATTCAAAAATAATGAGGAGATAGGCTCTGCTCTTGTAGAGTTTGTTATCCAGCAGAGATTGGGATTATAAATAAGGACAAAGAACATACCTTAACTTGCATTATTTCATTATTATCGAGTGCAATGCCTTATTCTGACTAGGTGATTAATCAATGTTTATTGAATGAGTGAATGAATGAACTAATAGAATCTGAGATGAAAGATATTAAACCCGAAGACAAGTCACTCATATAAAATGCACATTGCTAAGAGAAGATAACTGCAAACAAAGGTCTTAAGAAAGTCCTTTGAAGTTAAGCAAATCTGCTACATACAGTGTATAGCTCCTGTTTACCTGTAATTTGATCTAGGAATTGGAGACCATGGTGATGAAAGGCAATCCTATGAGGTCGTAAAGGAGAATATGGGAGAGGAAAAGGATACAAATGGCTGATGAATCAGTCCAATTCTGGATTTCCAGGATTTTCATGGCCCTGAAAACTAACAGTGGGATTTATGAATAATGTAAAAGGCACCAAAAGGATACCAAGGACACATGTGCTCATCCACTCTTCCAGTAGCTCATTTTCTCTGCTAAACCCAAAGAGATTAAACAACAGATGAAAACCAAGCCTTCACAAAACTAGAAACAAGACTGAGAGAAAGCATTCATTGGGGATATCTCTGTTATATACTCAGGAGAGCGAAGGGAGTTAAGGACTGCCAAATGCATATACCTCAGGTAAATAGGCTCCAGCAAAGTTCTGAATATACTAGTAATGGTCTAGACTAGGTCGGGATGCACATACATTTGGTTGTATTCCTTTAGTAACCAACAAGTTGGAACACCCAATGAATCCTTTCTGACTGATTGAATTCATGAATTCATCATGCATTCTACTTTTGATTTTGTTATTTTGTATCTACCTGTATCTACCTGTCCTCTCTCAACCTGTGGGTTGTGACCCCTTTGGGAGTTGAACGACCCTTTCATAGGGGTCGCCTAAGACCATTGGAAAACAAATATTTCCAATGGTCTTAGGAACCAAGATGTCGCTCCTCTATCCATCTGCAGGTGGGTCCTCCCACATGCAGATACACCCACATATGAGAATTAAAGGGTTGTGGCATTAGGAAGATTGAGAACCACTGCTGTAGAGGAAGGCCTCAATTCAGGTGTCCCAAGTTTAAGCACTGCCTCTTGGGAAGCAACAAGATGTTATAGACCAAGAATAGAACTAGGTGTCTATTCATATTAGAGGAATCTGACAAATATTGGGATGATGTTCAGCAGGGGACATATCCTGAGGTGAGTTGAATATGGAAAAGTATATGATTAAAGGTCTATGTAGAAGAGCAACATTCAGAATTCTGGAGCACATTATAGGCAAAAGAGGTGAAGAGGAGGGTCCCAAATGGAAAAGCATGTGATAGCTAGGGAACCTAGATAATGCATGGAAGACCAAATAGGTTTAGGTATTCCAAATACAACTTTCGTTTCCTTCAAGACTCAACTCAAGCTTCACATGCTACATGAAGGCTTTACTTATCCCTTCATCTTCCAATGTCCTTTCTCTTTAAATAAACTTGTATTCATTTTGCATTTGCTAGGTACACTGATATATGTACATATTATGTTGTGCATTAGAATCCAACTTTTTAAAGGAACAGCTTTGTGTTTTGTTTTTGTTGTGTGAGTATTAAATATAATGCCTGGGAACATAGTATGTGTTTAAGTGTGACCCTGGTCAAAGGGAAATATAGAAACATAGAAATGAATCCAGGTTGGAAGCATAGAGAGCTCAAGTTCCAGATGCTTTGGTCTATCACAGAGGAAGGCAAGTACAGAAAATAGGCCAGAGGTTCTTAACTTGGGTCCCTCGACTTTCAGTGGATAGATCACAGGGGGTCCTTGACTTTAGACAGGGAAAAAAAAAGTTACCTCTTCATTTTCACTACTTCCAACTGACATTTATTATTTTCTTTAATTACAAATGAAAGTGATACGCACTATTCTGAGAAGGGGTCCATAGCTTCACTAGACTGTCTAAGCCATCCATGAACCAACCAACCAAGAAAAGAAAAAGGCCAAGAACCACTGATCTAGGCAAACATCATAAGAAGCAACAGCATGGATGGTTTTAATTTCAAGTCAATGACTTCTGAGGCAAGAGTCACTACTTGCCCAGGGATAGAATCAGAAACAGACAGTAAATATAGTAACTTATTGGGGAGGTAGAATATAGAGTCTGGGGATAGGCATATATGACAGGACAGAGGCTATGAATTGGAGAGCTGGACAATTTTTGATGAATCCATCCTATAAAGAGACATTGGGAGAAAGGGGAAGGGGAGAGGGTGGGAAGAGCAGAGGAAGGGAGAGAGAGAGAGAGAGACAGACAGAGACAGAGAGAGAGACAGAGAGAGACAGAAAGACAGAGACAGAGAGAGAAATTTGTATAGATTTGTATATGTGTATATATAAATGGTGGCTTAAAAGAGAACCTAATCAGGAAACAAATATAATTTAGGAGATAATACTGGTAATAATTCAGATGAATGTGATGCAAATTATGTGCATTAAGTTCCCCTGAAAAGAAAATTTTATGTATCCCAAATATTATTATTCTAGAATTTCCTAAATGATCTTTGAAGTTAAGATAATTTCCCCTTTTTCTCTTCAAATCCATTCATTTTATTTCTGTGCTTACCCTGCCCCCCCTTCAAGGTTCTAGTTACTACTTGCAAGTCAAAACATATTTTAAGAAAAGGTACAGCTATAGTTTTCCAATTTTTATGGAGGAAAAAATGGCACAACTCAGGAGAATGGTTCCTAAACAAGCTGCCAGATTTGTAGTTAGGTAGTTTCTATCCCATGTCAATCACTTAGAGGGGTGGTAGGGAGAGTAAAGATTTGGTAAATCCCTCTTTTAGCATATTCTGAATTACTTTCATTCTTAGGAGTGACATAACTCATAGCAATAAAAGTAGAAAGGAGTGAGATTTCTCTTTCAGGAGGACAAATCCCTACTTAGTATCTTTTTTTTTTTTTAATCTCCCTTGCTGCTCTCCTCCTACCTACTGTCCTCCAGCCCTAGTAAAAGACAATGAAAGGGGACTCTGACTTCTGTGTTCTACTAACATAATGTGGTTAATTAATAGAAGGGTCACCTTAGGAAACATTACATAGTAATAATAACATTTTGTACCTTTCAAGTACATTTTTTCTATAATCTCAAATATTAATTAGTCAGAACTTCTATATTATCCCCATTTTATTCATGGACAATCCATGATATAGAAAGGTTAGGTAACTGATATTGTGAATGTTGTGGATTTACAGGAGAGTTAGAATGGGAGTGATGTGCCCTCATTAATTCATTCATGTTTTAGTCAGAAAACTTATTGCCCTCTAACTGCACTATACATAAAACCTAAGAGCCATTATGTTTCAGGAATTGGCATATGTATTCCCAGGGTCACACCAGAACTATCATTCTATTAAGAACAATCTACCTTTTCAAGTGAAGGAACAGAGCTGTAGTTTATACTGACGCAATTCTGGGCTACTCAAAGAAGAATAGTGTGCATGGATGAATGAATGAATGGACTCAGAATCAGTGGTTCACAACTCCTCATGAAGCTACTGGCCTCATTTGCTATCTCCTCCCTAGGTCCATTACAGTATTTTTGTTCTACTCTCAGAGGACAGGAGAAAAGAAGATGAAGGGTAGCTTTCAGACTTCACAGGGCATTTAGATCCCTTGGCTGCCCCTATTTACCAGGATGATTTTTTTCTAGCAGTTATAGACAGTGAAGGGGAAGGCAGCAGGTATGAGCTATTGAAGCTTAAAAGGCAGCAGATGCCCTCAGACAACTATCAGAGCAACTCTTGAAACAGACCATTTTTGGTTCTCTTGCAACATATTCTGGAAGGCTCTTTCTTATATACTATCAACTCTGGTCACTGATATAATTCTCTAGGCTTCCTTGACATTACCTAAGACATTGAGTTTTTGTTACTATCTCTTCAGGTTACTTTTTTCAACATTTATTTAAACAGGGTTTCCAGCTTTACAGAAAATCATTTTTTAAAATTCATTATGAACAGAAAGCTCAGAGAACAAAAAGGGAAATTACATATGAAACAATTAAAATTCTGTGGTTTGATTTTTCAAAAGTGTGTGTTAAATATAAAAAGGTATTATGAAAATTGCTGTGTATGTCTTAAGAGAATTTTTGGTTTAACTTTCCCACTGTCATTTGCATAAAATCAGTAGGTCACACAAAACCTGCAAAAGGAAGCTGAGACATCAGATCATAGCTCTGGTGTCACTGGTTAGGTGGCAAATTCCAGCTATATTATCTATAAAACTCTATCTGGTGTTTACTCCCTAGTTTACTATTTAATCTGATAGAGGTCTTTCCCTTCTGCTATCTGTTCTTCTATGTGGAAATGTGGCCTTCTTCTAATGCCTTCCATAAAAATCCATTGTGCCCATCCTGTCTATGTAACCAAAACTTACATGAGCTTACTGAGACTGCTGCTCAGGGCCTGCTGTTTTATTGATACACAGTACGTCTATACTCTGAGCATTTAATGACCCTGTTTTTCCAGATCTCCGCATTGTTGATTGACAGCAATTCTTGTTGAGTTGTTTCAGTCAGGTCAGACACTTTGTGACCTTTTTGGGGGTTTTCTTGGCGAAGATACTGGAGTTATTTGCCATTTCCTTCCAAAGCTCATTTTATAGATGAAGAAACAGAGGCAAATAGGGTAAAGTGACAGGCCTAGGGTCACACAGCTAGTAAGTGTCTAAGACCAGATTTGAACTCATCTTCTTGATTCCAGGGCTGCCTTTCTTTCTGCTGTGGAACCTAGCTATCTAATTGTTGTTCTTCAGTCTTGTCAGACTCTTCAGTACCTGTATTTGTAATGGAATTTGGAGATGCCCCTGTATTGGCTTGGTTTTTGGGTTGAGTGTTAAAACCCAGAGCTTGTGAATCCCACTTGTGGGATGGACTTCTTGACGTGAAGAGAGGTGGCTGAACTGGGAGGAGCTGTGAATTGGGAGAGAGGCCCAAGCCTAGAGAAGGCCAGAAGGACTTTGGGAGAGCAATATCCAGTATCGTGGAGCCTGAGCTGCTGAGAGAAAGACTGCTAAGAGCCCGTTGGAGCTGCCACCTGGAACTGTCAAGAACTGAAGAGGCATGGCTGTGATGCCGGTATTTTCTCTATCTGTTTTGATGTTGTTTTGCCAGATTCACCTGATGGTGAAAGACAGTGCTGCTGTTGTAGAGGTCCTGGAACGTGGCTGTTGGTTCAGAAGCCCTGAAGGAGGACTTTCTTGTGGTACCTGCACAGAAATCCTGGAAGAGGGCCTTGCTGATGTTTTCAGGGATTCTGGGACTGTTCTACAGGCAGAGAGAGACTTGATGAGGACACTGGCTATGGCTTTGTTGAGCCTTGTCTCCCCAGGAACTGAGATTGCTGAGGGCTTGCCTCCAGTGAAGATGAAAGAAGGCCCTTTCCTTGGTTATTGAATGCTGAGCTTAACCTTGTTAACCTTTGTGCTCTCCTGCCCCTTTTGAGATTCAGGGGTGGGAAGCCTTTGAGTTTTTTTGTGCTCTGTGATTGACCAAATGAATGTACTTTGTTTGTGGTTGGAGACTAATCTCCATTTGAGAAGAGACTTTGACTGACTAAATGAATGTCCTGTCTAGGGGTGGAGTAGTACCTGGATTGAATGGAGAACTTACTTGCTAAAGGAACAAGTTACACCGTATTTTGACTCTTTCTGTTCTGTGAATGTTTGCTGAATAAATGGGGTTTGCTGTGCTGGTGATCCGAACCTTGGAAGCTGCCTTTGCTTGGCATTACAGATGGCCCCGATTGTAGTTTTCTTGGCAAAAATACTGAAGTGGTTTGCCGTTTCCTTCTCCAGTTCATTGTATGGATGAGGAAACGGGGGCAAGCAGGATTCAGTGGCTTCCTTTGGGTCACATTGGAGCTCGGGAGCTCTCCACGCCGGGGAGCTTCCGCGAAGTGCCAGCAGTAGCCGGGAGCTGACCTTTACCAGTAACTGTAACAGGCACGCGTTTTCCCATTTTATTGTTTTATTGTTGTTTATTTCATGTATCATTTTATTTTGTTTATTATAATCGAATTTATTTATTCCTTTTTATGTATCTTTGTTCCTTTCCTCTCACTCATGCTTTGTTCCTTACGCTAACTTGCCTTTAAGTAAATAAGTAAAATGTTAATTCTGTCCTAAAAGGACATGTGAATTCCCCCAAAACACCGGGTACCGCACAACATTAATCAAAAGTACTCCAAAAACTCCGTTAGTTCCACATTACAAAAACAGGAACTTGATAAAAATGGTGGCACAGTTTTACATATGTGAAATGGCTAAGAATACATAAACATTGTAATAAATAATGGCCAAGACCTTTGCCTGCAAGAGTTGCTAGTCCTGCGCCCTAGGCTATAGAAGCAAGTTAGGCAAGCAGTAATTCTGTCCTGAAGACGGCAGAAGAGAATGTGGGAATGGGGGTGGTGTGGACCAGTCTTTCTCTACTCATAGCTCCTATCTTGCCAAACAATATGGCCTCTTACCTTGACAAATACTTGAAATTTGCTCTTGTAAGTAGGTGTCAGAAGGGTTGCAGCTTATGAGTTATTGTGAACTTCTGTGGTTTTCTGCCTTCTCACCGTTTCTCTCAGAAGAAATTGCACAGAAGCAAACTCAAAATTCTCATTATGCACCAAATATCCTTTCATATATCAAACAAGTTGAAACAAATTTACATTTTCAAAACACACATTATAGTAAAACTGACTCCATAGTCCACAAAACAAATCAACGTGTGTTGACCGGGTCTGAAACCTTAAATCTAATGCCCCTCAAACCTGGACAGATTTACTCCTCTGTGTGAGTCAACAAAAGATCTGCTGCTCCATTCATAAATTTTCAATCCTTTGTGACTATAGATGTACATCTAAGCTAATAAAATGACTCTCAGCTAATGAAAGAACCATTCCCAGAAAGGGAACAAATGGATTGCTTTGCCAACCCCTTAGTCAGTTGCTCTTCCCATCTCCCTCTCCCCCCCCATCCTGAAATCCTACCCTCTCACCCACAAGGTAGCATGAATCCTGAACCTACCAGCCATTATTGTAGTCAACTACTTTGTTACCTAGGCAACTTGCAATTCTCAGCTTTCAAAGAAAAATCAGAAAGCTTTCAAAGAAAAATAAGAGTAGTTTTAAAAGTGTGGAGACTCTCTTCATCTGAATAGCTGTATCTGTGAGAGTTCTGCAAAAGAGTTCATTGTGAGCCAGCGTGACTAGACTGTTGAATATTGGTTTGTGTAATTCTTAAGATTTTTTTCCGTGTAACTATTCTTGAATTTCAAAAAGGAATGACTCCGGGACTGTGATTTACCTGTCTCTCTAATTTTACATCTTCTATGGTTGTTTGAATCTCAAGTGCATTAACTTAGTGAAAGGGAAAAGTGTTTTTTACTACAAAATATGTTTAAAGTAAATCTAATTTACTCTTGAATTCCAAACATTCATTTGGTAAATGTCTCTGGAGGGAACACTTTCTTTGTCCTAATGGGGATTGTGTTAACATAAGATAAATTGAAAGAAGGGGTACCAGGAATACTTTTAGGTATACTCTCATTACTTATTTACGGGGAAAGAGTCTGCATCAGAGAATCTACATTTGTAGCTGTACATGTGCTGCATAAAGAAAATTACCCATTTTGAGAAGGGAAGAAAAGAAGACTGACAGTGATTAAATGAAAATAATATCTGCCACATGTGGTGCTTTCAAGTTTACAAAGTGTTTTACACGTAGTATTCCTTTTGCGGCTGCTGACACTTAGACTGTGGGGCAGATACCAGGTAATATTATTAGCCCTCTTTTACACATATGGAAACTGAGGTACAGAGAGGTGGAAGGACCTCTATGGTTACCAACTAATAACAGTCACATGGGAGTCGAACCAGGGTCTCTCCTGACTTTAAGGTTCTTTTCCATGACACTAGGCAGTCTTTATCTGCCTTTATCTATATCCATATTTATGTCAATGTCTATAAAATTCACATATATGTAAATTATTTTAATACTACAGAATGTAATTCTTTTAGGACTAGGTATTCTGAATCATTCAGAGCAGACAGTTAATCTCTTAGCATCATCTCATCTGTCTTTGGCTTCAATTCCCTCTTTACCTAGTGCTTAGCACAGTACCTGGTACTTAGTAGGAACTTGAGAAATATTGACTGATTAGTTGGTTTACAATATTGTCTTACCTTTTTCAGAGAGAGAGAGAGAGAGAGAGAGAGAGAAAGAAAGAAAGTGTGTGTGTGTGTGTGTGTGTGTGTGTGGACTGTCTCAAGCTATACACCCAAAGTTGGACTCTCTCCCTACAAAGAGCCAGTTATGCAAATACCATGGATAATGAATAACTAAACTTTTTTTTTTATCCTAGGTGATAGCAAATAGAAATCAGAGAAGACAGAGAGACAGACAGATTGATAGATGATTGATTGATAGATAGGTAGGTAGATAGATAGATAGATGTATACACACAAACATACTTACATACATAACATACATGTACCATACAATATAAAGAATGAATGATCTCTTCCATTGGGAGCAAGATATCTCAGCTCAACTGAGAGAGTCCTGGATCTCATTCATTTGTTTTCCTGTTTCTGATTATTTAATTCTGGATAGATTTAGCCACATCTTTCCAATGTTTCCCTGATTTATTTATTCTTGTTCTGAAGTCAGTGAGAACTTATGGTTTTGGTTTTTGGTAAGTTTTGGGGGTTTACTTTGGTTTGGCTGTATGGAGGTGGTGATGGTAGTAGATGTGCAGAATATTCTTGTTGAGCAATACAGGGTAAAATAGATTGTGATAGTGGTTCCTTCTCTTTACCATTTAATTCTATACCACCCATCCCATGGGGGGGGGATCTATCTGTTCTTTATGAGGATCGCTCTTCATATGTCTTTGAAAAGAGTTTTTGGTTTTGCTGCCTTTAGCATTCTGCTGCAATCCCCAGTTTCAGCTTTCTTTCGTTTTACCTTCTTCTCTTTTGTATTTATCTTTGATGATATAGGGTGTCTCCCAAATTTTAAAGCAATTTTAAACTTCAATACCTTAAAACTGCACTGAGACTTTTGGAACACACTCTATATTGTATATTCTCTCCTTCCATTCTTTGTTCATGTTTCTTTAAAAGCTGATGTTTTCAAAAGAACTTCATATGTAGACACATTAGTTTCTTTTGATGTTCTCTCTCTCTCTTTTCTTCTTCATTCAGACTGTATTCCATCTCCTATCTCCAGGATTTTGTGACTCTGCACAGCTTTCTTATATATATATATGTGTGTGTATATATATGTAAATACATATATATGTATGTATGTATATACTATATACACATATATGTGTGTATCTATATATCTATATCTATCTATCTATCAATATATCTATATCTATCTATCTACCTATCTATTTATCTATACCCTCATTTCTGGAATGCCCCATTGTCACCTCTGCCTATTGGAATCTCTCCCCTGCCATCCTCTCCTAGAGCAGGGACTGTTTTATTTTTTGTTTAGTTGTTTGTTATTTTTGCCTTTCTCTGTTTCCCCCTGTCTTAGCACTGTGCCTCATACAAAGTAGGTACTTACTGAATGCTTTGCTAACTTACTAACTGGAGAGTTATCTTCTCTAAAAAGCCTTTCAGGATTCCCTATTAGTGCCTTCGCTACTACCTCGGTCACTTTCTCTTTACATCATAAATATCTTGCATTTTCTTATCTGTGAATGTGCATATTGTATCCCCCAGGAGGAGAGAATTGCCTTGATAGCAGGGGAAGATCTCATTTTTATATTTGGATCTCAGCATCTGGCATATAGAAGGTGCTTCACAAATACTTGTTGATTGTTTACTTCTTCAACATTCTGAGAGATGAAGTTGCCATGAAGACAAATCAAATTTGATCAGAGGCTCTTTTTTTTTTTCTTTAAGAATGAGATTTCCAACACAAGTCTGGGTAGATGGTATCTCTGATCACTACTATATATCTTGCCCCATTCCAGTCTTCTAATTTGGATTAGGAAAGCATTGGCCATATTCTCCATCTGTAGTTTACTCCCATAGCAATATCATATTTCTTTCTCTGCATTTATCCTCCCCTAAATGTGTTATGTGAATTCCTTACAAAACCAGAAAACAAAACATTTTGTTTCTTTAAAATGCACATTTGGGAGCATTGTTGTATATACCCTTGAGGGAAAAGTGTAAAATTGTTCCCACACAACATATTTTGTAAGACAACTTAAACCAAAATCACATTTGAGGTAGTTAGATTTTTTGGACAGTCATAAAAAGTTTGGCTGCTAACTTTTAAACAAAATCATTTTCCGGCATGAAATTTATTTTATTTTATTTTGCCTTATTCACTATTTCATAAGCCTAAACTCACTTTTTGTCTTTAGCCTCCCTGATATTGTTCTTATACAATCATACTTTCCTCTCCTTGTTCATCCTGAGCTGTTTTTCCTCTTTCTACATTTTGTCTCTTCCTTTTTTAAAATCAGAACTTAGCAGAAAGCTATATGCAGGAAAATAAAGCTCAATAAAATGATATTTACATATCACTTTACCTTTAAGATATTAATTTTCTCCCCATTAGAACACAAATACCCACATCATCCCATCAACTACTACAGAATAATTTATGAATAAAAACAATTCCAAGGTTAATGGGCATGAAATGACTGGAGGATCCATATTTAAGATACAGCAACTCTCATTTGGGACACTCTTTGTTCAAGTGTCTGTAGGAAAGAAAAAGAGTGTGCTTAGGGAAGAGACTGAAAAAGAAAAAAAAATTACAAGTTATTAAGCTTTGAGTGATATTACATATATATGTGATATTATATATTGATGTTCATTTCAGATATTAATTCCAGATTGTCATATACTATTCTTTGAAATTTTGATAAGTACATTATTTTTTCACAGATTTTAAACTACTTGAACTATGACCTTGACCTCTCTGTGCTTTGTTTTTATGTGTGTATGCATAAAAGGTCTAATTCTCCAATGACTTCTGAGGTTCCTTCCAGTTCTAGATCACATGAAGGAGCAATAGTAGGAGAAAGGGCATTCTGATGGAGGATTAGGAAGGTTCAGAATACCAGAATCAGGTAAAAAGACATACAGAATACACAACTGGATAAGAGCTTTTTTTGATGGGATGTATTTATAATATGAGCAGCTGTTAGAGAAAATGGTAAAAGTAGTTTAGGTCTCCTAGGGTCCTGGGGAAATTAGGTATAGGGACTGGAAGTCTGGTAGATTTTTGCAGAGTTTTTTCCTAGCTTAGGTCTTGAGGGAGGAGAGAAATAAAATTGGACCTAGGAATTGGTGCTGATTTACACTGTTGGGGGACAGGGTAAAGACTTGTGGGGAATTGGAAGTTAGGGAATATACAAGCTCCTCACCAGCAAAAAAGAGGTGTTTGTTATTGCTTGTCTTGGTTTGAATGTGGGACTCTAGGGTTCTGAGTTTCTCTTGAGCTTCTTTACGTTTAGCATTATGCAGTGAGGGAAGGAGAGAGAATTTACCAGAGTGGAGTGGATATAGAAAAAGGTAGACATTATGGAGGATCATGAGGAGGAGTAATTATAAATTATAAAGTAATGATTTTTTATATTATAAAGTAATTTTAAATTATAAAGTAATTATAAAGTAATGATATATATATATATTTTTTTTTTTGCATGAGTAAAATTGACTTCACAGGCCATTTCAAAAAAAGAGCTAAGGAAGTATTTTGAGCAATAACAGCTCAAATGGGAACACATGTTGTCCTCTCAAGGTGACTGCTTTAAAGTTTTATGTGTGTGTGTGTGTGTGTGTGTGTGTACATATACATATATGCATATATACTCATTGGGAGAGATAATTCTAGATATGTTATATGAAATTAGTATCACTACTTTATAGTTATGCCTTTAAAAAAAACATTAGTTCCTTCAAAATGGTTGATAAACAAAAGTCTACATTCAATTGCTCTAGTGATGATGGCTACTTGCCAATGAGGAACCATTACATAGGACTTGTGTCTGAGAAAAGGGGCCTTTGATTTTGTGGATTCAGGATCAAGCTCTGCAGCCAGTGACTTTGAGTTTGGCCAACATTAACAAAGCTTTGAATCTCTTTGACCATTCACAAACCTTTGAGGCTTTGAACCAGCATTTTAATGAATCAAAAAATGAAACATTCAGTGAAAAAGAGGGTTGGTTCA
Organism: Pseudochirops cupreus; assembly: GCA_028627135.1. Taxonomy (NCBI): domain Eukaryota; kingdom Metazoa; phylum Chordata; class Mammalia; order Diprotodontia; family Pseudocheiridae; genus Pseudochirops; species Pseudochirops cupreus. Next base: position 346,686,029 of record CM053582.1, on the reverse strand, counting down.
TGCATTTTAAAGGGAGAAATTCTTTGTATAATACCAGTTTGCAAAATGAAGCTGTTAGTGCTAAAGAGATGGCAGCTAAGTAAAGGAAAAAGGGAATGTCTGCCTTCAAACATGGAAGAGCAGCAATTTAAATTCTAAGATCTGTCTGTTGTTGGACAGACAGTAGGGCAGAAAACCAGATACTTATGGTTCAGTTTCCCAAGAAAATATCAAATATTCTGTCACTCCAAAAGCATTTGAAAGATGCCTGTGGAAACCTCTCCAGTTAAGCCCTTCTGAATTCCATGATACTTGATGGAATTGTTACTTCTTCTAATTTTTTGTAATAAACATAATGCAGAAATTATGATAAAATTAGATAAGAACTTTGGAGGGTATCTGATAATGTCTAATTGTATTTGATTGACTACTATGTGGCCCCCTTTAGTCAATTTATAATCACTTTAGGGAGTTTTATATTGGACAATATATCCTTTATAGCGCATAAATATTTATTGAATTATCAATTAATTAAGTATTGTGCTTGTGAACACTTCTATTCATTCATTTAACATTTATTGAGGGTCTATGGTATGTGGGACCCTGTGTTGAGCATTATACAAAGTGGAAATGTGCTCAGTATTATTACTGTATTAGTATTACATGTATTATTATAATACTGTTTTTTATGGGAATACCAGATTTTACTGCATAATTTCAACTTATTTTAACTGACTTTTATTCTATATTATGTTCCCTTCCATATATATCCCTTGTTCCATTCTATGTATCAAACCATCCAAACTAACAAAGCCCCAAAAAGAGGTTCCGCAAAACCATCTAACATATTCATCTTTTCTGTCAGTATATGCAACATTCCCCATCCACACTAACTCACGTCTGTAATGAAGGTTGGGAGGTACATTTTCTCAATGCATCTTAAGGGACACAACTGACCATGATAATTATGTGACATTCCATTTTCATTGCATTTCCATTTATATCATAACTAGGTGTCACAGGGGATAGAGTACCAGGCTTGGAGTCAGGAAGACTTAACTTCTTGTGTTCAAATCCAGGCTCACATGCTTACTAACTGTGTGACCCTGGGCAAGTCGCTTACCTCTGTTTGCCTCAGTTTCCACATCTATAAAATGAACCAGAAAAGGAAATGGAACACCATTCCAGTATCCTTACAAAGAGTCAAACAAAACTGAAAAAAATGACTCAACAAAAGTCATTTTATGGACTGTTTTATTTCCTCTGCTTAATTCACTTTGCATCCACTGCTGCATCTTTGCATGTCATCATCTCAATTTAGAGAACCTTTTGTAGGCTTGCAACTTGGAATAAGTTCAAGGGCTTTCTTTATTTAGATTTTCCTATACAGAAATTCGAGAGCATAAAGGAACAAGGGCTGGGACAATGTGGAAATCTTGTGAACTAGAATTCAAAGTGAAGACTTTTTCTTTATAATATTTCAACTCCATTCAATCCCATAGAACTAAACATGCATGCCCTTCAAAGAAAGGGAGAATAGGAGCCTGCTAAAACAACCCATATTTAAGAGTTTCAGACTCTTCTGAATAAGTTATATCTAAAGAAAGCATTAAGTGGGGCAGCTAGGTGGTACAGTGAATAGAGTACCAGGCCTCAAGTCAGGAGGACCTGAGTTCAAATCCAGCCTCAGACATGTGACACACTTACTAGCTGTGTGACCTTGGACAAGTCACTCAACCCCAATTGCCCTGCCTTCCCCCCCAAAAAAAACAAAAAAAAAATTAAAAAAACAAGAAAGCATTAATAATCTCAATTAAAACCTGTTTCCTGACCTTGGCCATCCAATTTTAAATCTGAATGTTTGACTAGTTTGCACAATGTTTTGAAAATATCGGAAATCATCGTTTTCAAAACATAATATTCTGACACATTGTAAGATCTAGCACTAGAAGGGACCTCAGAGATCATCTACTCCTATCACCTCATTTTATAGCTGAGGAAAAGAAGACCTAGAGGAGTAAAATGACCTGATGAAAATTACAGATTGGGGCAGCTAGGTGGTGCAATGAATAGAGCACCAGCCCTGGAGTCAGGAGGTTCTGAGTTCAAATTTGACCTCAAGAAACTTAACATGTAATAGGTGTGTGACCTTGGGTAAGTCACTTAATCCCAATTACCTTGCCTTCCCCCCTCCAAAAAGAAAAAAAAATCCCAGATAGTCATTAGAAAAGCACAACTGGACCCCTTGTTACCTGACTTCATATCTAGCATGTGTTTGAGTATGCCATGCTGCCTGGTGAGGGCACTGTAATGTTCTCCAAACTTTTGATCACACATTTCTATCAGAAGAAAATTTTCAAGCATTCCTCCACAATATACCATGCCTATCTCTAAAGTATATACCTGTATAGCTATATTAAGGGGAAGGTAGGTGGTACAATGGATAGAGCTTGGGGGCTTGAGTCAGGAAGACTCATCCTCTTGGGTTCAAATCTGGCCTCTCAGACACTTACATAGCAATTTGACCCTGGGTAAGTCACTTATCCCTGTTGCCTCAATTTCCTCATCTATAAATGAGCTGGAGAAGGAAATGGCAAGTCACTCCAGTATCTCTGAGAAGATAATGGCAAACTATTCCAGTATCTCTGGCAGGAAAACCCTAAATGGGGTCTTGAAGAGTTGGGCATGTCTGAATATGACTGAAAAAACAAAAAGAATAATAATATTAAGAAGAATTTATATTATAAAACATAAATATTTATTTTTAAGGGCAGGGGAGGAAAGACGGAATAATGAGATTTTAGAGGGTTTGTTTTTTTTAATAATGGATTGAACATGGGCAGATCTGATCTATAGGAAAATCACTATGGCAGTTTCATGGATGATAGGAGAAAAGAGAGGATTGTGGCAGGAAAAGAAATTAGGGGGCTGTTGAAATGATCTAAGCAACAAGTGATAAAGCATGAATTAGGATAGTGAGTGAGCAAACAGAGAAAGAAAGAAGAGGTATTGTAGAGATAGAAACAGCAGTCTTTGGCAACTGTCTTAATATGTAGGTTTAGAGAGGTGGAGGATATGTATTAAAAAGGACACTGAAATGAAGAACCTAGATGATGGGATGGATGGTGGTACCCTTGAGAGTATTATAGAAGTTCAAAAGAAAGGTAAAGAGAATGTAATTTTATCTGAGGCACAGCTTGCAAACTAACCATTTCTCTCTTTCCTTTGAGAGTCATTCTCTCTCACCAAAATAAGAAAAACCAGGTCATGATCTTTTTTTCCCTGATCCTGTGGCCTTGAGGCCAATGAACCAAGGATTCAGTCAAAGGGTCACACTTGAGGACACAAAGGGCCACATACGGCCGGGAGGCCATAGGTTCCCCACCCCTGTGTGAGGAGCCCAACACTCATAGCAGCCACAAGTGGTGGGGCAGAGCCATACTGCAAGAGGTATGGAGAATTTTACCTGCACTGTTGCTAGGGGTACCTAAATTGAGTTTATGATATAATCTTCCTGAGAGATTCATGCACCACATAGCCATGGAAGAGCAGAATTGTTAGAATGAACAAGTGTTAAAACAAAATGGGGAAAGGATATGATGTAGTTTTGATGGAGAAATGTTCATGATTGATTTTATGGGGAGGAGATGTGACCCATGTTTTCATTCTCTAACTGGTTGATCAGTTAAACTCTCACATTTTTTCTCCTATAGTTAATATCTGGAAGCTTGAGAGCAAGGATTTGTCTCAAATTTTCTATTTGTACCCACAGTGCTTAGCATAGCTTTTCAGACAAACTAAGCACTCAATGTGTTATTTTCATTCAGTCATCACACTCCCTTGGGATAAATAGCCCCACTCTGGAAACCTCTGATATAGTGGGAAGGGAACTGACCAAGAAGACATGGGTTCTGGTCCTGCCTCTTATGTAGCGTAACTGTATAATCCCTGACAACTCATTTAATCTTTTAGTGTCTTCAGGCTACTCTCTCTGACTAGACATTGTAGTAAAGCTTCTAGTTTGCATTGATAGAAGTTTTTTACCCCAAGATGGTTATAACAAAGAAATCACAGGATCAGCAAATGTATAATATACATATATATATATGTAAATAGAATTACGTGTACACATATGTATATGCATATGAACTTATATTGCATTATCTGAAGATGTTCTACTCTAACCCCCAAAAGACACCAGTTTTACCTTCTTGTGTTTTCCTTAATCTGATGATAAAATGATTTGTCATTATATGCATGCATGCATACATACAATGTATACATCAGTTAACATTGGGAAGAACCAGAAGAGAGTATACAAGGTGACAGAGGAAATTTTTTTCCAGGATATTAATAAACAAAGTCCGTAATCCATTTGTGGATAATTAGGAGTTGACTCATTTCTTGCTTGTATGTGCTACCCTACTGCATTAAAAAAAAAAGTTTTATTAATGACTTTTTTTTTAGTTATTCTAGTTATTTCCAGATGCAACTATACTATTATATACCCCTCTCCAACTACACCAAATTAATTTTCATTTGTAATAAATGAAAATAGTTAAAAATCATCTATCAATGTGACTATGCCTGGCAGCACATAAAAAAACTCTACACTACAATCTCCCACTTATCTACTAAAAAGAGGGAGATGATCCCTCATTTCTTCTCCAGGGCTAGAACCTCTTTTCCCTTTCATTTTCCTGTCATTTTCATTTATGTTTTTACAATTATTATGTATTTTGTTTTCCTGGTTCTCCTTATTTTACTCTGCATCAGGCCATAGAAGTCTTTGAATGTTTCTCTAAATTCCTTGTGTTTATCATTACTTATGGTACAATAAAATTCTATTATGCTCATATACAACAATGTATTTCACAAACAATAGATTCCCATTTTGTTTTCCTCAGAAAGACATTACATCTTCCATCTACCTCAGGGAAGCCGGAGAAGGATAGTAATGGTAGAATAGCAGGTTCCTTTTTTCTCGTGTGAAAGAGGGTTAAAGAGTGAGCCTAATGGAAGTCAGTTTGTGAGTTCCCCCACTGACTTATTCTCATCAAACCTTACCTCATCTTCATGGTGATGGAACATTTGCTCACTGTTAGTTTAGGGTTGAATGGTCAGTCTGTAGTGGCTGATTACATTGTTTTATATCTAGTGACTACTCTGTAGTTAATAAAGCATGTTTGGTTCCGTTGTGATTAAAGGCACTATAAAAATGTAATATACTATTAAATTCAAAACCCTATGTTAATGCAGTGTCAAAGTTGAGAAATTAAGTACTTAGAAGTCACAAAACAGCAGTAGTAAAAGCTCTGTAGCAAAATTAACTTGGCCTTTTGCACATAGCACATATTTTATGCTGTGCAGTCTTTAAAAAAGGGGAGAATGCTGTATATTAAGATCCACCCTTAAGGAAAGGAAGATTAGTGAGTATCATGTTTAAATGTATACCTGTGCAAATGCACATAACATAACCACATTAATATCATTGGAATAAATATGCTGATATGCTTAAATCCTCAGTTTTAATGGGATATGATCCTACCCTTCACTTTCTTCTTTTAGAAAAAAAAAAGATAATTGACTAAATGAAAAGAAACTCATAAAGAGGAATTAAATGAAACAGAAAACCTTTGAGTCCATCTAGGAGATGCAAAAAGACAACTTTTTTGGTTTTTGTTTTGTTTTCCCAAAGCAGCTAATATGAGTCCAAAAGTCATTTTGTTGACCATTATAAGTCCTGTAACCATCTTTAATTAATAGGCTTTTGCATGAATACATAGTTGAGAGTAGTGGTTCCTTGCCCTGGATTACAAACCCCAGGGTGTCTCCTGTAATCTTAACAAATGGTGTGAAATCCTCAATAAAACCTCAAAATAAAACTTGTTTTAATTTACTTTTCAAAGTGCAGTGCTCTTCTTAATTATTTTTTCTCAAAAAAATGAAACAGCTCATCTCATTGAGTGTAAGACGTTATTAGCAGGTTATTCTTGCATGGAAACAAACAGTTAAATGCTCTTTCAGTGTTACAGACTATAGGCTGATTTACTCCTCATTATAAACCTTGAAAAAAAGAATGCAGTGGGCTTTAGGAGGTCATGTCCTCAGGTTTTCTGCCCTCTCTTTTTGCTCAGCTTTTCACTTCTTTTAAAGCAAGGCTAGGTCAGCAGCTAAGTAGCCGACACCACAGAATGGTAAACCACTGTAATTTCTGTGCTTTGAGGCAGGAAAGAAGGAGAAAGTGTGAGAGCATGATAGTTCTAGGTCCCAAATCTACTAGCTTGTGATTGATTGATTTGAATATGTAAGGCTTTTAAAGAGAGCTGTTACTAAGGTAGATAATCAAGACTTTGCCCCAGGAATCAGAAATTTAGAAATCATAGCAGACTAAAATGATGTTTTTTTTTAAATTGTGTATTATTTTTACATTGATATATTTATATTCTGACAGCATTACTTCAGTAGAAACGCCTGGACTTAGCACCTAGTTAGCGAGAGTAATTATTTAAAATGGGAAACTAGCTTCTTATCCCAGGTGGCCCTAGTCCAGAGGACCTATTCCCTTACCCATCCCTGACCTACTTCCCCGATTCCAGGTGGTATCTCCCCATGTAGTCCTATAGTCTCTGCCTTCACTCCTCCCCTTTGGTGGTCAGGGCTGAGGTTTGGCTCCCTTCCTGGGCTGGGGCTGAGGGGGCCAGGCATCCCAGAGTCAGCTACCTGATGTGGCCAATTCTATGGTCCATTCCCATAACAGAAGTGATGCTGCTGACTTGCTGCCTCCCCTCCCATTCAACTGAGTCTATCTTAATTATTTATAAAATAAATTTTAAAAAAAGTTACAAAGTTTATATGAGGATGTTTTATGTGTTACTTATCCCAGGTCAATAGCATGTTGTTTTCCATGAACATATTTCTTACTGCTTTGTCCCAGAGCCGCAGTTTATAACTATTACTTTTCATTTATACATGGATGAAATGAGTTAGCGCATAGGTAAAAATATCCCTTTATTTTCTCTGAAAAAAACAAACAAACTATAGTTACATATTTAACAAGCTGCATGCTGTTCTCAGGCATCTGTTGGCTGATCCCTACACTAGACAATAGTTAAGGTTTCTTCCAGCACTTAAAAACAAGCATAATGCAAATGATGTGTCTACTGTTACAACCATCTCCTTTTCATTATTGGACATATCTTTTGCATCATGATGCTTAAGTGGTCCCATTGACTCCATCTTGCCATTATACTTAGATCTCTCAAACATTACCCCAGCTGGGCCAAGAGGCAATCACTACCCACATCCATCAATCACGTATCAGCTTAGGGGTTCTGTTGCACAGATGTTTGTATGAAAAACGTGGCTGTGTCCTACTTTTGTCAGCAAATGATTCGAGGCTTTTAGGGGCCCTCCAGAGGGCTACTGAAGAATTTCTGATGAGATTAGAATGCAGCTTGTTTAGGAAATTTCCTATATCCTTTCACTTTGCTAAAATCATAGCATTTTGGATAAGGTAAACTCTTTGCCCATATATATTTTTGAAATGCCTTGTATCCCAGGGGATCCTGAAATATTGAATTAGTGATTACTATACAGCCCATATCCTGTTCTTGGAACTCTTCATCCACTGTTAGAATGTAGCCACTGGAATGGAAGACACTTACCTGTTCAGTGGTTGTGATCACCTTACATAAAGCTTTAGGACTAGCAGCCATGGTGGTTTTGGCCACCAGCATAACAAGGTGCACATTCACAATAGAAAAAAAAGATTCTTATATGGTTATATTTATCTTCTAACACTCCTTGCTGCATATCTGAAAGGATGAATAATTAAAGCAAATACTCTTACAATTGCTAGCCTACCACCCTTCATTGTGGAAGTTTGTGAGTGATAGGTATCAAAATGTCTGGATTGCACTTGACCAGGAATCAGATAGTCAGCAAACAAGACACAGTCATTCATAGTTTGGTCGTCTATGCCCAGTGGAGTATGGTTAAATGAGGCCTCTGAGTAACACTTCATCTACTACTGAGGCGATGAATGCGATTGCTGCCAGAAGGAAGGTTCTCCAACAGGGGATGATTAAGTTAACTTTTGAAAGAAAAAAAAAGTAACATATGCATATGTGTGTATAGATATAGATATATGCATAGATATGTATATGTGTGTATGTATAAAACCCTTATGATCTATGTTATAGCACCTCTTGCAAAGTCTTAACTGGTGTGGACTACTAGGGCTTTCAAGGCACCAGATTTAGAGAACAACACAAACACTTGATCCTTCATCAGAACTTAGTACCTAGTTAGGAAGAATAATGTATTACAATAAAAACTATCAGAAAGAAGGCTGGATTGAATTATTCCCTCCACATTGTATCTCCCTTCCACATCCTGAAGTAGCCTTGTAACACTTTGGTAACTTGGTGGCCCAGTCGATAGAGCACCAGGCCTAGAGTCAGTAATACCTGAGTTCAAACATGACCTCAGATATTTACTAGTTGTGGGACCCAGGACGAGTCACTTAACCTCTGTTTGCCTCCATTTACCTCATTGTGTTTGTATGAAAATTAAATGAGATAATATTTGTAGAGCCTTAGCACATTGCCTGGAACATAGTTGGACACACACACATACACATACTCACACACACACACACACACACACACACACACACACACATATGTGTGTGTGTATTTTAAATCTGATAGCTAGATAGATAGATAGATCTGCTTATTCCCAACCTACCTGTCATAGTCTATATAATCCACCCAAATCTTTGGAATTTACTTTGATGTAATTTGCAAAACTTGAATGAAATAAAAAATTCATAGTTCTGAGTCTCCCTTCATTCCACAGTAGTATATATGCCTTCCTTGGCTACTTTAGTCAGAAATGATTTTTCTTCCCTTCAAGTTTATGTTGAATTTCTTATACCATATTTATAACTTATAAATGTTATATCCTATTTTTCACTATAGTTACTGAATATTGTACAGTAGTGAATGTATATTTGCATATGTGCCATATCCTTTCCTCTAGGCTAAACATTCTCCTCTGAGTACTGTCATGTCATTTTCCCTAGCACCAATAATAAGTTCTATTTTGATTAAGGGTTTAATAATATCACTCAAACCAAAGAGTAAATGACTGATGATGCTTAATTTAGAACTTTTCCCAGGAGTGTTTGTTGCCTGTTTAAAAAAACAAAAATTTTAGTTCATATTTATATAGGCTTTACACACACTTTCTCATTTGATCCTTTTAAGAGTCATGTGAGTTAGGTCCTGTTAGTATCTCCATTGTACACATAAGGAAACTACAGGTGACTTGTCAAGAGTCTCATAACTAGTATCTGGGGTGGTCAAGGCCTGGTGAATTCAGGTCTTCTTGAGTTCAGTTACAGGATTCTGTTCTGCCATACTCATGCTCCCCATATTACTTAGGTCAATAAAAAATAAACTCTAATTGAATAATTTTAGCAACCAACAAGTCAGATAGGGTAGGTATTCTTTGAGAGAGAGAGACAGACAGACAGAGACAGAGAGAGACAGAGTGAGAGGGACAGGGAGAGGGAGAGAGAGAGACAGAGAGAGAGAGAATTTTTCTATGGGCCTTTTAAATCCTTAAGTCATTTCTTCTTTTATTTACAAATAATGCTAGCATTTGCCAGAGGTATTCCTACAACATGTAATACTGGTCACAGATCTGGGTTAATGAACAATAATTTCAGAAAATTTTACATCTGGATTAGATCTGGAGGGATCTGATTTTCAGTGTGCATTCTGCTTCATCAAACCATAATTAAAATCATAATATCTTAATCAGACCATAGCTAAGACAACTGAAATGAGGCTATTTCCTGGGCTACCAACATTTAGGAGCAGATGGTCTTCCTTCCCAAAAGAATGTACTTCCTCTGTACAGCAGTTGATGTCCCTGTGCTTGCCATGCAGTCCTCTACCAACCAAGGATACCATTGTGCCCCACCCCTTGGCTGATCTCATTGCAATTTTTGGGAAAGGTATGCCTCCAGAGAGGAATGTCACCACAAGGGGCCCATTGCTAGGATCTACTATTCCCCTTAACCTCATAGGGATGAGAACCACACTGCTTCCTTCCTAGGCATGACTACAGACAAAATCAAACTCTTCATTGTTCCATGGACACTTCAATTTTTTGCGTGCCAGATTAAAATATTAATAGCATTCCTGATTATGTCTTTGTCTTCCACATATTCCTTTCATGGAGTGGTGCCCCATTTGTATGCCCAATAGAATTAAATTTATAATCCTAATATTATAAGAGAAAAATGCAGTCCCAATAAACTTCAGCTACCAACTGTTTTTGATAGATTCATTTTGAATTAAATGCCATTTGACAATATTTACACGTGGTCATGCCAATAAGAAATATTACAAAGAGCTAACAGATATAAACAAATAAAAAACATAGTTGATACTTGCAGTTCTAATATGTGAATCTATATTTCCTACAAAGCATTGATGCTTGACAAAGAGATAGCTCTGAGCTCATGGTCAGTGTGTCATCTATCAATCACACAGACAACAGAAGAGGGATAGGAGAGCTTTGTGGAATCACAGGATTGTCAGTACATCTGATATTTACTGGTTCTCAAAACTACAAGCATACAATAATCTTTTGCATTCAGTTGTTTGCATTGTATTTTCTAAGTAGACTATGAATTTTAACTCCTTTTTCCTTGCTTTTGTTTTGCTAAGGAGAAGAGTCCTTCATTATCTTGTGAACAGTTTTATATATATATGTCTTTTTGGAGGGGGGAAGGCAGGGCAATTGAGGTTAAAGTGACTTGCCCAAGGTCATATGGCTAGCAAGCATTAAGTGTCTTAGATTTGAACTCAGGTCCTCCTGACTCCAAGGCCCGTGCTCTATTCACTGTGCCTCCTAGCCGCCCCTGAACAATTACACATTTAGATCTCATAGAGTCTATAAACTTCATTGACTAGAGGAAAAAAAATCTGAATGCCCTTTCTCCTAAAGTGGTTAGAAAAACATCCCTAAAGGGGCTAGGAAATTAGCCTTATAAAAGTTAAAAGATTGGGTTAGACTGTCTTTAAGTAGACCCACAATTTCCCAAGACCAGGATTCCTGCTTCTGATAGTGGTATCAGTAGTTCTTTTGAGAGGGGATGGTTACTTTCCAAGACACCAAATTAAATACATATATATATACATGCAAACATGTACATACACATATGCGTAAAAACAGAATCAATTGGTAAAAATATATTTAGCCTTCAAAAAAAAAAAGGAAAATCTGCTGTGATTTCATCTTTGTTAGGATGGGGGAACTCCCTCTATGGATGCAGGGTGACACCTTTTCTGTTACTTTTTTTAAGTCTTAGAGATTGAGTGATGAAGTGGCTTGATGAGAGGGGGCAGAGCCAGTATGACACAGAAGCTGAACAGAGAAGCCGGTCTTCCTGGCTCTGGGCACATTTTCCAACTCCGAGGCCCCATGATTCTGTTTACTCCTACTTGCCCTATTCCCTTGCTTGACACTGTGGTCATTTTTCAGAATTCTTTGACATCCTGGTATTAGGCACTGCTGCATGCAGGAGCTGTATGATTTAGCATAGGTCATTGGCCCCAGGGCCTCTTTAGAGAGGAAAGCATTGCTTATTCAATCTATCTTTTCGGAACTCCCACAATTCAGGAATTTCCACACCTGCTGCTCATTAGCTGCCTAAGTTTATCATGCTCATGATTGCTCCCTGGTGTGAAACAAGCTAGGGCGACTCAAATCTCTGTGGGGTGGCATTAGGAGAAATTAGTCCTCACTATATAAAACTTTTCCCTCAAGTCAAGCTTAGTCTCTTCATGAAGGTGGGAAAGGCATCTTGGGCATCTGTGGGCTATGTGAAAACAAGATAATATCTGTCCTCTTTCCCTTCCTCATTTGCATTAGTCCTTGTTTTTCTTGACTAGCCTTTTTTACAAAGAAAATGTCCTTTAGATGGACAATGCAATGTCACTGACAGCAAAGGGCAAGTTCTGTTAATTGCTACCTTTGTGGCTGTTGTATCCCTTGTTGGGGCAGCATTGTAAAATGGAAGGAGCTGAGACCTCTATGATCTAGGTGTAAATTTTCACTCTGACACCTACTGCTCTGACACTCCTGATGAGTCACCTCATCTCTTTGAGCTTTGGTCTGCATAGTTATAAAATGGGAATAGTAATTGTAAGAAGAAAATGGCAAATCACTCCAGTGTCTTTGACAGGAAAATCCCAAACGGGGTCACAAAGAGTCAGGCATGATTGACACAACTCAACAGCAAGAGTACTATTTGTACTATCTACCTCACAGGGTCTTGGAAGCAAAAGGTTTTATGAACCTTATCTGTCTGTCTCTCTCTCTCTCTCTCTCTCTCTCTCTCTCTGTCTCTGTCTCTCTTTCTCTCTCTTTCTCTCTGTCTCTCTCTGTCTCTGTCTGTCTCTGTCTCTCTGTCTCTGTCTCTGTCTCTGTCTCTCTCTGTCTCTCTGTCTCTCTGTCTCTGTCTCTCTCTCTCCTTCAAATCTGTTTCATGCTACTGATTCAAATCTTACCCATCCTTCCATATTAAGTCCATGGAACTTTACCTGGCAGTTCTGGATCACACTGAACTCTTTCCCTTTCCTAGAAATAACTTGGTGTGGTGAATAGATTGTTAATCTTGGATTTTAAAGACCCCCATTGGAATTCTGCCTCTCAGACTCTTACTGGCTGTGTGATCTTGGGCAAGTCACCTAATGTGTTTGGATTAATTTCCTCATCTTTCAAATGATGGCACTGGCTTCACCCACCTCTAAGATCCTTGATGCCTCTATATCTATGATCTTTTCTGAATTCCCAGTAAAACCGTCAGTCAGTCTGCAAGAACTTAATAAGTGCTTCCTATGTGACAGGTATGGTACAAAGCATTAAGAAAGATGCCTCTCTTCCCCCCACCCCCCACCAAAAAAGCTTCCCTCAAAGAGTTCACTGTCTAATGAAGAAAGGGGCGGAATGGGGTGGGGGTGGGGACCTAGGTGAGCAGCTGTGTACAACAATATATATCCTGGATAAATTTGGAGTATCTCAGGGTGAAGGCACTAAGATTAAGGAGGAGTTGATCCCACACAGTTTACCAATTAATCAAAACCTTTCTTGCTTTGCTCATGTGCCTTCTTTTTGTTTCCCTGACTAGCCTCTTTCCCCACCAAAGAGTATTGTACACAGAACAGGTACTGTCCTTTGAGAGAGCATCAAGGACTAATGAGATAAGCTCTGAAAGTGCTTTGAACTGAAAAGAGCTGTTACATAAGACCAATGATCATGTAATTTCATAATAGCATTTACGGAGCCACATAGCATTTGAACTGGAGCTAAAATGTGAGGGGCCGAAAAGGGTCGTGAAAATGATGCCAAACAAATAAGTTTCTACCACGCCCAGACACTTAGAGGTGATTCCTAGTTGTTGCTTCATTGGTAGACATCTCTGCCACCTATCTTTTAGATTGTGAGCCATTCTCCAAGGTCTCTGCTTTTCTTTCTTTCTACTTATAAGACTAGACAGTGAACATTTATAGTGTTCTATTAGCTATGAATTTCCAAAGAAGCAGTGTGGCTATCATTAGTGCTTAGAAAGTCAACCCCAGGGTGACTAGGTAGCATAGTGAATAGAGCATCTTCCCTGGAGTCAGGAGGATGTGAGTTCAAATTTGAGCTCAGACACTTGACACTTACCAGCTGTGTGACTTTGGGCAGGTCATTTAACCCCAAATGCCTTGTGCTCCCCTCTCAAAAAAAAAAAAAGAAAAAAAGAAAAAGAAAATCAACCCTGAAGTCCAGAGGCCTTGTATTCAAATCCTGCCTCTGACACATACTAACAGTGATTCTCTCAGTGCCCCAGGCCATATGATATGGATGTATACTTGCTATTGAGGATTAAAACTCACCAAAACACAACACAGAGCTTATATAAGGTCAGAGTATACCTCACACAGACAACAGATAGTGGGTGGGGTAATTTTTGTGGAATAGCAAGACTAGATATGCCGGATACCATTTACTTGTTCTCTTAAACTATGAATTTCAGAAAAGGTGCTGATTTGAATGAATAAAAGGAGATTTCTCATCAGGTGTTCTCTAAACCAGTGAAATGTCAGGGCCAGTTCAAAAACTCAAAGTGACATTGCATTACCCTGGCACTGTGTTTTATCCATCAGTTGGTGCAGACACAGCATGTTACAGAATCAGAGGATGTAGTTTACAAAGTCACAGACAAGGGGTTTGTCTCTGAGACAGACAGAAGTTGCTCACTTCATCCAGGAAACACAAAGAATCATTTACATGAGATGCTATGGGCAATGATTTGGGAGGTACAAACAGGCTACTTCTGCATCCTCAATCATCTCCCCTTCCTTTTATCCACATTTCTGAAAATTCCCAATGTTAGTGACTCTGGGTTAAAGCAGAAGAGTTAACACAAAGGTTACTTAGGAGGGCATACAATAGCCCCAAAAATAGCCATTAACCCATTAGCATGGATTTATTTGACCAATACACAACTAGCAAGTATCAGGAGAAGGAATCCTTATAGAATGAGTGAACTAGGGTTTTGTATAGGAAATTCCATAATGCTGTGTGAGTAGGCAGGAGAGAGACACCACAGTGAAGGACATCAAAAGCAAATCACATACTTTGCATTTTTCCCCATTGCCTGGGGCTAGACCTATCATCAGTCAGAAGACCTGGATTCTATCTCCCAGTTGGGGGAAAAAAAAGTAACCAAAAATAACACATAGATAAGAGGAGGATAAATTAAGTATTAATTTGTCCTTTGCAGAAAAAAGAGATTTCTTAATAAGGCTATCAACCTATATACAGTATACCCTGGTGTAACTTGCGACTAATGTTTGATTATAATGAAACTATAATACTCTACATTTGAACATCTTCTTATGATAAAACTACCATTTCTATAGTGCTTTCACCATTTCTAACAATGACAATAACACCTGTGAGGTAGATTGAACCGTGGCTATTACCCTCTGCCTGAGTGACTTACTTGCAATGATCTAGCCAATAAGAGGAAGAGGGGGAGTTGAACCCCGTCAATCTCCCTTAAATTCCTTACACTGGAAGACTAGTGTCCTTGCCATTCCATTGACTCCCTCTCTTCTAGTTTTCCTTTTCAGTTATTTTTTAAAATTCATCAACATCCATAAACATAATCATTTCCATATTCAAGGAACAGAAAAAAGATGATAGCATGTGAAAATGTGCATCCCTCTTATACAGTTTTCAATATTCAAATATTCCTTCTCTCATTTTTCCCTCTCCACATATATATATATACACACATACACATGTATACTCGCATGTATATGCATACATACATATATATTTATATGTTTGTGTGTGCACGTACACATACATACATATATGTGAATATATTTAAAGATGACTTTATTCTCTTTGTAACCTGGGGTGGACAAATAATAGTCTGATATAGTTTAAATAGTACTGATGGAGAGACCAGAGACCTTGATTCTAGCCCAGGCTTCTCCATTTCATAAATTACCTTGAGCCAGTCTTTTTACTTTACTGCAGTTTCATTCAGTGGTATATAACATGAAGGATAAACCTAAAGGACCTCTAGGATCCCTTGCTATTAAAAAAAAAATCTAAAGTAGGATTGTAGTCCTTTTACAAATGAGGAAACTATAGTTTAGTGTAGTTAAGGGGCACACCCAAAGTCACACAGCTTGTCATTAGAGAAGGAGAGATAATTAAAGCCAGATCTATTGATTCCCACTGTAATGTTTCAGCTCCATAAAGATACCAGCTGCATAAACGTAATTAGCTTACTTTATACACTTAGCAAAAGCTGACAGGAAAAAAAAATCCAAAGCCAGATTTTCAACATTGGAGTTTAAATTAGCTGCTTCCATAAGATTTGTGTTTAAATGCCATTGTGAACCCAAATACAGTTTCAATGGTCACAGAGTTCTTCAAGTAACCCACCATGTGAGATGGAAACAAAATTTGCTGAGTCCAACACACATGGAAAAGCCCTAGACAAATATGAAAATACAGTAAAACTTGAAGCAACAAAGATACCCCTGTCCTATGATGCAGTAGAAAACAAGACCTGAATTCAAAACCCTGCTCTGTTATTTAATAGATTGTGACCTAGACAAGTAATATAACCTCTCTGGGCTCTATGTTCCCATTTGAAAAAATAAGAGAATTGGAATAGCTGACCCCTGAGTCTACTTCTGGTTCTATGATCCCGTAAAGGATCTATCTAGGCCTCTGGGGGAACCAGCATTCTAGGTAATTCCAGAAATCAGCCAATGTGACAAATTAGGACTTGACTGATTATTTTGCTTATTTTCTGGACTTAAGAAAATGTTGGAGAAGATGTTAATAACGTAAATTTAAGTTAAAAGTATGACCTGCATATATTTGTGCGTGTATATATTTCCCAAAAGCCTCTTGTCAAACATTTCGCAGCACAATAGTGTTGTAACACTTTATAAAACCTAAAGGATGACAGAAACAGGAGCCAATTCAAATCAACTAAGTTTTTACTATGATCCAAGCGCCGTGCTAAGGACTGGAAATCCAAACGCAAATTTCAAAGAAGTCCCTGGCCTCAAGGAGCTGACAATCCTTTGTTTTTCTTTTTCTTTTTTTCTCTTCATAGTATTTTTCCCAATTACATGCGAAGATAGTTCGACATTCATTTCTGTAAGAGTTTTAGACCATTTTTTTTCCCTTTCCTCCCTCCCTTCACCAAGATGGCAAGCCACCTGATATAGGCTGTATGTGTACAATCACAGTAAACATATTGAAATATGTCATCTTATGAAAGAAGAATCCAACAGAAGGGGAAAACCACAAGAAAGGAAAAACAAACCAACAACAGTAGAAAATAGTTTGCTTCGATATGCATTCACACTCTAGTTCTTTCTCTGGAAGCGCGTACCATTTTTCATCACAAGTCTTTTGTAAAATGAGCTGATAGTCTAATAAAGAAAGGCAACACCTAAAAGGTGAGGTGAAAGGGAGTGTGTGAAGAAATTAAGATATTTGTCACAAACGTATCCTAGAGAAACTCCAGGGGAATCAGAAGTGTACATTTGAGAGGAATAAAGGCATGGCTGGCCTGGGTCTAATCCTTAAAACGGAGGTTCTGGGAGGATCTAGTTAATCAGAAGGAGACCAAATGTTAATGTATAATTCCAGTGTGTGAAGTCCAGTCTATAAATGTTTATCAAGTACTTAATGTATGCCCATCGCTGTGATACAAAAAGAGTCCAAAAACAAACAAACAAACAAAAAAACAAACAACAAACCAGGCCCTGCCCTCAGAAAGCTCACAATCTAATGCACAAATCAAAATCACAACCTAAAGGCAACAAGCAAACATATACAAACAAGTGATATACAGGACAAATAGGAGATAATAAATAAAGGAAAAAGTGAAATTGAGGGGGATTGTCAGAAGCTTCTAGTTTGAAGAGGTTTCTGGGACATCACAGAGAAAGACTGAGAGAGTCAGGAATACGGCCTGAAGAGGAAAATCTTTCTTACTTTTATTAGTGGTACATGATTGCAAGGAACAAGGGTGATTAGAATGGGCCATGGCTTAGATTGATTTTTATTAAACTCTTCTTTCCCCTTTCATTTGAGCTGTGCATTACAAATTGAATGAAAATCTGATATGGAGATTTTATTGAATGTAGTGCTCTGTTTCTTAATCCAAAGTCAAAATGTCTTCTTAATTTGTTCAGTGACAGGCTATGATGTCATAAATAGAGGTGAAGCAGATTAAATAATAAGTATCCTTGGCTCAAGGATTGCTCATTATTTATGTTCAGCCACCAGCCTTTTGTATAGAAGAAAAAGGCAGCTGTCCAAGAAGGCAGGTATAAAACCTGATTGATGCTTCATAAGTGGCTCTCAAAAAGTTGACTGAGCATGAAATTTCATCGTTAAAGTTTATGCCTTAAGTGAGTGGGAAAAACAGTAAAGGCAGAAAAAGAAAAAAAAAGATGAAATCAATCAGAAGAGATGACAAATTTATTACTGGTCACATGAGGGATGATGTCCCACAGAGATGGCTAAGATTTTGAAAAAGACACTTAAAATCTAGTGGTTGATAGTGCCTCATCATGTCTTCTGTTGACAGTGTTGAAGTCTGGAAGATTTTCTGCTCAATGCAGGAGGGAATTTGAGTATTTGAAGATGTACCTTGCCAATCAGTACCTGAGACAGGGAGCTGTCCAGGTCCGGTGCTGAAGCAGAAGGGAAAATTTCATTAAGCACTGAACTGGTCATCCTACAGCTCCTTCTCTGTGCAAATATTAATAACAACAATGTTGGCTTTAAATAAAAAGAGCTTGAAGTAGAAATGAATTTGATTATTATTTTTTTTTTTTTAGAATTTGATTATTGTAACCAAATTTGGGCAGCAAGGTGGCACAAAGGAGAGAGTGCTAGGAGAGTACATGTAGTCAGGAAGACTCACCTTTCTTAGTTCAAATATGACCTTAGACATCTAATTAGCTGTGTGACTTTGGCCAAGTCACTTAACACTGTTTGCCTCAGTTTCTTCATCTGCAAAATGATCAGGAGAAGGAAATGGTAAACTATTCCCATATCTTTGCCAAGAAAGCCCCAGAGAGGGAAATACATACATACATATACATAGACAGGTAGGTGTATGTATATATACACATATGTATGTATATATATATACACATATATATATATATGTGTGTGTGTGTGTGTATTCCAAGGCATGTGTATATATGTACATATATGTGTGTATATATAATCGTTTAAGTGCTTAATTTATAGTATGAACCCTGGGTTATAGAGAATAACATTCTGGGCTGGACATTAGGAAGACTGGCTGCTTCTGACACTTGTGAACTATGGGAAACTGGGCGAATCACTTAACTTCTTTGTTTTTCCTAGGATACAGATATTAAGTCATAGGATCACAGATTTAGGGGTAGAAGAGACCAATGAAGATAGATCAACTCTAACTCCATAATTTTACGTATGAGGAAACTGAGATCCAGGGAGATTAAATGCCGGTGACCCCAAGAGCCATAGGTAGTATCAGAGGTGGGATTTGAACCCAAGTCCTCTTATTCCAAATACATTACTCCTTCCAGAGTATGATGATGGCCAAGAGGTTGGTAGAGAGAGTTTCTACATTTTGAGTTGATAGAAACCTTTTAGGTGCTCCCATGCTTTACTATTCTAAAAGTTACTAGTTATATAATTGTGATTTTATTTTCTCATGAGTAGGAGGGGATTACATGTATGAAAGAAGCTAACTACACGGAGTGAAGAAGAGGGACTAAATTAACATTAGTGTTTATAAAGCTAAAGCCTGAGAACAGAATATGAGGAAACAATTAATATAACAGGGTCAACCAAACTTACTATTTTTAGGAGCTCAATACCCTATTTTTCTCTTCATCATCTTGTCTTAGAGGGGATCAAATGCTCCTAAATATTTTCATATATATATATATGTATCTCTTTATCTATCTGTCTGTCTGTCTATGTATGTATGTATCTATCTTTATCTAATCTATATCTATATCTGTATCTATATCTATATCTATATACAGAGAGAGAAAGAGAGAGAGAGAGAGAGAGAGAGAGAGAGAGAGAGAGAGAATCTGTCCAATTCTCCAACTTGTGCAGAAGAGAAAGAGTTATTATTTGTGGAGGAAAACCCCTTGTGAATTTACAGCCAGAGTTG
>CM053582.1:346644958-346665752 GCA_028627135.1 Pseudochirops cupreus | reverse complement strand
CCCAGTTATTAGCCAAGTTCCACTAATCTTAATCCTTTTTTATTATGGCTTGATAATTCTGGATACTGCCACAGCTGCCACAGATCCACTCTCCTGAAGCTCCAGCTGAGGCGGGCTGCTCTTGTACAGCCACCCCCGGGGTAAAAGCCACCATGTCAGCCTGGGCTGGTTTTGGCTCTCAGAGTTGAAATGGTCGCTTTGAGCTGAGCTGCCTTCAGCAGGAAATATATCTGTGTGTGTTTTAGAGCCCTAGAATTTGTTTAGAGTCATATTTTTTGGGTATTTGATGTGGCTGTGTCAGAGCTGTGATTTCTTGCTGCTCCTATGCCGCCATCTTGGCTTTGCCCCCTAAACTTTTTTTTAAGTTAACATTTCAGTATTATTTAGATGGTTCCATTTAAAATCTTATGCTTTTAATTTTAAGCATTTCAAAGTCTTTATTCAGAAAAAGGGCTCACAGGCTTTACCAGATTCACACAGGGATCCATCACACACGCACACACACACACACACACACACACACACACACACACACACACAGAACCACTGATACAGAATGACAATAGACCCATCTCACTTTTTTTCTTTTTTGTTAATTAATATATTCTAGTTTTCAAGATTCATTCCACAAGATTTTGAGTTCCAAATTTTCTCCCCATCTCTCCACTCCCCCCACCTCAGATAGCATGCATTCTGATTACCCCTTCCCCCAGGCTGCCTTCCCTCCTATCACCCCATCCCCTCCTGTCTCACTTTTCACAAAGTACAAATCCTTTTTTCCTTCAAATTCTGTCCCCAAATTAGCTGCCTGAGATTTTTCTCTCATGCAATGTCTACAATATGCCAAATGGGTTATTGTCAAACATCCATCTTGTTTAGACACTGTCAGAAATGCAGATTCATTTGCAGAAGGATTCCACACATGCCAAACAGATTCAAAGATCCTGTTTGTTTGAAGTGGATCTGCAGACAGGCGAATAAACAGAGAGACAGATAACAATCCATCACTTTCCATAGATCAGGAATTGGGAATATAAAACAACCATCTAATCCCAGATAGCACTAAAAAGCTCAGAGTTGGCTTCGTTCTTTGTAAACAACAACATTCTTATGGCTAAACTTGCTGCCCAGTTGCCATGACAACCTCCTCACTTGCCACTGTGTGGAGACAATTAGACATTAACCTGGGCATTTGGAAAAAGAAACTGCTAAGTTAGAGATTGACTTGTTGATTTCTGTTAAGCTATGTGCACCACAAACTTACCATTATAATTCATTCTGGCTGGAATATAGGATGTGTCCTCCATTCCACATCTTATACACACTAGGGAGAAGTAATAGGGGCAGAGATGAGCCAATTATGCACCAGTGAAACAAAACCTGGTTTGGCCAGTATGTTGGCAACTGTCAAACTTTGAAAAACTGGTGTTTATGAGATTTGCAATACAAATGTGCAGCCTAGTAATTGGCACATCTGTGGAATCTCACTGGAAAACCCCTCTGCTTTGGAAGGCAATGCAAAAATCTGTTTATGTCTATAAACCACTGTCTTTTCATTTATTTAGAGGGGGCAATGGGGAAGGAAGAACTATCTACTTTCATTGCTTTCAATGACTCTCCAAGCATACATTCTTTCCTCCAAACACTCCACATGCAAGTGCTGAATTTTGGACCATCAATGATCATCAGGGTCTAGAATAGAGTATATTATGGCTATTTTCCCTTTTTTTTAAGCACAGAAAGCAGTTAAGAATTACCTACAGCCATGAGTTCCATTTGCCTCTCCTGTGCAGTTGATCGTCTTTAAAGTCAGCTGAACTTAGCAAGAGTCAAATATTTGTCACTGTCCTTTCCCCCAGTGTATCAGATGATATGCACCACATACATTATAAGTAGACAAGAATAAGTGGGGGGGTCATGATTCATGGTGCAAACAGTTAAAATAGAGGTGAAAAAATTGATGAAATAAGTGAATATTGAATTAATTTTGAGGATTGAAAGAGTTAAAATGGTTTTACAGTATGTAGAACTCAGTTCAATCTATAATGAGTGCTTGATGAATGGCTAAATGATTAAAGAAAGGCAACATGATATAATATAAAAGTAAGAGGCCTGCATTTGGGGCCAGGAGACCTGGATTCAAATTCCAGCTTTGTGACCTTGGCAAAATTACCTCATCACCGGGATCCTTGGTTCCTTACTTGGGAATAATAATGCTACTGCTTTCCCTTTATGGAACTAATCGAAGAGTTTTAATATAAATTTGAGCTATTCCTAATTAGTGGTATGAGTGAATGAATGAAATATATGAGGTAATTGTTGCAAAGACTCTGAGGCAGTCAGGATCAGAGCTGAGACAGGAGATTAAAGATTGGTGTGACTGAAGCAGAAAGTGTAGATCAAGAAATAGTAGGATGTCATGGGATCTTAGAATCATAGCTGTCAAGATAAGAGGAACTTCAGAGGCCATCTAGCCTAAATTCATTTTTCAGGTGAGAAAGCTGACATCCAGGAAGGCTTAGGAATGACCTGCCCCAAGTTCACAGTTATAGTCATCACATGAGGCAGGATTTGAACCTAAATCCTGAGAAACCAGAACAAGTAGTTTCTGGCTAATAATATTAATAATAACAACTAGTACAATAATAATAGTTCCCACTTGATAATGTGTCACGGTTTACAAAGCTGTTTTCTTACAACAATTTGGTGAAGAACAAATCAAAATATACTTATTTTATAAATGAAGAAATTATGAATGAGAATTTAAATTTATAGATGATATGAAAATGGAAGTAATAGCTATTATTTTAAATGGAAATTTTTTATCTTGAAAAAAACTCAACGGGCTGTATCTAATTGTATGAACTTTAACAGGGATAGAAATAAAATGCTATACTTGAGAAATAAACTATGTTAGAAAACAGCTCCAGAGTAGAGATGTTTTTCATAATTTCCACAATTAGGGATTTCACTATGATTATTTTTGAGAGGCACCATAGTCTAAAGGAAAAATCTCTGGTCACAGGATCTGAGTTCAAATCCTAGTTCTGCTATTTACATCCTTTTTGGCATGGGGTGAGTCACTTTTCCCTGGGCCTCTGTTTCCTCATCGATAAAATAGAGAGACAAAATTACTAGATGATATATAAAGTTATAATTTTTAAAAAATACTTTTCCATTTTAAATACTAGGATCCTATGCCTTCTAGAAGGTCTAATTGCAGCACAAGACCAACCTGTGACTTATCGAATTATTTTATTTATTCAGATCAACAATCATTAAATAAGCTACCATCCCAGGCAGGAATACAGATTACTCCCATGGGCATATCAGTAAGCAGAGTCATTTTGTACATACAGGCAGAGAAAGTTGAGCAGAGCTGCTGCCTACCCCATTCCTGGATTCACCAGGGCAACCAGACTTTCTTAGCTACCAGATGCCAGAAGGATTTAGCATCCGTTCAAAGTTAGTATAACCCTGGATGGGAAGAGCACCAGAAACCATGAGCCAACCAAAGAAACTGTACAGGATTTTCACCCTACTTCTCATTTATATTTTAGATGTGCCAAATTATGAATTTTATAATAGATAATGTAATTTAAAGATGTTTTCTGTGGGGGCAGGGGTAAAGAACCAATAAAATAGATGGAGTTTCTTTGAAATCTAGTAATATAGAAAGAAATCTGGATTTGGATACAGAAGAACTGATTTGCATGTATGCATTCTTTTAAAAAAATTTGTATGCCTTGTTTAAATTCATTAATGATAAGGAAAGAGTAATGAAATGCATTTTGTAATATGATCAAGGACAGAAGGAAATAAGCAGTTTTCAGGCACCTATTATGTGCCAGGCACTTGCCAAGTTCTTTAGAAATATTATCTCACAACAGCCCCAGGAGGTAGATGAGCATGATACCCATTTTACAATTCAGGAAACTGAGGTAAAGATTTGCCCAGATTCACAGAGCTAGTTATGTGTGTGAGGGCAGATTTGAACTCAAGTCCTTCTAGCTGTCTCTAGGGAAAGGAGAATGTATTTCTGAACTTGAGATCTACATTTCTATTCACTTTATTTTCGGTTTTAACCTAAGAGTTGAAACATTACAATGCTGAAGCAGATATGTGAGTTTTGAAGGGTTTACTGATAAGCATCAATTGTCTACTGATATTCCTAACAGTGATATTGGCTGACACTTCTCTGGATACAAAAATTGAGTGAGATATAGGACTCACCCCTACTTCTGGGAAGAAATGTTAGGGTACAAGCAAAAGACTAGGTTTTCCTTCCTATCCTTCCCTCTGATGACATTTAAGAGAATGTTCCCAGAGACTTGTATTATTCATGGACTATTACTGATTCTCTTTATTGGTGTTGAAAGAGTCCTAACTAGGGGCAGTTGGGTGAGGGTTTGTCTAAGGGTGGTTAAGTTAGAGGTACTGATAAGACCTTTCTGACAGTACCTTCCCAGCTGCTATAAGCAACAAACCCTGGCCTCATCCACCAATGTCCTCACTTACCTTTATTTGTGGGAGCAACACTCTGCTTCTTTCCAGAGAGGATGAGAACTCAAGACTTGGAACTATGGTCTTAAAGATCCTGGTGAAGAGAAGTCAAAGTGGGGAGCCTCATGGTAAGGATGCCTGAGACTCCCCCCTGTCTATGAAAAAGGGACCTGAAGCCAAACCATGTTCCCAGCTGTGACAGTTGGACTTTACTTGGGGGGAGTTGATGAAAGATTGTCTACATACCAGGGCCTATCCAAAGCTCATCCACCCTGGTATGATACTGACCACTCATCTTACTGAAGACCTGCTAAAAAGAATTTTTGCAAGGACTTAATTACCCTTACTGCATGGTCAATGATTCCTGTTACATGGAAAACTGGAGCCCCCCCAATCCCAAAGGAGTTTGAGGGCTCATTTCATCTTCTTTTTAGATTGCTTTCCTCTCCTGGCTTGGGGTCTTGCTTTGACTAATTCAGGATACAAAGATAAATCTACAGTTGCTAGTTGTACCAAGTTTGGAAGTATGTAAGGTCCAACCTGTTTGCTGAAATGGGAGCTCCCTGAATTTCAGAGAGTTTCACAGATCCTGTCTTCATCATGGTAGACAGCACTAAATTTGCAAAGAAGTGCCTAGTGCCCATTTGTATATTTGAGTATCACGAAAAGAGATGAAGTTCAGATATACTTTGATAGTTACTGTGATGACCTGCCAAAAGATTATAGCACCTCCACATCTCTCTAAGACAGCTAGTCCTATGACCACAAGCCTTCTGGATTTGGGTAAACAATGGATCAGCATAGAAAATGCCTCAACAAATCAAGAGCTCAATAAAGCTGTTCTAAAATCATGTTAGGGAGGAGGCCACGGTCTGATTTATGGAAATTTCCACTACATTGAAGAGAGGAAAACTAAATATTTTTAGATATAAATCGAAAAATAATTCATACTTTGGGTAAAAAGGTAACAGCTTTAAGAAATGACATGCTTCTCAAAGGAGAACATTATGTCTAAGCAGTCATCTTTTTAAAGCAGATATCTTTAGACAAGGTACAACCTGTCAAGTCTCACTATCCCTGCGGATTCTATCTCAATTGGACGTTGCTATTACCTTCTAAATCAAAACTATTTCTGCTCGTCCAGGATTGTTTCTTAACAGTTTTCACATCACAGTCTAAGAATCCTCCTTAACTCTTCACCCTCGGGTCTCTAGGATGTTGCCAAGTCTTGTCAGTTCTAACTCCGTAACATCTCTTGTATGCGACATCTCACTTCTCTATGTTCATTGGTCTCCCACCACCATCCCCTCCTTATCA
Source organism: Pseudochirops cupreus (assembly GCA_028627135.1). Classification (NCBI taxonomy): domain Eukaryota; kingdom Metazoa; phylum Chordata; class Mammalia; order Diprotodontia; family Pseudocheiridae; genus Pseudochirops; species Pseudochirops cupreus. The sequence continues at coordinate 346,659,932 of CM053582.1, read as the reverse complement.
CCTCTGTCTCAGACTGCTGAAATAGTCTGCATGCAGCTTCGGTCCTCTCCAATTTACTGCCAATATTTGCCAAATTGATATTCCTAAAGCCCAGGTCTGGCCATGAATTTCTCTTATTTCCAAAGATTCAATGGCTCTCACCACCCTTCAGCCTAGTATAAAATACAAATTTTCTTATTTGATGCTAAAAGCCCTTCATAATCTTATACTAGCCAGGTGTTTCTCTTCAGACTGGTTTTATGTTACTTGCTATCACACCCCTGACATTCTGGCTAAGTTGGTTATTTCTCATATACAACAGTCCTTCAGCCTCCTCTGTGCATTTGCAGTTTGAACCTCACACTTTGAATGCTTTCATTCCTCGCTTATGCTTCCCAGAATCCCTAGCTTCTTTCACCATGCTATTCAAGTGCCCCTCTCACAGCAGAACTTTCTAGATACTCCTAATAGTGTTCCCCTAAAAAAAAACAATTAAACAAGACAAAACAAAAAAACCTCCTTCGCCACACTAGATCAAATCCTGCTTTGTGAGGAAGAAAATAAAGTAAGTAGAATAAAAATATATTGATGAAATCTGACGATGTACATGCAATTCTCTCCTAGTAATTCTACGTCTCTCTGTCAACTTGTGGAGGTAATGTTTCATTATCTATTCTCTGGGAACTTCCCTTTTTTTTTTAAAGATCAACATCTTTTTAATTTCATCCTTTCATTTTCATTTTAGTCATTATGAATAGTGTTCTCTTTATTCTGCTTGTTTTGCTCCACTATAATTCATGCATTTCTTCCCATATTTCTCTAAAATTCTCATATTCACCATTTCCTATGGCATTCATTTACAAAAGTTCTAACTCCCCACCCCCACCCCAGCCATTCTCCAATTGAGGAACATCCATTTTGTTTACAGTTGTTTGTCAGAACAGAGTAAGGCCGTGAATATCTTGGCATATATTGAACCTTCATTTCTATCTTTGACTTTCTTGCCACTTATGTCCACTTATGTTGGGATTAGAGTCAAGAATAAGAGCACAACCATTCTGGAAAACAATTTGGAAGTATGCTTTTAAAAAGTGATCAGAATGTCCACTGCTCTTGATCCAGAGATTGCAGTACAAGGGTATATCTCAAGGATGTGAAAAATGAAAAGAAAAGTCCTATTTTTATCAAAATGTTTATTGTTGAAGCACTTTGTAGACAATAAAGTGTCTGACACAAAGTACATGCTAATCTATTTTGAAATGGCTAATCAAATTGTGGTTCATGAATGTAATGGAATCTCACTGTGCCTTTAGAGATGATGAGCAAAGAAGTATGGAAAGATTTGTATGAACAGAAACAGAGCAAAGTCAGCACAACTAGGAAAATGATATATGCATGAAAGTTATAACAATGTGAATGCAAAAAAACCCCTTTTTTTCAAGAAAGAATACCATGTAATGTCAAAATACAAATTAGATGCCAAAGAGGAAATGTAAAATTTTAGCTGCTTCCTTTTTTTCCGAGGTCTAGGATTATGAGTGTTATACATACCAAACACTACCAGACTTGGTTAATATTGTTTCATTTCATTGAATGCTATTATTTTTACTTCTTCCTTTTTCATCCTTGGCTACAAGGAATGATTCATTATAAAAGGGAAGAGAGAAGGATATCAGTCTTTAATCACTAACAATTAATGAAAATACTTTCCCAATCTAGCATTTCACTTATATTTTTACCTTCCATAATTTTAGTAATGTAAAAGCTTTTATGAATTACTAAACTTAGCGTTTATTTCCCACTGCTTCCTTTCCAGTTTTCTTTTTTTCAATGCAATGGCCAACCCTAAATCTAAGTAGGGTAGTTTGGGGACTTACAATAGACATGACCATCAATATCCCAGTCATTTGGTTACAGTAATTAAAATATGAGGCCAATGATGACTTACCTAAAAATATGGTAACCTCTGTGGGCCTCAGTTTCTTTCTGTGTAAAATGAAAGGGCTAGGTGGAGCAATTCCTTCCATCTCTGAGATTTTGTGATTTATTGTGTTCTAAGAGAGTGTAGAAATCCTACTTCCTTGAAATAAAATGAGTAAAACAGAGAATGTAGCCATCTTGGAAATACTACTACTCCAAATTCATTTCAGTAAAGTTTTAAAGGCATAAGTCATCCAAAATAATTTAGCACTTTACTTAGTCAACATGATAGAAGTTTAATTAAAACAAAATACTGTGGACTGGTTCTTCATTTCAAGGAAGCAGCTTTTTATCTTTTAGCAGAGAGAAAAGAGGGCTTTCCTGGTCTCTAAGAGCATTTGGTTCTTTCCCAGGCTTCTGTCATTCTGGGACTCATGTTATATCCCTCTGCACTACTTTGCAATCCTATTTCAAAGGGAAAGAGCCCTGGCAGTTTCTGAAAGGATTTGAGTCACATACACATACACACAAAGAAACAAGAAGAATATCTGAGGTATCTTTGGTGAAAATGAGCTGGCTAAGCTGAGAACTCTTTCCACAGAAACATCTAGGGAGCAATTTTTTTTTTCCTTTCTGGTAGGCATGATACTTTAATGATGCTCCATGCTTTATTTTTGCATCTATAATTTAACACATACCCAAATTAATGGAGCTCTGGGCCCAAAACAAGAACAACAGCAACAACGACAGCAACAGAGTGGATTCTTCTGATTTAACCTCTATGTGGATTTCATAAAATAGTTGTATATTGAAAGCCTGGGGAGTTAAATCAAACGATAATCATATTTTCAAGCAAAATCATAAATGGAAAGTCTAGGGTAGTGATTCTTAACCTGTGGATTGTGACCCCTTTGGGGGTCGAACAACCCTTTCACAAGAGTCATGTAAAACCATTGGAAAACACATATTTCCGATGGTCTTAGGAACCGAGACACTGCTTCTGTATCTGTCTCCAGGCAGGTCTGCCCACATGCAGATACACCCACATATAAATATTAAAGGGTTGCAGCATTAGGAAGGTTGAGAACCATTGGTCTAGGGTGTCAAACCCTGGCTGAAAGAGTCTAGCATCATTATGTTAGTGTTGGCCCATTCGTTGTCTATGTATCTGTGGAAGCACAGTTTAAGTGCATGTTACAGCAGATTAATTGATCTACCTGGGTTGATTTTCTGACAAAGGGTTCAGGTTCTTGTAAGAATTGTTTACTTTTTCTTCAGTAGTTTGTCTTTCAAATAAGGACAAAATCAGTGTCTTAACACCTCTACGTAGTAATGGTTATTTAGAAGCAATGGAATTGATTTTTGTGTCTGCAGCAGACATGGAAATAGACAGTGTGGTATAGTGGATAGAGTGCTGGGTGTGGAGGGAGGAAGAGTTGCCTTCCCACACCAGATTTCACACTTAATGGACGAGGCATTTAACCTCTCTGAACCACAGAACTTCAGATACTGAGCTGCTAAGTCTATAAATTATGGATGTTTGTGATCTGAGAAGTTCCTACACTAATGAAATCATAGGTCAAACATCACAGGTTCTCTGTGGTATTGAAGTATACACATTGATTCTACTCATTATCCTACCAAACCAAACAGTTCTATCTGACTCTTGTATTGCACTTCCAACATAAACCACTCTTCCCTCCCCACCAAACATGATCCTTGGGCCTCAACTTCCTCTCCTTTAAGGGATAATCTCCAACATCCCGCCTAGCTCTAATCTATGATCCCATCAATCTGTGATTTGAAGGAAACTCTTGGTAGAAATGGCCCTCTAATGCCCATTAGCCTGTGTTATGGAAAGAATGAAACAGCTAATAGAAGCTCATGGAGAGATAGCCATAGAAAGAAGAGAGGAGCCTGTGGGCATAAAAAAAAAAGATTTCTTTCTCACTCATTGTGACCCCTAAAGAGAATGGCAACATGGTGGTCATTTTCACATAATTTTTCCTTTGCCCCTAACATACTTTTGCACAATGTACATATAATATATTTGTATAAATATCTTTGTATATATTGTGTGGAGGCAGCTGGTCGGTTTAGTGGATAGAGTGCCAGGGCTGGAGTCAGGAAGACCTCAGTTCAAATCCAACCTCAGTCCCTTACTAGCCATATGGCTCTGGGAGAGTCACTTAACATCTCTTTATCTTCATTCACTAGAGAAGGAAATATCAAACCACTCCACTATCCTTGCCAAGAAAAACCCATAGGCAGTATGGTCCATGAGGTCACAAAGAGCAGGACACAACCGATCGACAAATGCATTCTATGTATTCTAGACTATATGCCACTTTTCAGTACCTAGAACAATGCCCTGAACACATTTCAGACTCAATTATTTGCTAAACTGAAAAGACTAAACAAGACAATGAAGGGATTGGAGATGACTGACATCTTAGATATTGGGTACAATTCAAGGTGCCACATTTTTAAGAAGGATATTCTTAGAGTATATGAAGGAGGGCAACAAGAATGGTCAATGACTCATTCCATTCTGTATGAGATTTAGTGAAAGTAACTGAGAATGTTAAGCCCGCAAGAGGAGACTTTAGAAGAGATATAATAACTGTCTTCAAGTATTTGAAGAACTGCCACCTGAAAGAAAAGTTAGCCTTGCTCAGCCTGGCCCTGTGAGCAGAACTAGAAGCAGTAGGTGACAGCCGCAGAAAATTTCCATTTGATGTAAAGAAAAGTAACTTAAAAATTATTGCTCTCCAAATGCAGAATAGGCTGTCTTTAGAGATGCGGATTCTCTTTCACTAGAGTTCTTGAAGCAAAGGCCAGATGATCATTTTTTTGGGGGGGAGGTGGGTTGTAAAGGGAACTTTTTCTTCCAAAGCATAGCTTTGAACCATATGAACTCTGAGGCCCTTCTGCTTCTGAGATTTTGTGATGAAGTATCCTTCAGAATTCTCCTTAAACCTTCTGTCCAAGGCTTACCAAGATGATGGATAGAATGTTGTTAAGGGATATCTATTCTCTCTAAGAAAAACATCTTTAGACCACTTGGTCTCCAGTGCACATTTAAGAAGGGAGTTTGATATTTTCTGATCTCTTGTGGCAACAGTTCACATTAGCATACTATTTTCATAATTCTAACTCAGGGAATGAGATCAAGACCATGGCTCTTCAGGGACAGCATTATCCCAATTCTGGGGTACATTTGTATTCACTGAATCTGAAAACTAGACAGTTGGCAACTCAGATATTAGTTTCATTCTGCACCCTGCTACAAATTTTATCTTTTCTTTTTTTTTTTTTTGCTTATTCTATTCACCCAAGCATCTATTACCCCCACTCCTAATTTGACTTTGCAAATGTATTTTATTCATCAGGTTTTATTAGGAGCCTGGAAGATCAAATGAAGACTTAAGCTATTGAATCATTTTAGGAGACAAACCTATTGGATTTTCCACACAGGTCACAGTTATGTGCCACAAACAGAGGTAAATGCAGAGCATTATAGAAGCTCCTATAAGTAAAAATAAACAATAGAAACTTCCTAACACATTCTGTCCCATTATATAACTTTGCTTTCAGAGTAGAAAAAAAAATGGAAGGTAATTATTCTACTATTTCTATTCTGGACATTTTAATACTAGAAAAGCAATTATTGTTGCCATCACAGACTCAAGAACCTTTAGCCACTCCTCCTTTGATGCCTACTAAATTAGAACTTCCTCTACCTGGTATTCAAGAACTTTAGTAATGTGGGAGAGAACATGGGGTATTGGAAAAAGCAGTGGATTTGGAGTTAGAAGATGTGGATTTGAATCCTGGCTTGGCCACTTGCTTCTTATGAGAACTCAGTCAGGCAAGTCACTTTAACATCATTAGGTCTCAGTTTCTTAATCTGTAAAATTAAGTAGTACATGGAACCCTAAAGCCTCTTCTTGCTCTAAACCTATAATTCTATATTTTCAACAGATTGATGTCCTGTTTTTCCCTAATATGAATCCTTGACTCTAGTCAGAATGATCTTCTCAAAGGCCTCTCCCACCCTTTGGGACATGACATATTCAATGATGCTTTATTATGTAAGGCCCCTTGTGTAGAATGCCTTTACACATTCTCTCTGCCTATTGAAATCCTACCCATCTTTTTAGGTGACACCTTAGACTCCAGCTCTGGAAGTGAAATGTTTCCCCTAAACTCAAGACATTATTGACTTTTCCCCACTCATTTGGGTCTCCATAACGCTAATTTATTTATACCTGTTACTTTTGAACCTAATTAATTCCTACCTTGTCTTGTTAATGTCCTCAGTCACTAGTGTGTTACTTCTGCAGGTCACTTCATTTTTCTCAACTTTGGTTTCTTCATCTGTAAAGTAAAATTAGAGAAGGTTACCCTTTATGACCCTTTCCGGATTTATCACAACATGGAAATCAATGAGTCAAGCTCACGTATTAAGCACTGATTAAGAGACAAGCAGGGTGCTAAGCTCTAGCTACTAAGACAGGTTAATAAGGGTTTCTACTCTTCATGCAAATGAATGGAAAAGCTTTTATGAATTGCTTATTGTGTGCTTAACACTGCTCAAAGCTGACAACACAAATGCAAAAGCAAAGATAGCCCCTGCCTTCAGGAAGCTTCTATTCTATTAGGAGGAGGTACCACGTGAAAGGGAGGGACTCAGGGAAGGGATTTTAAATGGAGCTATGCAAGAATAGATTATTGTGTTCTTTCCTATTTGTTGTTATTGAGTCATTTCATTTGTCTGACTCTTTGTGATCCTGTTGGGGGTTTTCTTGGCAAAGGTGTTGGAATGGCTAGCCATTTCCTTCTTCAACCTATTTTACAGATGAGGAAATTGAGGCAAACAGGGTTAAGTGACTTGCCCAGGGTCACACAGCTAGTACATGTCTGAGGTTGGATTTGAGCTGAGGTCCTCCTGACTCCAAGCCCTCTACCCACTATGTCACCCAGCTGCTCATTCTTTCCTGTACCAATGACAATGTTGATTTTATTATGGTACCAGAACTGGAAAGGGACCTGCAATGAGAAAAAACATTGGGTTGTATTAACCACATTTGTATACATCCTGTCTTACCTAGTAAGACTATAAATTTCTTGAGATCTAGGATGGTTCCTTCTCTTTCTTTAGCATCATAGTCACAAAGAAGATGCTGAATCAAACCCAATATGTCATCCAATTATTTTATTTCTATGGCAATTTGACTTGAGGTAGCTAGGGGGTGCAGTGGGTTAATCACTGATCCTAGGGTCGGGAAGATGTGAGTTAAATTGACTTCAGATATTTACAAGCTGTGGGTCACTTAAGCTCTGCCTGCCTCAGTTTCCTTAACTGTAATAGCTTAGACCTCTCAGGATTGCTGTGAGGATTAAATGAAATCATATATATATATAAACATTTAACATGAGGAGCAGCCAGGTGGCGCAGTCACTAGAGCACCAACTGGTGGAATCAGAAGGACCTGAGTTCAAATCTGGCCTCAGACACTTGACACACTTACTAGCAGTGTGACTTTGGGCAAGTCATTTAGCCCCAGTTGCCGTCCAAAAAAGCAAAAACAAAAATAAAAATAAAAAAATAAAACACTTAGCATGGTAGGTACTTAAATACTTCTTTTTGTTCAGGAGACCCTCCACAGTTTCTCATGTTCCATCTTCCACAGTACCTTTTTTTTTTCTTATTTCAATATGGCCTTATCACTATGGATTGAGATGAAATAACTTTAACCATTCTATCTTCGTCCCTTGTTGCTTCTTTCATTAATTCCATGAAAAAGTATTTGTGTATATGTGTATGTATGTGTGTATATTCATCTTTATGTATATATGTACATGTGTAGTAACATCACCATGGGACTTTTCATATTTTTATTTTTTTAATAAACAATTTTCTCATATTTATGGATTTTCACAAGAAGTGGTATCCTACCTCCAGATGACATGACACTACACTGTACACCTTGCTTCCTACTATATTGATTTGTAGAATTTCTATAAACATTTTATCGTCGTGCCATGTTGCAAAATGCCATGCTGATGACCAGTGATGAAACAGGACTATGGTGCTAGTATGAGACTATGTAGGAAAAGAAGTGATTATGCCAATTTGGCAACTACTTTTGTCTCCGCAATTACTATGCCATTCCCAGAAGACTCAATCAACAAGTCTGTGAATAAATATTTAGTAAGCACTTAATATAAGGCAGATGCTGTTTTAGGTAAAAGCATCAAAAGACAGAGCAGTGACTACAACAACAACAATGAACAATTCTTGACCTCAAGGAATTCATATTCCACTGGAGGAGGGAATGCGTACGTGTCTAAGTACCATATGAATATGTATAAAATAGAAAATACAAGATAATTTGGGGAGGCAAAAAAGACTAGCATCGAGACAAAACCTCAAGTGAAAGGAAAAGTTTTAGCTGAGTTTTGAAAGAAACTAACGATTTTAAGAGGGGAAGGAAGAGGGCACAGGCTGATGGTTGCAGTTTCCTTCTCCATAAAGAATTATCATGTAAGTTTCTATATTTTTAATGACTATCTTGGGTGTCTGTTCCCCAAAGAACACCTACATGTTGCTTATTTCTGTCCAATGGCCCTTCCCCTTTTTTTCATCATGGAAAACTGGGAATTTTAACTCCTTATTCACTTCTTACATAAACATTTATTCATTAAATTACAAAACATTCCTGCTCTGCCAAATGTGAAAGGCACTTGCTTCTCCATGGGAAACTCCAAGTTGGAGGGTTTCTTTCTTCACAGAAAACAAATCATCCTAAAAAAATCCCTTTTTCCTTTAATGTTTTCTTAAAACAGTCTGTTCCGTGGGTTCTCAGAAGACAAGTGTGTCTGTTTTGATAGAAGTCAAGGGTTCCTGTTTTCCTCTTCTCCTGCCTCATTGTCTTGAAAACTCCTCTCTGATCAGGATCATTTGTCCTTTCTTCCATATAAAAAGACCCCCTTTTTTTTTCCTTTAAAAAAGGAAAGTAAATGAAAGCCCCTTTAATCAGTTACAAGAGTGCTGTACCAATTACTTCCCTACAGGGTGACCTTTTCATCTTTTAATGGCATTTTGGAGTAAAATCACCCTAACACATTGGGAATGCAATGCATGTCACATTTCCAATTCTATTTTTTTCTAATGTTGGCACTGAATGAGGCCTAATATATTCATGACCTAATTAGAGTAATTTTTGAATAATAATGACCTCCTGGGGGAGACTTTTTTTTTCCTTGGTGCTATTCAGACACATTAACTAGAACAAGTGTTTCTTAATTTTTAAGTGTTTCTCTGGCTATGGGAAGTATTTTGGCTTCACTTGAAATGGAAATTATATAACAGAAATCCCTAGAGGAGATGAGAAGCACTTTGTTTTATTTTTCTAAATGCTTATTTTTCCTTAAAATTCAGTGATCCCTGTTCCCCCCACCTGCTTTCTTTTTTTTTTCTTTCTTGAGGATGTGTGCATCCAAGAAGGATAACCACACAAGGGAGACAGCTGAAGTGATTCAAGCTTCTATTCTTGCAGCTGTATCAGAGTGCTTATGAATTACTTAATTTCAGAATGGTTTTCATCCTTACTATCTCCTTTCTTGCATCTTCAATAGGGGATAAGAGATAAATCTAGGCACACATAACTAGCTTGATTCAGCACTTCTCAGATTTGTGGGATGTACTCAACTCATTACAGTAGCCATCAGAGTCATAACAATGGGGACTGGGGACCTTGTCCCAGGCTGCCAACATATGGGGCATAATCCTTCCCAGATGTAAAATAGGATCTCTTCCTCCCTGTTGATGACTACTATCAGGAGCTCACTGGAACTAGTTCTGAGCCAATTGTTAAATTTTCAATGTCAGATGAATCTTAGAAGCCATTTATTTTGACATCCTCAAAATTATGTCACTGAAATTTGTTAGCTATGTTACCATGGGCAAGTCCCTTAAACTCTCTTAAACTTCGTTTCTTCATCTATAAAATAAAAATTAAACGATCTACAGTAGTTACTACAAAGGGTTATTGTGAGCATAGAATGAGAAAATGTTTATCTACAGGGCTGATCATGGGAATATGCAGTTCATGAGCTTTTGTTTAGTACTTTGCATCTTAGTATAGAAGGCATGGAAAAGGTCCTTGGTATCTAATAAACAACGGGACTCATTAATTTGGAGTGTGTTGGTTGGTTCAGATTGTTGCAGATTGAAGCTAGTCTTTTGTTCTAGCTCCATAAAAAATGACGTCAATTGCAGCATCCCAGCCTAGAAATCTTGGAGTTATCTTTGACTTTTGTTTCTTAATATTCCCATATTGTACCATTTTTCATATCCTGTCATTTATTCCTTTAGAATAATGGTTACCAGATTGTGACAACCTCCTAGCTGATTCCCCAGCTCCTACTTTCTTTTCCTCATTCAATATGGGACCAGACTGGTCCTTCTAAAATAGGAAAGAAAGAATGTGGAAACAGGAAAGAACACTTGATCAAGCATCAAGGGATCTAGATTCTAGTTCTGGCTCTTTGACTTATTGGCTATATGACCTTGGACAAATCCTACCCTCTCTCAATCAATATCTCCTTTTTCTGTAAAAATGGGATGAATACTTCCTCTGCAAAGTTCTTAGGGCTGGTGTTATGGATTAGGGTTAGTGGGAGAATAAGATAAAATAAGATACTTGAAAACCATGAAACATTTTGTAGCTTGAGTCTTTGGTTTCTCAACTTTCTTAAGTTGGTTAGTCAGAAAGATAGTTGGATACTTGATTTCAATAAACTTGCCATAAAGGTTATTTGTTAACTTTTTTGAGATTTGCTCCTTTGGGGATGATACACCGTCTATGGCTTCCAAAACAAATTAACACACTATGAAATAATTACTTGACATTATTTAATAATAGTGCATTTTTAAGCCTTTCCCTTCCTGAAAAAACTGTATTGTCCCCCAGATAAATTATAAGACTCTTCTGCTTACCATCTCCAGGACCTTGAATAGTCAGGCCTATTTTCATCCTCCCATCTTATTTCCCACGTTTAACCAGCACATTTTCTCCATTCTAGGCTCCTTGCTGTTCCCACATATACCAAGCTTGTTTCCACAGAAATGTCTTTGTTCATGTAACATCCCCATCATACAACATCGTATTTCTTCCCTACGACTTATTCACGTTTTACCTAACCTTGACAGCCCATTCTTCCACCTCCTAAAATCTTCTCTAATTACTCAAGTTTACACTAGTTTCTCCCTACTCTGAAGTCCTATTATATTCTTAGTACCATATTGTTTTACACTTATTTTTAATTGTTTCATACAGTCAGTTCAGCATCCATTTATTATGTGCCTATGAGAAAGACACTCTATTAGTAGGTGGAGGCATAACTTTTTAAAAAAAGATACATACAAGGATAGTGAGGAGGTACCATATTGATACAAACATTCAAGGGCAAGATACTTTGAGGGAGATCAGAATAAGAAAAGGGTTTGCATGAAAGGTGGCTCCTGAGGGGAGCTTTGAAAAAAAAGCTAGAGAGGGAAGGTAATCCAGGCATGAAGATTGTTCTTTGCAAATGTACAGAGATATGAATCCTTTGTAAAGATCCAAAGATGTTTAGATGAAAAATTTGCTTCCAGAAAGAGGACTGGAACATGTGGTAGGAAGGCAAGCAAGGTGAGAAATGTTCTTTTTTGCTGCAACAAGAGTATGACTACTTGAAGGATAAAGGTTTTGACCAGGTCTCTTTTGGGCTCTCCACATCACTATGTGCATAGCTTGTTGGTTGATTAACTCATGGGTAGATTCAATCAACCCATCAGTAAATATTAAATGCCTACTCTGTGCCAGGAACTGTGCCAGAAAACAGGGAAACAAAGATCTAAATGAAAAGCCCTGACTCTCAAGAAACTAACATTATCTCACAAGGGACAACACAGACCCCCACACAAATACATTCAAAAACACACTTATATGTATATATATATGCAAGATTAACACAATAGCATTGTGTGGAGAGCCCTATCACCTGGGGAATTAGTTGATTTTTGCTCTTGACCTTGAAACCCACAGGTCTTCCACAAAGCCTGTTGAAAAGGAAGCCATGCAGAGTAGGGGAAATATTAGCACCATTAATTAATTAAATGAATATTTATTGAGCACTAAAACTGTGCATGGCATTGTACTAGGCACAGAGTTAGATCCAGATTTAGGGAGGTTACAATGTTTAATATTTATCTCTTATAAATGTCCATTAATTTAGAGAAGACAATGTGATAATTTGGTGCAATAGAAAGAGCTCTGCTGCTAGAGTCAAAGAATCTGAATTCAGTTCCTGACTGCGATGCTCACTACCTGTGTGACCTTAGAGAAGTTACTTATCCTCTCTGTGCCTCTCTTTATTTTTCTGTAAATTAAGGGGATCTGATTTGATGTCCTGTGAGGTCCTTTCTAGATATACGGCACTAATGCCCACAAATTCTACTCTCTGTAGCATAACGGTATTTATTTTCTGAAGTCAAGTTGCACACGTAAAACTAAGGCACAAAGTGTCCTATGGACAGTGGAAGACAAGGGTACCATTTTCTAACCTTGCCTGGAGGACACTACTGTTTTGTCTGCATCTTCGGCTGGGCCAGTGCCATCTTCCCCAGGTCCATGGAGCCAACCCAGGCTTCTTTCCTAAATAGAAAGACTGTGACCAGGAAAGCTAAGGAACCCCCATGAATTGTTTGGGGGAATGTAAGTGTCATTGAATTTCCCTTCATTGACGTTCCTTCCTGTTGCAAAACTCAGGTTCTATTTAAATTTACCCTCTCTATATAGCACTTTGCTTCCCACTGAAATCAAATTCAATCCTTGGAGATGAAAACAATGTGCTTCAATCCATTACATACAGCAAACCCCTGTGATATAATGATCTCTACCATCTGTGCCTGAAGATTATAGCACAACTCGAAAAGATCTTTCAGCACTATAATGAAATGAGCACAGCAACTTAATTAGACAGGGTCAGCAATACTATGTATGACCTCAGGGTGAGCCCCTTCACCTAGGGACTGACTCATCCTATAGACTTACCGCTAGCACCACCTTCCATCTGCTTCATGCGGATATTTAAAGAAGCAATAAGATAATGTTCATGTTCAGTACCTCAGGAAAAAGAGGTGGGACTATGATAATAAGGTCATACTGTTATTTTTCCTAGGGCTGAATCCTCTACTTTAGTTTCTTTCATGGCATTTCATAATATGGACCAGATCTAACTGATCAACAAGCAGCCAGCTATGAGGGGACCACATATTTATGATGCAGTAGGAAAATTGCAATCATCTCTTTAGCTCACCATTTAATTGCACTGGGAAATTTAGCATCTTAATAGAGTTATAAGCAGTACATGTGCATAGTGAATTTATACATATATATTACAGCTTAATGCATTTAAGAGAATTTTTAAAAGGCACAGGTGTCTGGGCTCCATAAGCTACTTCATTAATGTATCAAATGAAGGAGCTCCTAAGGCAGGTGGGATACATGTTTTTAAGTCACAGGGAGAAAGGATGTGCCAATCCATTCAGTTGGATTCTGCATTTTCTGTCTCAATTTTTATACATTCCACCTTTTCATGAGTTGATTCCCTTTTCAATGTAAGGGAGTGACCTGGGTTAATGATGAATAAAACACGTCATAGAGTGCTTGACTTTGGAGTAAATGACCTACGTTCAAATCTTGGCTCAGATACTAGCTGTGCAACCTTGGACAAGTCATTTCATCTCCATGGACCCAAGTGACCTCATCAATAATCTGAGGGGTTTAGACTTAGTAACTTTTTAAAATCCATCCCAGCTTGAAAACTATGATCCAGTGATCACATACTTTTGACTTCCTGGAACAAATGACACATCCTAAAACATCTGAATCTTCTCTGGGGAAGGGGGAAAGTTGTTCATCCAGGTTTTGGAGTCATGATATAAACACGTTTAATGTAACACAGAATTATCTTCAGACAAAATTCAAGCCTGAATTGTATGAAAGCATATAGTCACAACATTCGGAAGTGATTTTTAAAACACTTTTAAAACAATCAGGACATAGGTGGGACAAAAAGGCAACCGATGAAAACCAAAGCAACCAAAGAAATAAAAAAGATTCTATGGGAGTGGTTGACCTCAGTGAATCCTCAAAGTCTGTTTGACAATGGGATGGAAGCTACATGGAAGCCCTCAAAAGCAACCTAACAAATAACCTATAGCATCATTTATCTCTTCAATGTCTACCTTGTTTCACAGTCAATTTAGCCATTCAAGTCCAGCTACTAATAATTGGACAAACAAGTAATGTCATTTGATGCACAAATCTACAGTATTAAGGAGCCTCCATCCTGGGTAAAGCTCTGTAGTATGTGCCAGAAAGATCAACTATTTATTAGATAAGTTTGGAAACCTCTTATGCTGGATGGGCTGCCATTGCATATGCTAAATGGAAGAGTCATTGAATCATGACCTTGTAATCAAAGAGAGAGCAAAATAGTATGATGCAAAATAAATTTTATACATATATATAGTCATATATATATTATTTATGTATAGTATACATGAATGTTTGTCTCTGTGTATATATATATATATGTGTGTGTAAGTATGCATATATGTACATACATATACATGTGAGTGTATATATATTTAATAAATATTCAAGATATATCTATAAGTCTTCTGGATGAATTCATATATATGCATATATATGTATATACATACACATACATATATATATACACATATATACACACACACACACACACACACACACATAAAATCACACATATTTGTGTATAGATTTTTTTTTTGGCTGGCATTTATTAGAGCTCTCTGCCCAAAGTAGAGGCTTCTTAGTATTGCAGAATGGTTAATAAATTGATCTTGTTTGTAAAATTATTGCTAGCTGAGACCCATATGCTGATCAATAATCTCATCTACACTTTCTTTGAAGAAAGATTAGGGATTGATGTCTGTTATATCAAGTACTTCAGAATAAAGGAAAATACATAATAG
>CM053582.1:346623857-346644458 GCA_028627135.1 Pseudochirops cupreus | reverse complement strand
CTTACTAAACATTCTGTCATCTTGTGGAATTTAAAAGTTGAATTGATCATTCATCTAGAAATCTTGCATTTGACTTTTACAAGATTTGCTGCTATTGTTCAATTATCTCATTCATATCCAACTTTCTGTGGCCCCATTTGGAGGTTTCTTGGCAAAGATACCGGAGTGATTTGCCATTTCCTTCTCCAGCTCATTTTACAGATAAGGAAACTGAGGCAAACTATTAAATAACTTTCCCAGGGTCACACAGCTAGTAAGGGTCTGAGGCCAAATTTGAATTCATGAAGATGAGTCTTCGTGACTCCAGGCCCAGGGCTCTCTACTGTTCCCCAAGAGGGGGCCATAATTTTTCTGACTCTCAGATATGGGCATAGAATTCTGTAGCCAATCACCTGGCTTACCTTTTTATCATTTCAAGGTCAAAACCCTCAATTTCCTGCCCTTTAGTTCCCATGTTATTTAAGAGAATTGGTAGGCCAGGCTGCTCTATCTCTGCATTTCATATTCAGTGCACATTTGATGTCACAATAAAGTTTTGTTGATTGAAGCTAGAGCAGGGGTTAATGGAGCCCTAGTACTTTTGTTTTATGTACCTAGTGATGAGTCTGAGGCCCGACAGAAATTTTTTTCTGGTTTGAACCGCAGTTCCTACTTATTTATATTTGCCACAAGGGAGAAAATAATCATTTCAAGGCAATTCATGTCACAGCTCCATGATAAGCACCATGACCGAATCTAAAGTGATCCACCACTTTTTTATTATATTCAGAGTGGGGCTGAGGCTGATTTACTATATTCTGCCTCTAAAAATTGGAACTGGATTGGCTCTTTCTAAATTGGCATAGGAAGCTTCATTCCTGGATATGCTGGAGGTGAACAGAGGAACACATAGGTGCTAAGGAGGAAAAGATAGGGTGAAGCTCTGATCTCCTCCCAAGCCTTGGGCTCCCCTCCTCACAATCTTTTTGTACAAGGCCCAGCCTAAGAAATTACTCAGCCTGAGATCTATTCAGAAGAAGGAAGTGAATTTAATTACATAGATAGTATTGTTCTTTCTACATCTTTATGATCTTAATAAACCTTTGTTGGCGTTGGGGGGAATATATGCCTGACACTCTTTTGGATACATAGAATGGATTAGAAAAGACCATAGAGATCATCCAATCCAACTAGATATGTAACTATTTATTCCGGCACCCTTAAAAGGAAACACAAAGTGCAACCAAGGAAAGTAGTTAGATAAATTCAATCTGGCTTAAGTGTGATCTGGATACCTTAGGCTTTGGGACGCAAGACCTTCCTGGATAGAGAGTGAGACATGCCATGAGATGTCTCTGCTAGAGGCTAACAATAGTGTAAGAAGAAGGTGGGTCTAGGCAACAAAGGGAAAGAAGTTATGAGGTTTATTACATGATCATAGGTTCATATGTCTAGAGATCAAATGTGACTTCAGAAACTTTAATCTAAGCTTATTTTGCAAATGAGGAAACTGAGAACCACAGAGGTTAAATGAGTTTGTCTGAGGCTACGGGTGAGGGAGGTGGGAATGATAGTTGTTACCTTGCCATTTTAACTAATTAATCTTGCTATGTACTAAGCTCACCTTCCCCCTTAAACCTGGTCGCTGCCTATTACTTCTATAATCAGTACAATTTTCTGTCTTTGATTTTTAAAGCTCTCATAACATGGGCTCTTCTTACCTTTCCAGTCTTTTTATATTTGCTCTTTTTTGCATATTCTATAATCTAGCTGCACTGGGCTACTTGTGAGTCCATGAACCTATTCTCTGATTTCCCATCTTTAAGTCTATGGAAGGGATGTTACCCATGTCTGGATTACTCTGCACCCTAAGTTTTAACTGTGTATTTGCCTGGCTTCTTTCAAGCCTGAGCTCATAGTTCAGATGGTAAATAGCAAAACTGGGATTTTTATCAGTGTCGATTGATTCAAAATCAAATGATCTTTCCATTATCCCAAGCTACCTATTAGAACATAGAATCTTAGAGCTGGAATAGACCTGAAAGCTTATTTAGTCAGACTTCTTTTTATAGATGAGGAAACTGAGGCTAAAAGAGGTGAATTAATTTGTCTAGTTTTCCATGGTAGGGCAATGATGGAAATAGCTTTACCCAATACCAGCTGTTGATGAGATGCTGAGAATCCAGTATGGACCATCAGCTTCATGGTGATGATGAAGTTTCTCATAATGCTATATAGACAGATTTGTCAATGGAAGCCTAGATGCAGTGCATGGATGTGATGCTCAGATCAATGATCACCAGTTTTTATTTGTTTCCATTTCACTTTTAGTAGAAGTAGAGTAGGAATTATTCAATTCTTCTTTAAGGGGAATATAAGGCAGGAAACCATGTCCATTGAGTTAAGTTAATGGAGATTTTACTACATAAGTCAAAAATATTGCCAAGTTTGTCCATTCATCAAACATTTATAAATGCAAGGTTCTGGGCATTTAAAAATATGTATGACACAAAACCAGCTCCCAAGAAGTCCACAGTCTTAGGGGGGAGGGAAAGTCATGTAAAAAAATAACAGCTATATGGAAGAATGAGGCAATCTCAAAAAAACAAGCTGAAACAAAAAAACACAGATAAATCCATATGCTGACCAAGAAATTTGAGGAGAAAGGGATTAGGGAAGGAAATCATGTAATACTTTATGAGGTAAGTGGTATTCAGGGTGGGTTTTGAAAGAAGGGACCTTCAATAGACTTGGAATGCAAGTAAAACTTATTCTAGGCATAAATAGAATGCATTGTAGTATGAAAATTGGAGTAGAATCCTCACAAATGTGACACAGAGAATAGTGTAGTGTGTCTGGAGTATAGAGTATATGAATAGTACTAGAGGGAGATGAATTTGAATGGGGAGCTGTGAAGTCAGACTATTTATGACCTCAGACGCCAGAGTCAGTTGTTGATCATGCTTCATCCCACAGGAAATGGGGAACCATTGAGTAGAGAGGGGTGACACAAATGGTTCAAATCATTTTGAGGCTTAAATGCAGTCACTGATGAAAAGGGGAGTTAAGGATGCTAATGGTATTTCCTTAACCTTTGAGGATGACTTCATGGAGGGCAAATGCCAAGCTCTCATAAAACATCCCAGGGTGCCACCATCAGAGACAGAATTCTGGGCTAGCTGGACTGTAGGTCTGACCTGCAATGGCATTTTTTAATGTCATTCTGGCTTCAGTGAAAGTGCAATTATGGATAGTGATGAGAATTTGAGACAAGGAAAAGAAATCAATACTGAGTATACCTCTGGTAGCTTTACTGAAACATGAGTTCTTTGGCAAAGGAGCAGAATTGTTTTAGAAAAAAGAGCTTGCTGCTGGAACTTCAGGGAGCCGGCTCAAAGGAGACTTTTTCATACTTCTGTCCTTTGCACAAATAGATAAAGAAAGGAGCACAAGAAGAGGGTGTTCTCCAAGTGTCGCTACTCTCATAGGCTGTGATTTAGAATCCCACATCACCCATTAAAGTTACCTCCTATTCCTATTACCCACACCAATGGCCAGAACAGCAACCAGACAACAAACAAAATACTATCTGGGGCTATGCAACTATATCAGTGGATAGAGCGCTGAGCTTGGAGGCAGAAAGATCTGACACTTACAAGATGTGTGACCCTGGGCAAGTCGTCTAATTCCTCTCAGCCTCAGTTTTCTCATCTGCAAAATAGAGATGATACTAACACTTCCTTCATGGGGTTGTTGTCTCAATCAAATGAGATGTTATATGTAAAGACTGTCGCAAACCTTAGAGCAACACACATGTACATATATACATATATATGCATATATATGTATCCATATTTTTATATATCTACATACATCTATATTAGTTTCTTATTATTATTATGCATAGAATTATGCACCTAGTGGTAAAGTTTTGAATAAAGGTTCCTCAGCTGAGTACTTAACATCCCTTCTCTTGAACAAAGTCCTGCGGACACTATCCAGAGGAACGGGGCAGTGGGGCTATTTTTCCTCTAAAACTTGAGCCAACCTCTAGAATCTTTGGTCCTTTGCTTTCTCATTTCTATTGTGTTTTTCTCCCTTCATGCCCATCAAAGCATGTGAAATCAACCATAGGAAAGGACCATTTTTTAAAATCACAGTGCAAAAAAATCTTAAAAGCAAATAATTTTAGTCTAGGCAACATACAGGTGCAGCTTCATCATACCTTTCATATTAGTACAAATTAATAAGAATCCTGAGCTCAGTAGAAGGACATTGATAAGCTGAAGATCATGAGAGAAAGGAAACTAGAACAATGATATGCCTGAGTAAAGGTAATTGGCGTTATTCTGAGCCTGCTCTCCATAAATGCCTCTGGATGTAAATGACCTTCTTTTAGTCTCATTATCCCCTACACCTAGCACAGTGCTTGTAGAAAGTAGATGCTTAATAAATGTGTGTTGAACTTAATTATCTCGGTTTTGTTCACTTTGGGTCAGATGGATATTCCTCTGAGATTGACTTGGAAGCTATCTGTCTATATTTGGCAGTTCACCCTTCCTTTGCATCTTCTTATTCAAGGCTAAACTATTTTCATTGGCATTGTTCCCTTGAAAAAGAAATATTTGAAGACAACAATAGCATTTACTTATGTCCCCCTTAGTTTTCACTTCTCCATGTTAAAGATTGTCAATTGCTTCACCTAATTCTTATATTTATTCAGGTCATTTCCCTCCTCTCATGACCTCAAGTTTATCAATGACTTTCTTAAAAGGATGTACCCATTACATTTTTAAATAATATTTTATTTTCCTCAGTTATGTGTAAAAATACATTTTAATGTTGTTGTTTTTTTAATTTCAAGTTCCAAATTTTCTCTCTACCTCCCTGACCATCCCCCTTCCTGAGATAGTAAGCAATTTGTTAACACCTATACATGTTCATTTGGCAAAAAAAAAAAAAGTTACCACATTAATTATGTTATGAAAAAAGACACAGACTCAAAGAAAAAAAAAGTGAAAAATAAGATGCTTTAATCTGCATTCAGAATCCATCAGTTCCTTTTTCTGGAGATGGATAGAATTTTTCGTCATGAGTCCTTTGAAATCCTCTCAGATCATTGCATGGTTGAGAATAGCTAACTCAGTTGATCAATGTACAATATTGCTGTTGCTGTGTATAATGTTTTACTGGTTCTGCTCACTTTACTTTGCATCAATTCATATATGTCTTTCCAGGCTTTTCTAAAATCTGCCTGCTCATCATTTCTTATAGCATAATAATATTCCATTGCAACTATATACCAAAATTTATTCAGTCATTCTCCAATCAATGGGTATCCCCTCAATTCCCAATTTTTTGCCACCACAAAAATGGTTGCTATAAATATTTTTTGTACAAATAGGTCCTTCCACCATCCCCACTTTTTAAAACTCTTTATAATACAAACCTAGCAGTAGTATTTCCAGGTAAAGGGGTATGCACAGTTTCATATCCCTTTTGACATAGTTCTAAATTGCTCTGCAGAATGGCTGGATCAGTTTATAACTCTTCCAACATGCACCCATTATTATGAAACTGTGACATAGAGATCAGTCTGGCATCCTTTGAATTAAGACACAGGGAATTATATTCCAAAGATCTGATATTAAAATGATAGAAAGGTAAAGAAAAATCAGGCTTTAAAAGATTCCTGAAGAGAATGGATTTTTTATATGAATTGTGTTTTTTTCCCCTCATAAGCGATTGATTACCCACTGAAAGAGAAGCCAGAACTTCAGCTCTATAGAAAAGAAAGATGAAAAATAAAAACATAACTCTGTGAAAAATTGTATCAAAACCTACATTATGGGAGGAAATGGAATCAAAATCATATTCATTGTGCTTTTTAGACAGGGTCAGATGGTTTCAGGCCTTAAGAGTGAGATTTCAAGGGATCTAGGATTTTACAAGGGCAAGACTTAAGAGATGAAGAGTGTGGCTAGGACTTATTTGCTCATGTTGATTTTTTCCAGTCTGAAGATTTCTTTGAGTTGTCTTTTCATCTTATAGGAATCTTATTTGAGCTTATCTGTATGCACACACATGTCTAAGCAGGGTTTTTTACTGGATATTTCTGGCAAGTATATTACAGAAGACAGGAAGCATAGCGGAACGGAAAAAGGTGGTCTCCTTGTCTTAGAAAGATTTGGATTCAAGTCAAAACTCTGAAAGATACTGTATGAGCATACCCAAGTCACTTCACCTTTCCCTGCCTTAGGTAAGTCTAAAAGACTGTAAGTTACAGCAGAGTTGGTGATTCACATTGGTAGAGGGAGTTTACACCCTGGGAATTCCTTTCCTATATGAAACCACAGATCTAGACCAAAAACAAACAAACACAAGAATGGTAAGGTTATTGACTGGGGAGATAGGCAAGGAAAGGTCCAGCCCCAGCTTGCCAACAAATAGCTAGGGAGGGACCTTGAGGAAGATTTTCAACTCTCTAGTCTTCAATTTCATCTATAAAATGAAGATGAGCTCTTCCAGCTATAAAATATCTCTAGCTGCAGGCACATCATGCGTGTCTTTAGATATAATGATCTTTCATATTACCTAAGTTCTTAGTGAATTGAGAATCCCTGTAGAATCCCTTGCCACTGACTCTCAATTCTCATTAAACTACCCTAGGCCTGAAAAACTTTCTATGACAATATCCCACATCATTTTATCATAACATCCACTTTCCCATAAACAGGACATTCCCCTCCAGTGTTGCAAGTGTTGTTAGCAGTGATGAGGGGTTTGTCTCTCCTCTGAGCAAGAGACAGAGGCAGGACAGAAACCAGCAGAAAATTCTAGGGCTTTCCTGGAGTTAATATCACAAACAAATTTACTACAGGTTCTTTCACTCTCCAAAATAATGCTAATGCTAATAATAGCCATTATAGAATTAGAGATTTAAGAGATATAGATACATAAATATATATATCTATGTCTATCAATATAGGGGTATTTGTATGGGTTTATACCCAATATAAATATATCTTTTTCTATATACATATTTATATTTATATATGCACATATTATATGTGTGTATAGATCTATAGAGAGAGCTATGTATCTACATATCATCTATCTATCTATCCACATATCATCTGTCTGTCTATCTATCTATCTATCTGTCTACGTGTCTATCTATATCTCATTTGGTCCTCAGAGCAACTCTGTGCTATTATTTCATTTTCCCAATAAAGAAACTGAAGCAGCTTGAGATTAAGTGATTTACTCAGCCATTTGCACAGCTACTAAAGACTTGAAGGAATATTTGAACTCTAGTCTTCTTGATTCCAAGTATAGCACTTAATCCCCTGTGCTACCTGGGTGGGTCGGAGTAAAGGGGGGGGAGGGGTGAGCAAATGTCTTAGGAATCAAGATATCCTAGTTCTAAGCTTGGTACTACTGCTAACCTACTTTGTAACCTTTGTTGGTCTCAGTTTCCTCATCTGCAAAAATAGTAGGTTTGAATTAGATGATGTTTAAGATCCCATGGTTCTAAACTGGAAAAGTGGCAACAGAAAAACAGGAGTAAAAAGGCAGTTTAAAAAAAAGAAGAAGAAAATAAAAATCCATCCCATATTGCTGGAGTTAGTGCCTTAAGATCCTGGAAAATATGGCTTCAAAGTTTCAAAATGACTCGCAGAATAATATGTACTTTCTATAAAGCACTTTAATGTTTGTAAAACACCTTATATGATTTTTCTCATTTAAGGCCACCACAATGCTATTAAGCAGGTATCATACGTAGTTATCCCCATTTTACAGATGATTAAACTGAATTTCAGGGAGGTCATCTGTCACCTGTAGTCACATACCTGAGTGTTAAATAAGAGATTTGAACCAAGGACTTCTTGCCTCCAAATACAGAATATCATCCCATGAGCCACACACTTCTTTTTTTGTTTGTTTTGTTTTGGGCTTTCCTTCTTTTTTTTTTAAATAAATGTATTTATTTTTAGTTTTCAATATTCACTTCCATATGTTTTAAATTTTCTCTACCTCCCTACCTTCCCCCCCACCCAAGACAGCATGCAATCCAATATAGGCTCTACATATACATTCTTATTAAATATATTTTCGCATTAGTTGTGTTGTATAGAAGAATTAAAATGAATGGGAGGAACCATGAGAAAGAAAAAAAACTAAACTAAACAACTAAACAAAAAAAGAGAGCAAATTCAGAGCATTCGGAGAGCCACACACTTCTTGAGAAATCAGTAGAGGGCTGGGAGTTTGGGGGGCCAGTGGCTCTTTTACCACCAGTGTGCATAGTGGTTATCCACTACTATTTATCAACTCTGTAATAGAATGCTTTCAGTACAGGCTTGTTGTATAAGTTTCAGAAAAAGTCAAAATTATGTCATCAAAGTTTCCTTTTGAAGACCATTATCTAGACAAGATCATTTGGCCACCTATGCACTGGAGGATTTAGTTCATTCTGATTGCAAGTCATTAAAGAGCCAGAATAATTATCTTTAGTATACAAATGGGGAAAGTTACTAAATCCTCCATCAGTTGTGGGTTTTTTTTCACTTTTTTGTGTTGTAATCCCTTTCATTTTGCTGTAGTGATGTGACCTCTGGGAAAAGGAATGGCTTGAACTCAGGTGTAATAGAGAATGTGGTCAATTACAGACGATTGCCTGGTGTTCAGTGATGCTATTGCTTTGGAAGCACAAGGGAGGCCTTGGGGTTACTTTCTGAATAGCAAAATTTGAAGATGAGAACACTTTTTTGTGTGCCAGAGAGAAGCTAAATAAACTATTGCTTCATTGCCTTCTGTTCAAAGAGAACTTTGGGAGCAAAGTCTTAGTTTGGGAAAATCAACATTAGGATTCTCTTCTCTCTTGATTGAATTTCTGTATCTATCTGGTAGACACAAGCAGTCTGTGGACATGTTTTACTCAGGGTAAACTCATCGCATCTTTGTCAATAAGTGCCTCTTCCAACTTGATAGATATCACTCATTTATTTTTTCTTTTATATGACCTCTTTGTCTCTACTTCATATTAATCCATCAGGAAAAATGTGCTCACCAAGTTCAACCCACCCAGAAGCAAAACCTTTCTGATTTCGCACCAGGGAGGTGGACTAGTCAAGCAGATCATGTACCAGAATGAGAGTTGGGAGAATCAGAAAATGAGGGTTCTACTTTTTCTTTCACTATGACTTGTGGCTTTGGGCATTAACCTTCTGGGGCCTCCAATTCCTCACATATAAAATGGGAATGAATTATATCCTCCATGTAGAAAAGCTTCAGAAAAGTCAGATAGCAATTGTTATATACTGAAATTCACAACTCTAACTTGTTTAAAAAGCTTTGCTTTTCATAAGCATTTTGTAACCCATCTATCTTTTTAAACACAACTTTTATGGGGGAAAGTCCAATAAAAGAGTTGCTATTATTTTTACTCAAATTATGAGAATTTACTATGTGAGGAAGCATTTGGAATTAGTGAATCATCTCAGCAACATATGGAAATGATACATGATCCATGAATCATTACCTCTTAATATTATTGCCTCTTAATAAATTTTCCTTTCAATTTCACAAATACATATTAAGTACCTATTGTATATATTATAATAGCTAACATCTATCTAGCGTTTACTATCAGTCACTGTGCTAAATGCTTTGCACTTATTATCCTATTTAATCCACTTAACAACCCTTTGACATGGATGCTATTATTATCCGCAGTTGAGGAAACTGAGGTTAAGTGATTAATCTAGGGTTACACAGTTTTTAAAAGTCAGAGGCAGGATTTGAACTGAGGTCTTTCCTGACTCCAGGATTGCCACTCTATCTACTGTGTCACTTAGCTGCCTCAATACAGAGAACTGTGCTAAGCACAGGGTAGGATACAAAGGTTAACTAAGAAATAGTCCTTGACCTCATAAAATTCAAGCCAGTAGAGAGTTAAAATACAAACACAAAGATGTCATTTATTAAGTATATTACTGTTAAGATCATGGGAGAGGGACAAAACAAGCTTTCTTTAAGGTCTACAGGCTCAAAGGTGATTATAAACTGGGGATATCACGGGACTGTTTCTTTGAATAGAGTTTTATACACCAGAAGTTGGAAGGGAATGACAGGAAAGGACATTCTAAAGCCATAAGGAACATTTTGAAGGGGTAGGTGAATCAATGAGAACAAAGGAGATTTCAAAGGAAGAGAATGTAGAAATGCATGAGAAAAGGCTAAAACCTGAGGACAAGCCTCTTTAAGGGTGGGTGGAAGGAGGAGAAAGAGGGAGAGAGTTAAAGAAATAAGTAGAATAATAAGGTCTCTCTGAAGGCAAGAACAATACGTGATAGGAGAGGTTGAACATCACTGCTGAATTCCAAAGAGATATGAAGACAAAAAAATTATATAACGTATTGTGTTTGACTATTAAGAGATCATTCCTTGATGACCTTTAAGAGAACCCTTTCACTAAAATGTTGGTGGTCAGAACGGAGATTGAGAAGAAAGTGAAAGTTGAATAATTAAAGGCATTGGCTATAGACAACTTAAAAAAATAATGGGGACAGCTTGATGGTGCAGTGGATAGAGTACTGGTCCTGGAGTCAGGAGGACTTGACTTCAAATCCAGCCTTGGACTCTTGATGGGTACTAGCTGTGTGACTCTGGGCAAGTCACTTAATCCTATTTACATATGTATACATGCATGTATGTATGTATATGCATATATATTCACATTTATAGATTGTAGATATGTATATGTATGTATGTATGTATCTCTCTCTCCTTATAAATATATGAAGCAAATTGGGATTAGAGAGGTAGAACAATATGCTGGATAGGAAAGAAGGGCCAAGAAAATATAGTTTTTGGATTTGAGGAAACCAGAGTGTTTTTCAATAGATGAGACATGAATAGTAGAGAATAAGCAACAAAGTATGAGACAGGGCTTGAAACTATCTTAGGCAACAGACTTGGAGTCAGAGCTGAGTTCAAATCCTGTCTTGGACATTTACTAGCTGTGAAACCCTGGACATCCTTTACCTGGGCTCAGTCTCAGTTTCATCACGTGCAAAATGTGGCAATAGTATATAGGATTTTCATAAAAATAAGATGAGATGATGTATGTAAAGCGCTGTATGAAATATAAAGATCCATATAAATGTTGCTTTTCAATGTTTTTTTAATGTTACTATCTACGTGAATGTAAATGAGGAATCAAAAGGGAACATTAGTACCAAACATTTTGAAAGTTTAAGGGGAGTCAAAGAAACTCTCTTTGGGAGGCCTCAGACTCTTCAGTGAAGTTGTAGGTTAAGTCACCTGCTGTCATGTAGGAGGCAAGAATATAGCTGTGGAAAGAGGGAAAGTTATGAAATGGTCAGCATATGCAATAAGATAGAGAACCAGAAAGAACAGACTAGAAACTGGAAATTGCTAAGTGACGCTATTGAAGATGGGCGGTGAACGGAATCATCTCCTTGAGCTCTGATTACCAGACACGACAGAGTTTCAGGTAAATTTCTGATAAAGAACAACAATCCAGTACGGGTGTTCAATGTTGAGCAGTTAGGCTCATCTGACATGCCTGTCACACATCTCTTCCCTCTCCAAATTCAGTTGCACATGACAGTCTATCTCTAGACTCCTTTGCACTGGCTGTCCCCAATACCTGGAACTCTTTTCCGCCTCTCACTTCTAAGGATCCCTAGTTTCCTTCAAATCTCATCTCAAATCTCACCTTTTATAGGAAACCTTTCCTTGATCTCTCCCCTCACATCCTATCCAGATGCTAGTGCCTTCTCTCTGTGATTACTCCCCTTTGCTCTCTATGTGTCTTGCATGTACCTAGGGTTTTCCCAAAAGGCTTGGTGCAGTTTTAAACTTTAATAGCTTTTAAGACTTCTGGGGACACCCTGTATGTTTTCTCCACCATTAAAATGTGAGTTCCTAGAGATCAGGGACTATCTGATTTTCTCTATGTTTGCCTAGCACTTAGTACAGTTCCTAGAACCTAGTTAGAATTTAATAATTACTTGCTGATTGACTGACATGTGGTCACTGGACTCTCCGAAAGGTCCTCATACCAATAATCCTACCTCAAGATGCCCTTCAGAGATCAAGTAGAATTCTGAGATCACTGTGGGGAAGCATAGTTATACATAGTTGTACGTATGATGAAACCAGTCTGGGAAAACAGAATTATAGAATTTTAACTTGGAAGTGTTTTTACTTACCCTGACCCTCTCATATTACAGATAAACATCCCAGACCCAAAGCAACTTGTTCAGATTCATAAAGAAGATGGCATAGGCAAGATTTGAATTCAGGTCTCTGGGCTTTCCCTTTGGAGTTCTTTCTGCTATCCTACAATGCATCACACTGGCATTCTGAGCATCACAGATTTCACAAGTATCAATGTGTGGAAAACTTCCAGCTATTGAAACCATAAACAAGTCTGTTTAGCGCTCAGACCCTCTCCTGTCCACATGGCGCTTCCCCAATTGAGGGTCCACAAACTGTGCATTTGGCTCCTATGTCTATACTTACTACATGGAGCCAGGTGTATAGTCTGGGGAGCTCTCAACATGGTGGACTGAGGACAAAGGACTATTTCCAACCACCAAAAGATCACTCTGGAATCCCAGCATTGACATCCTGCTTATCATATGAATGGTATCTCCGTGGTATAAGGCTCATATATTTGGTTTAGTAATGACATTTCTTTTACGTGAATGGAGAAATGCAAGCTGGACAGCCTGCCTGGGAGAGTGATCACCTGAGATTTCTGCCTGACACAAGGCACTAAAACCACCAATTGGACTGGAGGAGGAAAAAGGGGTAGGGGGAGTGTCTTTCCATACTCATGGTAAAATTAGATCCTTTGCCAAGCATATGATATTTGGAAGGTTGGGGGAAAGGGATAATAACAGAAAAGAACATTGTAACTGAAGCTATTTCTAAGAACAGTAAGTTAATTATGACGTAGGTATTAGTCCAAATCATTCTTTTTACTTAATGTCCTATATTCTATCAACCCTAACACTATGTAAAAATAACCTGAAAGGCAATCATGTCTCACTGATATGTGGGGATGTATTAGTGCATATTAATATACATAACAGGTGTAAATATATATATATATATGTATATATATATATATATATATATATATATATATATATATATATACACATACATATATACACGGAGAGACAGAGACAGAGACAGAGAGAGAGAAAGAAAGAAAGAGAGACACACACACACATCTAAACATACACATATATAAACTTATAAGAAACTATTCGGCATAATTATATCTTAGAGCCAAGGAGACCTAAGTCCAAGTCCTGACTTTGACATATATTGCCTGTATGAATCTGGGTAAGTCATGTAACATTCCTAGTGCTCTAGGCAACTCTCTAAGGTTGTAAATTGTAGTGAAAGTGCTGACCTGTCTTGTTAGAGGGAATTTCCTTATCTGGGAGCCCCCTATATTGACATCAAAGGTCCAGTCCCTAAGCCCTATATCTATATGGCTATACACACACATACATACACACATATACTTTACATATATATATATATATATATATATATATATATGTATATGTATATGTATATATGATCTGTGCAGAGGAAGCATGGTGGACAATACATTAAAGGATTAGAGGCCAGATCTGGGTTCCAAGCCAACTTCTAACATTTCTTAGCTGTGTGACTCTAGGTGAATCATTGAATGATAGCGCAATGCCTGGCACATGGTAGCCACTTAATCAATGATCATTGATTAATTGATTGAAATTTGAAAGTTGTGTGTATATATTTATGTATGTATTACTCTATGCCCAATGCTGTACTGGTGTCCACAGTTTTGATAGACTAGATTTTCTTGGGACCCAAACCCTGCCTTATTACAAAGGATGGGCATTTGCTGTGTAGTATTTGCCTGCCTTAGAGTCAGTCTGAACTCACCTGAATGAATGGGAATAGGAGTCCTAATTAGACTCCCCTGAGAAGTGGCCTTGATACAGGCGGTGCATGGAGTACTGCTGGACTTAGAGTAAGAAAGACTTGAATTCAAATCCTGCCTCCAACATTCAGTAGCTGTGTAACTCTGGACAACTTATATAACCTCAGTCGGCCTCAGTTTGCTCATCTATTATGGTTGTGGTACCATTGTTGTTCTCCAAGGATTGTTGTGAAGAAGAAATGAGACACCATTTGTCAATTGTTGTTGCTGTTTAGTTGTGTCAGACTCTTCATGACCACATTTGGGATTTTCTTGGCAGAGATACTAGAGTGGTTTTCCATTTCCTTCTCCAGCTTATTTTACAGATGGGGAAACTGAGGCAGACAAGGTTAAGTGACTTTCCCAGGCTCACACATTTGGTAAGTGACTGAAGCTAGATTTGATCTAAGGAACATGAGTATTCCTGACTCCAAGCCTGGCATTCTATCCACTGTGACACCTAGCTGCCCTAAAATTTGTAAAGTGCTTTGCAAAATTTAAAACATCATATAATGCTATATTTATTTATTTATAAATATACTATATTTATATTTATTATTGTTGTTATTATTACTCCCAAGAAATGTCTATTCTTTAAGGATCATGCCTACTTTCTGCAATGAATACCAATTGATTGTGCTTTTGGTTTAAAAAATAAAGCAAGGCAAAACCTGCCCTCAAGAAGTTTATATTCTAGAGGTGGCTCGGTGGTGCAGTGAATAGAGCACCGGCACTGGAGTCAGGAGGACCTGACTTCAAATCCGGCCTCAGACATTTGACACAAAACTAGCTGTGTGACCTTGGGTAAGTCACTTAACTCCAATTGCCCAATTGCCCTACCTTCCCCCCTCCAAAAAGCAAAAAAAAAAAAAAATTAAAGAAGAAGAAGTTTATATTCTAATAGCACATAAAGTATATTGGAGGAGGGGGGTGAGCACTAGAGTTTGTTTTCATTTAAAAAGTTACAGGGCTGGTGATCTCAGGCAATTCACTAGGGTATAGCTATACTAAATAATAGAGGTAGAGGGAGTTCTCAAACTGTAAGTTCATGACACTGAAAGAAATTGTATATCCATATGTATTTTTATCATAACTATGAGTTATACAAAGGGCATGAAAATCTGTGCTCGAGAAGTTACTGGAAGATGCTATGCAATGGATGTTTAACCAGGAAAGAAGGAGGGCCAACCTTGAAGTGAGAGAAAGGGATAACAGATGAAGAGCTCACATACGGTACCAGTACCCACGTAATATTAAAAGTTCTAGAGTTGGGTATCTAGGTTATGCGGTCAACATCTTTTGGAGGATTTATGAGGTGACATGAACAACAGTAATATACGATAGAGGTGTCAAACTAATGACTATCCATATTCTCGAATGGAAACAACTTGATTAAAATGTAATTGGGGAATTTATTACAAAATAAACAAAAAACAATATACAGTAGAGATAATACCAATTTCTGGATCCATTTCTATTTGAATTTTACACTGCCAATATGCAGGATGAGAAGGCTTAGACAGGCTACAATCTACACTCTTGCAGAATGTACTCTCATCAGTGAAATCACTGATACCTCACAATATTGAGGTACACACACATACACACACAAATAAACCACATACATGACAGTTTACATTATGTGTAGGGATATCGACCAATGACATGCTTCTTGCATCAGCTGAATTGCAAGATGGCCAATTGAACTGCATTTCTTACAGAGTATCTAGAAAAGCTTGATAATGGAAAGCTGGTATGTTATGAACAAAATACTTAACGATGGTTTAAAAAAGGTAGAGAATAAGTGTATCGAATGTAGGGGGAGGAAATAAGCAGCTATTATATGCTAAGTATTATGTGTTCTAAACACTTTGTACAAATGTCACCTCATTTGACCCTCACAACAATCCTGTGAGGTAGGTAGGTACCACTGTTATTTCCTTTTCCATTAAAGAAACTAAGGTGAACAGAGGTTAAGTGACTTGCCCAGGGTCACACAGCTAGTAAGTGTCTTAAGGACAGATTTGAACTGGGCTTTTCCTGATCCCAGTCCCAGTGCTGTATCCACTGCCCAAACAGTTGCCTTGGTAAAGAATAGTGGAATCTGTGAGGGGTGAGGAAACTGGATCCTTCCCCTTACCCCTGCTTTGTTCTTTCTTATGTTGTCTTTGTTGTGACTGGGGTGTCTACCAATATCTTTCAGTCCAGAGTTCTAGTGTGCACTACTTTAAAATTCATGCACAATGTGTGCCAGCATTGGAGAAGTAAGTGATTATGTAAGTCATGGTCATTTACATCCAAGAGCTACCAATCTGAAGTGTGCCAACTAGGCTCACTCCCCACTTCCTGTTGCTAGAGAGAAGGGTCATCAGGCATAGGAACTGGCTCATAATGCCATGTTATTTTGCCCTAACCCATATCATTTGCAGTAATGTCATTAATAATACATTAGCTTGAAACTCTGCAGAAATAGTGTGAAACTCTGCCACTTTATCATTCATTCATTCATTCATTCATTCATTCATTCATTCATTCATTTATCCTTCCTGAGCTGCATGTCAGTAGATGAACAATGGTGAGCTAGCATTTGAATTCCAGCAGATTAATTCCTCCGAGGAGCATTCTACCTGCCATGACTGTTTTGCTTACATCGTGTGCAAAATTATGATTTCTACAGAACTTAGTGTTTCTATCTCAAAGGATACATCTGTGGGACCAATTACCAACACAAGTGAGTGATGGGGAAGAGGAGTTTGGATCACAGAGCTTTGCTTACAAACATCCATGTTTAATGTTGTCTACCTAGCTAACTGATATGTAGACAAGTGTCCATCAAATGGTTCGTGAAGAAGCATATTCTGGAGATATCAGACTTACACAGGAAAAACGTATGAAACATAACAATACTGCTAACTTTAGACAATTCAGGCAAGTTTCTAGCTATTGCCCAAAATCCTTTATTCTTTTTTTTAAACCTCTTAGTTTTGCTAATCTTTGTTCTTTGATTAGTTCGATCTGTCCTATTTTATGTCTGGAAGCTATTTTTAAAATCTCTATGATTGAATAGTTTTAAGTCTCTCCCCTCCCACTGTGAGTAACTTAAATTCAGGGTTATTTTGTTTGTTTTTTGTTTAATTGGATCTTGCTGGGGAAGGGAAATAGATGGTAAAAATGTACATTTAGAGCTAGAAGGAACCTCAAACATCATTTAATCTAATCCCTTTCTTTTTTATAAAGTAATTTTTGGTGACATTTTCCTCTTACATCACATACATTGTCCAATGCATGATCTTTTCTCTTCTTCTATGGAGTAATCCCTTATAGCAAACAATGAAAAACAGTGAGAAAATTGAATAAAACTTAACCAGGTATGAAAAATTCTAATAATATGTTTAATATTCTATAAAACAGGGCTAATAAGATCTGTATATTTTATGTATGAGAGGTATATTTATGCAGAGAGGTTCAAGTGAAAGGACATATGTAATGATCTTTGCAGACTTTAAAGTGTCATATAAATCATAGCTAACATAGTATTTTCTATGTGCCAGGAACCATGCTAAGCACTTTACAATTTGATCCTCACAACCTGGGAGATAGTTACTATTTTATCCCCATTTTAAAGATGAGGACAATAAAGCAAACAGAGTTTAAATCACCTATCGGGATCCCACAATTATTAAGTGTCTGAGGCTAGATTTGAACTCTGCTCTTCCTAACATCTTATATTTCACTGATCATTGTTTGGCTTAATCTCTGGCCCTCGTACCACCTAGAATGCTTTCTCACTATCTGTTTTGCAAATCTTGACTCTTCCCTCTGTCAAAATTATAGACTTCTCTCTGTGTACCTCCCTTTTTATAATCTTACAAAGTTCCAAAAACATCTTTACTCCTGCATTACATTGTATTTCCTGTACAAAAATAATCAGTCATTACTGAGGTGGTTTTTTAACACTGGCTCTTTTTTTTTCTTGAGGTAGTTTTGTCTTCCCTAAAGAGTTAACATTTACAAATTCCTCAAGAGCAGAAGTTTTCTTTTCATGTTCAAAAAATTCTCCTTTTCTTTCTGACCTCCTTCTAAGTATCTTCTTTAGGACTTTGCATATAAGAGGGCTCAGTATATATTAAATAAGTAGTTATGAGGTGGCTCAGTGGATAGAGTGTCTGGCCTGGGGTCAGGAAGAGTCATCTTCACAAATTCAAATCCATCCTCATACACTTACTAGCTGTATGACCTTCTGCAAGTCACTTAACCCTGTTTGACTCAGTTCGTCATCTAAAAAATGAACTGAACAAGGAAATGGCAAATCTTCCCAATATCCTTGTCAAGAAAACACCAGATGGGGTCACAGAGAGTCAGGCATGAGTGAAACAACTGAACAACACCAAAACATAATTAACATCACCTACACATTATATGGAGCATTTTATGAAACCTGTGTATTTCCTGATCTCGGTTACTAACGATCTCTGTCTCTCTACGTAATTGACTTCGTTCCCCCTCATATTACTTTTCTATTCACTTACCTGTGTATGTGTCACCTTAACAAGTTCCCCTTAATAAGCTATAAGCTCTTGGAGGGCAGGAACTACTTTCATTTTTGTACTTTTATCCTCAGAGATAGTCTGGCATGAAAATGGTGCTTATTTCATTATGTTCTTTGACTTCACTGAGTCAAACTGAATTGACTTTAACTTAAGCATTGCAGTGACTGAAATAAGCAACTGGGTATCTTAAAGCCTAAGCAACATCTGATGTGATCCACATTTTTTTTCCTTTTTTACAGAGTCTGCGAAAAGAACCCTGACACTGACTTACAGGGCTAGGGTTTAACTCCTTTCTCTCATGCTTCCTACCTCTGTGACCTTAGCAAATCTCTTAATCTTCCTCCCGCCTCACCTTCCTAATTTGTAGAATGAAAAGGATGGCAGAGACATTGAGGTCTTTTCTAGGTCTATCTCTATGATCCTATATATTTTAAAACATAAAGTCATCATATGGTTTTCTCCAATGTTCTTAAAAAAAAAAAGCCTGAGTCTCTCGCTCTTCCCCTGACATACTAAATGCACCCTACACCTTCTGCCTTTATGCCATTATGTAGTTCAAGTACTCCAAAAGCCACTCCTTGCAGCTGAAAATGTTTTAAGCCCGAGATATCTATGGTGACTATGAACTGTCAAGCTTATGAGTTTTTAAGAGGCGCCCTTATGAGATAAGCTTAATTAAGCAAGTCATTCTATTAATCAGTTC
Source organism: Pseudochirops cupreus (assembly GCA_028627135.1). Classification (NCBI taxonomy): domain Eukaryota; kingdom Metazoa; phylum Chordata; class Mammalia; order Diprotodontia; family Pseudocheiridae; genus Pseudochirops; species Pseudochirops cupreus. Next base: position 346,625,209 of record CM053582.1, on the reverse strand, counting down.
TAATTACTCATGCAAATCACAGTCACTGTGGCCTGTAGTTAAATAGCCTGATTTGATCCCAAAAGCAGCCCAGCTCTGTGGTCCGGTGGGTATTTCCATGAAAGTATCTGTACTGATTCTGCGGCTCTATCTAGATAGGATAATTGTTTGAAGGCCATGACTTGATTTGTCAGGTTCTGAGAGTATTTTAATTGCTATAGAATAGAGACAAAGGTAAAAAGAATATGCAATAACAATTTCAGACATAGCCCTTTACACTTCCAGTCTTCTTTTCCTTTACCCTTCCACCACACTCCATGTACTCTTGAAGCTGATAAAACTTTGACCTCCTTGCTATTCCTCACACATAACTCTTTTGTTCTGACCTCAAGTATTTTCCCTTGCTATCTCCTATCACTGCAACACTGTCCCTGCTGATTTCTACGTCCTAGGCATATCTGGCTTCCTTATAGTCTCAGTTAAACTCTCACCTTCTACAAGAAACCTTCCCATCTTCCTTAATCTTAGTGGTTTTGCTTTAAGATTATCTCCTAATTTATTCTGTGCATAACTTGTACATACATTGTTGTTTGCATGTTACTCTACCACAGGTTGGGCACAAATAATCCATGTGAACATTTAGGGTGGATTCTCCACATTTGCACATCCTGCATTTTCTTTTTGCTATTTCAATTCTGCTCTGCTCGTAGAGCATGGCACCTTCTCTGGTGTGGGCAGGCCATGCTGAGTGATCCTGTGCCAGTGTCTCCCATATCACACAATCAATGTCATAATTCTTAAGAGAGACCTTGAGAGCGTCCTTGTATCACTTCTTCTGACCACCATGTGAGTGCTTGCCCTGTGTGAGTTCTCCAAAAAAAAGTCTTTTTGTGGAGAATATAGTGACAATGTAATCCTGGATGAGCCACTGACCTCAGCACTCTGGCCGACTCTATGACTAATTTGCACAGAAGGTGCTGACCCACATTGGTAGGGAGAGTTACTCATCAGGAACACATAATAAATGCTTATTGAACAAATGATTAAATGAATGTATGAGGGGAAGGAAGGAAGGAAGGAAGGAAGGAAGGAAGGAAGGAAAGGAAAGAGGGAGGGAAAGGAGGGAAGGAAGGAAGGAAAAAGGCAAGAAGTACAGAATAGATTATGTAAAACTCTCTGGAAAGCTAAATGCTCAAATTGAGACCTCAAAATAAACCTGAAGCTTATGCTAAAAATTAAAATTCACATTATAATGTGCCCAACCTACTCTCCTCATTTTCTCACCTGTGGCAGGTTTAGACCCATCCCAGTCTTTTCATTTGCTCCAAAGTGGTAGGACTGCCAGAGTCCAGATCAGAGATAACAGAAGTCTC